>CM019236.1:12431814-12474802 GCA_009741485.1 Malurus cyaneus samueli | reverse complement strand
GTGGAACCCTACGAGCAGCAGAGCCCGGGACGGGTGTAGAAAACAAAGCTCAGGGCCCGGCGGGCGGCCGGCCGTGCACGCGGGAGCCCGGCCGGCCCCTCGCCCCCGCTGACTCGACACTTCGGCGGGCGCGGGACGGCGGGACGCGGTCAGCTCGTCCCGGCGCCGCCTTCGCCCCCTGGCGCCGCGGGCGCCTGGTGAGGCGGGCGGGCCGGACGGGGCCGCGGCAGGCTAGGCGCGGGGGAGGGCGGCGGGGCCACTTACTGGATCCCGAGGCCATGGCGCTGCGGGGAGGGGGCGAGGGGCGGCGGGCGGCGGCTCCTCGGGCGGGCGGGTTCCGGAGGGTCGCGGGGTCGCGGGCGGCGGCAGAGTGACGGGGCGTCCGCGCTGGCTCAGGCCTCAGCCATCTCTCTTTCTTTTGGGTCCAACCTGGTCAATGCCTTGGCGCTAGCCGAGGCAGACATGTTGTGCCGGGCATGGCCGAGCCGATCGGCGGAGTTTTCGTCTCGGGTGTCTTGCCTCACACTTCTTGGCTCTGCTCATTTACAGGCTGAGGATCATTTTCCCTGCTCCTCAGAAATGAGTAACAGTTTCTGCACGCAGCCCACGTGCATTTTGTGAGGAGTGAAATAGAACCCAAATATAAATTTCCCCAACCCAGGAATACTCGAAGTGACTTTTTTACCTCGTCAGAGGCACTTTTCATCCCTTTGGTATCTTTTGGTATTCTTTGAGTATGTTCTCCTTGTCTTTTGCAACTCCTGGAATCCAAACCTGCTTGGTCCTTCCGGGTCAATTCCAGCGATGTGTGCCAGACATTCCTTGTCTGCAGTAGAAGTGACATTCCTGGGCCTCGGTTGTGCAGCTGAGGGAGGTTAAAAAATTATTTCTACTTTAGCGAACTTCTTCTCATCTGCGTAGGAACCAGCAAAAGTTAGTTTGCTGCTGGAGCACGGTTACTTTTTAGATGCCATTTTTTAACATGTCTGGCTTTTCCAGAATGAGTTTAAAGTCCCCCCATGGTTGTCTTGTTTCAGTAAGTGGCTGCAATCACCACATACATCAGACACTTCACTTGGTGATAAAAATGTTTTGTGAAGCTTTTTTTTTTTTCTTTAGTACCTACCGGGGGAAATCAGTCCAGTCTGCAGATTAGATGTTCAAAGTGGTAAGAAATTGCTCATGTTTTTTATCTGGGGAGTGATTTCACAAGGATGGTGGTAAAAAGTCATGCCAGTGTGCCGAAAACATGGCTGATTGCACTTTCATTACTGCAGCTGGAATCATTCTTGGAAGTGACTTCCTGCTTATTTTTAGCGCAGACTTGCAGGAACAGCCTGTTTTCTTACTTTAAGCAGGGCTTTGGTAACTTGGTTGCCATTTTCAGAAGGATAGCTAATTGGTACTTTGTGCTCTAGCTCATCATACCCTCCCCTGTGATGCCGCTGGGTGTTATCACTTGCTTAACAAGGGGAGCTCTGACACAGAAACAGTGGAGTGTAAGTAAGTCCATGAAGCTGTGTCAGGGGAGGTTTAGGTTGGGAAAGGTTCATCCTGAAGGTGGTCGGGCACTGGAACAGGCTCCCTCTACTCAGGGAAGTAGTTGCAGAGCCAAGACTGACAGTTCAGGAAGCACTTGGACAATGATCTCAGGCATTGGATGTGATTCTTGGGGCAATCCTATGCAGGGCCAGGTGTTGGACTTGATAATCCTGGTGGATCCCTTCCAGCTCAGGATATTCTGTGATTTTGTAAACTATAAAAGTCCTAGTTCTCCCATGTGTGAAGTGATTCTGTTGAACTGCTTTACTGGGAGAGAAAAGGAGGCGGAGGGTGTGAACTGGGAACCTTTTATGGCTGGCAGTTTAGGTCTAGTACATATTTGCTTTACTTTAGTGCAAATTTTTAGTCTTGCACTTTGTATTCAAGCTTGACCATTCACTGTGCTAGTGATTGTGTCTTCTCTTCTGGTTTGTATTTAGGGGTAGCAGACCTTGAATTTCCTTTTAATACCAAAACAACTCTGAAGCTCCATTTTGTGTTCAGTTTGACTCTTTGTTAAGACAGGGAAAGAAAGGGGCAAGAGACAAAGTGTGTGAGGAAGATGACAAAAGGGGTGAGTCAGGGAGGTGATTTGGACGGTTTATACCAGACTTTCTCTGACCAGAAAAGTCAGAGAAGCTTTATTGCTTTATTGAGAAGCTTTAAAAATTACTTGGGTTAGTTGTTCCGTCCCTGTCGTTTCCGAAAGTTTCCCAGCCAGAGTTCGAAGGTTGGCAGGAGAGAGTCCCAGCCCATGCCTTAGGCTTTTCTGCTTGGTATTTTCTGTTCATGCTCTCCTCCCCACAGATGTCAGGGTTTGTCTGAGCGTGGTTGGCGGGCACAGGTGTCTTTTGCCCTGTTATTTCAGCTGCAGCACAGGGAACCCCTAGAGAGATGCAATGAGGCCAAATAGTGAAGATAACAATATTGTAAATTGCCGTTAAAAGATGCGTAGTGCTTGTCGGTCCAAACCCTTACCCTTGTCCACAGGAGAAATAACATCCTTTCCCTGCATAGCATGTAATTTTGTAGCACCCTTTTTCTTTTTTCTCTGCAGAACTGTCAGAGCACTGAAGCTGACCCTGCACATTTAGCTCCCTGGATGCTCTTTCTTGGAGACTTTTATTCAATCTTTAATGCCGCCAAGCTTTTTGATCGCTTAAAGTACATCTGATATTGATCCAGCCCTCAGTTCTTAGCGAACTGTAGGTTCAGTCCTTCAATACTAAAACTTTTTTCTTTTATTCAGCAGAACCGAGTGGATTCTTGCTGTGTTCTTCAGCACTGCTGTATGTCGGGAGGTATCCGAACTTTCTCTCTAGTTTTTTACAGCTCTTTGTTTATGGTCAGTGTTGATTGAAAAGTTTCCACTTGCTACTCAGCTCCATTATAATTTATTTTTGATATTGTGTCCCAGGCTGTTTTTTAGTCTGTATGATAGTTCCTGCGTCCCAGGGGACAGACCATTTCAATGACACTTCAGATAGTCAAAGTCTGGCAGTGGTTCAAAAGGCCTTGGAACTCACATCTTGTGTGCAGAGGGATGAGTTGCAGTCACACTCGAATAACCTAAATACGAATATTGTGTCTCCCTAGTGTCCCTTAGCTCAAATCTTGAAATCTGCTTGCTGAATTACTTTCCAGTGGCCAGGAGCTAATGGTGTGGCAAAGTCCTTGCAAGCATGTCGATGGTTTTATGCACTGTTTAACTACAGTCTGCCCTAATAATGTATTTGTTCAGTTTTCTTCTTGGTCTCTCAGTTTCCTTGGAAATTGCAGACTTTTTAGGACTCTCAACAAGACCACAATTTTAGATTGAATATAGAATTCATGAGCCCTTTCCAGGATATGTCCAGCAGCCTTCATTGTGTCCCTTTTTGTTCAGAGAATAGATCTGTAATGTTTTAACCTCTTGCACTCTTCAACAAAGAAAGGAAAAAAAGTAACTTTCATAGTGCTGGCAGTCCAGGATAGACTTGTTTTACAACTTGTTTTGTTCACTTAAAATAATGTTGCCTGTCATTTGCAACATGTTTCCTGTGGTACCAGGATTTTAAGGAAGCTTGAAAACAAGCTGGCTGCCCTCGCAGGCTTGCTTGGTATTGTTTCCCCTTTTATGAGTCAGAGAAAGGAGCCAGAACTGCTTAGCCTGTGTTGGAAAAGCCTCTGTCTTGAGGGGCGGAGGGATCTAGGTAACTTCACACCATGGATATGTCACCCCACTCTGATGAACTCTTAAAAATGCTGGGAACGTGCCAAGTGATGCACTGCTGCCATTTCCACTCATGGTTTGGTTTCTTGTGGTCATTCTGTCTCTCTAGAAGGGTGAGATGGAGCCAAAGTTATGACTGCCACCATTGTCACAAAGCTCCCTACTCTTTGTCAATGCTAGCTGCTTGCTTAGGACAAAGAAAGACTTTATTTTTCTTTATTTTCTTTTGGAGTCAAGTCACACTGTGCATAGTTTTCTGTTCTGACCTTGGACATAGGCACAAGCCATCTACTTGGAGAAAGTAGTCAGGTGCCCACTCAGGGAAGCTACGGCGTTCCATCCCTGTTGTATATGGCTAATGTATGACTTCCAAGAACTCCTCAAGAATAAGTTGGTTCAAATTCTTATTCTTTCATAGAGTGAATTATTTCCTGTATTAGATATTGAAGGAGGACAATTAATCTGTCTTTTTTTCATTTCCTTGATTGACTTTGCTTGCTCTGTTTTGTCAAGGCAAATGAATTATCTCTTGTATTTCTTGTGGCATTGTAGGGCCAGAACTTCAGTGACTTCTGTGAAGGTGTTATGGAAAAGTGATTAACAAACCTAACACAATATCATTTTTTATGAGCACTTGAATATTAGTACAGCTTGCTAGATTTAACAAACAGACCTTGACAGGCTAAACTCTTAGAACTCTTCTTGTCAGGGTTGCTGCAGCATTGTCCTTTAATTCCCCTATTTATCTGGGATTTGACAACAAATAGACTTGAGCTTTCTTTTGTTGGCAGCAGTTCCATGTGATTTCAGATGTGTCTAACTCATTGAGGCAGAACATCTTACAGTCAGCAACATGTCACTGACCACTTCTTGTCATAGATAGCTTCATAGCTGTATCCATTGGAAGCTCATAGGTACATTTATGGAGAGAAAACATCCTCCTTTGAACTTCTGCAACTGGTTGCTGGGAAGCAATGTTCTCTTTTGTGCTACAAACGAGTATAGTTTGTAAAAGACAAGACAACAAAGAAACTTGTAGAAAGTGGAGACGAAAACAAGGAGTGGCTAGACAGGGTCAGTACGTATCACTCAGGCTTATAAAATGTGTTTTCTCTCTCAGCTCTAAAGCCGATGACTTATCAACTGCCATTCTGAAGCAGAAGAACAGGCCCAATCGGTTAATTGTTGATGAAGCCATCAATGAAGACAACAGTGTTGTGTCACTGTCCCAGGTGCGTCATCTCTAGAGGCAAAACATTTAATCTTAAGCAAGTTGTTGCTGTCTATTAACTTGAAATGTAACTTTGCAACATGAGTACAAGTGTTTGTCAGAAGCTATAGCTGTTACCACTGAGGGAGGGTTATATTATTTCCTGAATTCCTCTTTGATAAAATGTTTTTTTAATTTCAGTTTGTAGGATTCAGTTGAGCTTGTGCCATTCCTCTGATTTCAGGATTAGCTCTACACCAGTGTAGTGAGAGTCTCTGTCCTCTGCATTTGGTATATCACTTCCAAGGTGTGATTTCCAAAGTCAACTAAGTCTCTTTCAAATACTTGAATTCCTGCGTTTTTCA
Organism: Malurus cyaneus samueli; assembly: GCA_009741485.1. NCBI lineage: Eukaryota > Metazoa > Chordata > Aves > Passeriformes > Maluridae > Malurus > Malurus cyaneus. Next base: position 12,469,473 of record CM019236.1, on the reverse strand, counting down.
AAAGCTTATTCTAACACTTTGCTGTTTGCAGGCAAAAATGGATGAACTGCAGCTCTTCAGAGGAGACACTGTCCTGCTCAAAGGAAAGAAGAGGAGAGAAGCAGTCTGCATTGTTCTGTCAGATGATACCTGCTCAGATGAAAAGATTCGCATGAATAGGGTTGTTCGCAACAACCTGAGAGTGCGCCTGGGTGATGTGATCAGGTGAAGATGCAGTGTTACCTGTGGAAGGCATTAGAAATATCACAGATTATCTCATAGTATCTGAGCTGCCCTACTGCAAAAACAAGTTAAAACGTGTTAGAAATGAGCGCCAGAAAAAAATGGAACAGCCAAATAGCAAGTTTAAAAATCTCCCAAGGATGTTTATATTCCAATTTTTGTTGTACAAATAATTCTTAAATTAGGAGTGCTTAAAAAACGTAGCAGGGATATGCTGCACAACAGTGCAGCACTTGCAGGAAGTGGAACCATAATTTGCGTTAGAAGGGACCTTAAAAGTAGGAAAACTTCAAAGTATGGATCTCTGCTTATGGGACACAGGACCTATTCTAATATGGCAGTGGGTAGAAGGCTAGCACATGAACATTTCCTGAACATAAAAATGGTAGTTTGCAGGTTTCCTGAACATAAAAAATGGGAGGGTAACAGCTCCTCCTCCTGAGCATTGTCTTAATACAGAATATCCCACATGTTTTGGGAAAATGAGAGTCGGTGTCCTGGTGTCAGACTTTATGAATAATAATTTTTAAATGCAAAGTGTGTTTCATTAAATTTAGTAGATGAGAAGAATGAGGCTGTTCCACCCATCCCTCTACCACTAAAAATGCAGTCTTTAAACACCACTGTAGTTGGTTCAGAAGGGTGTTTTGTGTCTTTGGATTTGAAATAGAGGTTCTGACCTTACCTGATGTAAAATTCCTCTAGCATGACAGCCCATGCTGTCCTCTGTTAGCACTATGTCTGTAGTGGTTCTCAGCCTCCCAAATGTGTTACAATTGTCTTGACTCATGGTGAGGTCAGGGAATTTTCACACCTCTTGTCCTCAAAGTTTTTCTTTCAAGTCTTTAACTGCTTAGAGTGTTACTGTGTCCTGGTTTCTGCCAAAATCCAGATTCATGTGCTAATCACTTCCTGATTGTGGTCAGATGTCTTCCTTCTGGGACAGTCTGTCTTTTCCTTTACCCTTTCACTATGTCCTCTCTGTAAAGCGTGTGATAAACTAATCTGTTAGCAGAGTCTGTAACAAAAGTCACAAACAAAAAGCTGTGTGCTCAGCTGCAATTCCAGGGAGGCTTTTCTTAGGTGCTGAAGCCAGTTTCTGCCGCAGCTGGATACTTTGAGCTGTTGCTACAGTAGGCTGTTGTGTTACTGTAGCATATATTTAAAAAGGGGGAAGTCACCTTCAGCCTTTATTCAACTGACAGCCCCCATGAAGTGGGATTGACACACCTAACTGCAATGGTGTTTATCCCTGGTTGGTACTGTCACAGGTTTTGTTCTGAATCCGGTTTGTCAGCCGCAGGGATTCTGGTGCCTATAGTAAGTAAGGCGAAAGAAAAAAGAATTTTGCCCAGCTCATTTCTACTTACAGCTGGTTCTGCAGTAGCTTGTTGAAATAAAAGCTACCTCATGGCTCTCGCAGGTCTTCAGGCTGCATTAGTGATGTGTGAAGGTGGTGAGGAGGTCTGCAGAAGAGCTGAAGGGTAGGAGGAGACTATGAAACTCTCCACTGGTCTTGGACAGGGCTGAAAGGAGTAAAGGCAAGTGTGTGTTGTGAAGCCTAGCTCTTGGTGGGTATGATTTTTGCCTTGTTAGCATTGAAATATTCTTGTGCGAGCAGGAAGTCTCACCAGGGCGTTTGATAGTCTTTTGGATATATTCTCCTGGGAAGGGACATCTCTTTTCCCAGTGTAACACTGAGGTGCAAGTCCAGCATGATGTGCCTAACGGGCGTTTTCTTCTGTTGCAGCATCCAGCCTTGCCCAGATGTGAAATATGGCAAACGTATCCACGTGCTGCCAATTGATGACACGGTAGAAGGAATCACGGGGAATCTCTTTGAGGTCTATCTCAAGCCCTACTTCCTGGAAGCTTACAGACCCATCAGGAAAGGTAATAATGCCTGTTGTTGAAGTCCTCCTGGCAGTAAGTGTGAGCTAGTCCTGAGATTATGAACACACAGTTTCTAGAGGCTTACACAGTACTCTGTGAAGCCTTAGGCCAGCATCTGTAGAGAGAGATTTTGCTCATGTTCATTTAAATTTTCTCTAATCTTCAGAAGGAATGATTGCTGCTGCTGGCTGGCAGAGCAGTTTGGTGGTTCTCCTGCATTTTTTTAGCTATGTGAGATGGGAGAGCGTCAGAAAAGGCTCAGGTAGAACTTGGCAGAAAATCTCATTAAACTAAGTTGCTACAACTTAAGGTAGTTGGGAAGTTGCTTGCATATTAGTCAGGTTCTTGGGTATATGTTGTGCTTACCTTATTTCACCAGAGTCCATCTTCCATTTAACACGGTAATTGAAGGAGAGTCAGGTTCAGACCCCAAATCTGGAGTGGTGGAGTCAGTTGCTGTGAGGTGTTGAGTGTGGTAATGTGGCTGTCATAGAAGTGATAATATGCAGCATTATATAATAATTAACATTATACAATTCAATTAATCTCCTACTCTCACCCAAAATCAAATCACCATGGACTCGACCTTTCTTGTCTTCCCAAATTACCTACCAAGTGCACTGAGGTCCTTGAGGAAAAGCAGAACCATGGGTTCTTGTTTGTCTTTGCCTGAGGCAGTAGTGACCCAGACTGTTTATTCCAGCATATTTTTAATGTGCTCTGCAGGAACTTTGTATAAGTTGGAAGTGTTGGTTAGGATGGGGCAGTCACCAGGTGGCTTTTGCTAAATGTGTGTCCCGAAGTTTGCTGGTCCCACCACCCTTAGCTCTCAATGTAGTCATGAGCAGTCCATTGCCTTACTGGGTTTTCCAGAGGCTGGTGCACCATAGGGAATGCAATACACCTGCTCAGTGCCATGCTTTGCCTGCCCCTGGATTGGAGTAGCCTCAGTGCCTGATGTTTTATCATCAGATCCAAAGGCTGTTTTTCCCTCTTAGGGTAAGAAAAAGCTTCCAGTCTGTTGGTTCAGGTCCCAGCACGTTTCTGTGATTTGTATTTCTCTGGAACTGCCAGCATGACAGTGCACCTTTTTCCACATACTTAATTGTTTTTCAGGCTTCTATACATGTTCAGAAGTGAAATTCCTAATGTAGGTAGCCACTGGCGTGGACACTTCACCATACTACTCGGCGTACTTTGCCACTCATAACTGTCTGTCCTCCAGACTCATACCTGGGTGATGTTCTTAAATACTATTAACCTTAAACAAGATTTGAATCACACTCAGATATGTCCTCTTGTTTCGTATCACCAAGATTGCCAGAATTCCAGATGCATTTGTACAGTGGTCTCAGGCATGTGGTGTCGTCCTTGGGGCTGTCCTGTGCAGGACCAGGAGTTGGACTCAGTCCGCTTGGCTCCCTCTCATTTGAGAATATTCTGTGATAAGAAGCAGGCTGGCTTCAGTTGTTATGAAAGGATAGTAAAAATGTTTAAAATGCCCAAATGCTGCTGTAATTGGCCTGGAGAAGGAAGATGTCGAGAGGGAGATGTAGGAAAGATGCAGTTACCAGTAGTTCCCAGAGGATGGCTCCCCAAGTACAGAGTGGATGGCAGCGCTCAGTTAGCTCATCAGATTCATCTCAGGAGCAGCGATTCCATTGTGTCATAAGCCACTACTGCAAAGGAAAACACAAAGATAAACTTAGCCTCAGCACCGAGGACGATAAACCTCACCACAGGGGACACCTACACCTAGTGAGGTGTTAAAAAATACGTCCTAAGAACAAGCACAAGTAAACCTGGTCACTAGCTACTATTACACACTGTTATACGCGGAATGCTTATAACAAATTTGGTTTTACCTGCTCTGCTCAGATCTGTTGTTATGTCAACCCTCCGTCCCCATGCTGGGTGCCAAAAAGAACTGTTGTCCTTTGACCCCAGCATGAAATTGAATATCACACAGCCACTTATTCGCCAACTGGCTGTGAGATGGGCAGGATATCAGGAAAAAAGAAAAACACATGAGTTAAGAACATTTGAGTAATTGAAACAAAGGAAACTATAATAATAGTAATGGAAGAGAGGAGGGATGAAAACCAGGAAAGACAAGTGTTGCACAACACTGTTGCTCACCACCTGCTGACTGATGCCCAGCCTGTCCCTCATCAGTGTGTGATGTCTTCCAGTGAAATCCTCACATTTGATACACTGGGGGTGATACACTGGGTGTGATGTTTTATAGTATGAATATCTTGTATGCTTCCTTGTATGCTGTCTGGCCAGTTTGGATCAGCTCCCCCGGCCATGCTCCCTCCTGGCTTCTTGTGCACCTGCTCACTGACAGAGCATGTGAAACTGAAAAGTCCTTGAGTTAGGGTAAGCACTGCTGGGCAACAACTGAAACATCAGTGTGTTATCAACATTATTCTCATGAACTGAATCCAAATCACAGCACTGAACCAGCTCCTAGGGAGAAAATGAACCCTATCCCAGCTGAAACCGAGATAATTATACCAGCTGGCACCCCTGATTAAAATAACTTCTTCAGAGTAATTTAAGGAATAACTGGGAGGATGAGTAGCAAACCAAGTACAATTTTGAGATTGTGCTCATAGCACTTTCGCTGTAACAAAAGTGCACTACAGGTACAAGTAGAAGTTATCTAGTGTCTGTAGCCCAGTTCAGCCAGGAATCGTAGTACAGTGCTATATATTATCCTGCTTCTGGAAACAAACAGCTATAACTAGTAGCAATTAGTTATAATAAATTCAAAGTGATTTTTTATTAAGTTGGGACTTTTTGCCTGCTTTAGAAATGATAAATTGAAATTGAATGGAAAAGAAATGTGATTCCTTGCCTTTGTGTTTTGTATTTGGGCAGAGTGTTCTTTTCTATTGTTTGCTGGTTTTTACTGGATGAAATTTGAGAAATGAAACAGTACTCAGGCTGTCGCAGTGGATGCAGTTCCTGAGTTTAATATTCAAAGCCGTGTTATAAATGCCACATTGTCTGCCTGTGTGACCCATTTCCTGGAACACTGAGACTGGTGGTCCTACGGGGTTGACATTTTGCAAACATGTGCTGCAAAAGACTACTGATATGTGGGGTTTTACAGGTGACATCTTCTTGGTGCGTGGAGGGATGCGTGCAGTGGAGTTCAAAGTGGTGGAGACAGATCCAAGCCCGTACTGCATAGTGGCTCCAGACACAGTGATCCACTGTGAGGGAGAGCCCATCAAACGAGAGGTGAGCAGAATCCTGCTGTGCAGTTCTACTGAATCCCCTCTGAAATCTGTTTTGGTGGCTCTCCTTAAGAGCAGTAGTGTTTGCAGTTCCTGTTTTGGAATTTTGTGTATTGAATGTAATGAGTAAAACCTCTGGTTTCAGTAGATGAGCTGCTGCTGAAGATAGAGAAATGTGCTTTCAGTATCCTTCCTCATATGCTGAGTTAGCACCAGTGTGTAGATTTGCTGACAAGATGCCATACTTTGGCAGCAGCTTGTTTGCATCTGCTTCCATATATCTCATGCTGGACTTAGATTAATCTTTTAATTCCAGAGTTCCCTTGATACATAGTAGGGAGGGCTTACAATGTTGCTAAATTTCATGCCGTGTGAAAAGAAAGTAATTGGTACTTTTTCAGTGAGAAATTTGAAATCTCTAAATGATGGATTTTTGTTTTCTTTTTTCCTTCCAGTCCCTTAAGGTGTCTAGCCTTGAGTGTCCTAAGCTTGAGTCACACTGAGGGGATTGTCTGTCAGGTCTTAGCCACCTTACTGTTGCAGAGTAGGAAATCTCAGAAATGTGATGAGGTGGTTGTATGCTTCATAAAGTAAGTGCCTTTTTACTGCCTGCAGATGAGGGTGAGTCTTTGTAGTTAGCTCTACCTTTTGAAAAATTCACCTCTATTTGACACTTGTGAGGCTGTGTCTGGGCACTAGATAAGTTTAGTTTGGGTTCTTCAGGGCACAACAGAGACAGATAGGAGCAAGTTCAGCCAAGGCCACCAAAAATGATGAGGGAGCTGGAGGTCAGAATGAATGAGGAACAGCTGGGAGTGGGTTGATGCAACATGGAGAAGGGAAGGCAAATGTTCAGGCTTACTGGCAACTGCCTGATGGGAAGGTGGGGATAATCAGGCTCTCCCAAGGGCTGCACCCAGGGACAGGACTAGAGGCAATAACACAAGCTGGATCAAGGAAAATTCCCAGTGGAAAAAGGTTTCTCCAAACCCTGGAACAAGGCCTGGAGAGGGCAGGAATCTCCAGACCTGAAGACCTTCAGCATTTGATAGGGCTAGACCCTGGGCAACCTGCTTGAAGTGTAGTAGTTCCAGTTTGTGAGACTTGGACTGAGCCCCTCTGAGATTCCAGGCTGTGTTATTTTATTTTAGCATGACCTAATGTTACAGATAACTAAAATCAGTAGAAACTTGGACAGCCAAATGAATGGATGCTATAGAGCTATACTGAAAGAGTTGGTATGCCAAATGAGTGTGCTTGAGATTGCCCAAAAAAGAGGGGGGGGATGCACCACCACAGTTGATTACAGGTGGTCTTATCTGCACATCTGGATCTTAACATTTTCTGTTAATTTGAGTCAATCCCAAGAGAAAACACTATGCTGGAGAACTGTATGGTAGCTAGGGTATGTCAGGTAGTTAAAAATGCCACTTAGAGTTTAAGGAATAAGTATATTTTATACTGGATTTCATTTTATCATCTTTGCTAGCCAAATCAGAGGGTCATACAACTGGTTTTGCACTAGAGTCTGTAGGGGCCCTGGCAGCAGAGGCTGTCATTCAAGAGGGTAAGCTTCAATAAGGCATTTCCTTCTGCATGTCTGGGAAGAAAGAGCTAAGAAACAATTGTAGAAGACGCCAAGAAGACTTGAAAATGAGAATCTCAAGACATCAAAGAAATGGCAATGAGCAAAAACCTGGGTTCTGTAGACCAGGATGGATTGTTGAGCTATTGTTTTAGTTCAGATGTTTGATATATTTCCTCCTGGGTAGGATGAAGAGGAGTCACTGAATGAAGTGGGCTATGATGACATTGGTGGCTGCCGGAAGCAGCTGGCTCAAATCAAAGAGATGGTAGAACTTCCCCTCCGACACCCTGCTCTCTTCAAGGCCATAGGGGTGAAGGTACGTCCTCATATGCAGGTGGATGAGTGGGCTTGCCCTAGGAGATGTTTATCCACAATGGAGGTTTAGGAGGTATTGGAGGGGGGAATAAATAATTTGTGGGTTTTTGGGTTTTTAAAATGCTAGTGTTTGGAAAGTATTTGCTCACATGTTCTGGCCACAGTCTGAAACACTGGCAGCTTGTAAAGCATAGTGATGCTTTGAATCAGCGCTGCCAGTTACTGGCAAGGTTTTTGTTGTGTGTCATGTGAAGTAGTAAGGGTGTTGATAGCAATGCTGGGATGGCAGCTGTTGCGTGAGTTTGCATCACAATTTCAGACTAGCGTTATGAAATGCTTACAAATTCACTGTCAAGTTGCTTAAGCATTCAGATACTCACCACCTAAGTCCCTTTCTTTTGTCCTCAGCCTCCACGTGGGATCCTGCTGTATGGTCCTCCTGGCACTGGTAAAACACTGATTGCCCGAGCAGTGGCCAATGAAACGGGGGCTTTCTTCTTTCTGATCAATGGTAAGTTTTCTGGCTTCTTTGTCCCCAGATCTTCTGTATGCTCATTTGTCCATCTTATGGTAAGGACTGGTGTTAATAGGGCTTGTAGAGCCATGCTGTCTTCCTGACATCCTTCCTTACCTCTTTCAAGCGTGCCTCTGGGGACACTTGGAGGCTATTTGTGTGGAAGCATCTGTAGTGGCACTTCCCTGAAGCTTGATTGTGTTGCAGCAGAGTGCTTGGAAGATTATGCTGGGACATGGGGATTTGGAGTCTGTCTGTCTGTCCATTTATGTTGGTGACGGCAGAGCTGGAAGGGCTTCTGGCTTTACTCCCACCATGTGCCATTCAGAAAAGAATCTGCTACTGTGGATTCCTCTTTCCCCTCAAGTAAAGCACAAAGACCTCTTTTGTTTCACATAACATTAATTGGAAGGAACTTCCCTGAAAAGTATAATGAGATCTTTTGGACTTAGCTACAAGTGACAGAACTCCTGTTGATAACTTTCACCTGTAGCACTTGAGGTGGCTACTGGTTGATATCTAGTAAGGAGCAGATTCTAAATTTTCCACACTGCTTTTCTGTCCCATTTTAGTCAGTGCTGGAAAAAAGGAACATTTTTACTGAAGGCTAGTGCAGCTTTTCTTCTCTGATTTCAATCATGTGACAGTAATAGCAAAGGACAGTATAACAGCACAGCAGTGGCCAGCAGTAGGGTTAGTGACTTGCTTTTATCTTGAGATAGTGGATGTAAGTGGGCTGATTTTAGCCATATGTCACCCCTGTCATATACTTCCCCAAGTGTGTGAAAGCTGTCACTGAATGCTAATGCACCAGCCGTTTCTTTATATGCTTGTACATCTATTGCATAGTAAAAATAACGTTGTCAGAGTTAGCAATGCATCCTCTGTCTGCTGGTGCCAATCCTGAGCTGCAGGCAGAGCTGATATGAGCTGGTGAGTTACCTGTAATACAACACTTGGAGCGCCTGCCCACACCTGTGTCTGCAGCTGGCAGCTTTTTGTGCCAGAGGGTCAGGTTTATTTTTCTTGGATCCTTTAGAAGCATATTTTCTCTTCACTACCACTGCCATCAGCATGATGGCAAAATCTATAAACACAAAATAAATCTGTAAACCTACACTAGTTCAACAATTGTAGGAGATGTCAGTCTCCAATTGTGGAATGCTGTCCATTCATTTGTGATCAATGTGCTTATATGCTTTTATTTAACCTCTGAGAGCAGATGGGGTTGGTTGTTGGTTGTTTTGACTCTTTAAACTAATTTATAGGATCATACAGAGGTAAATGAATGCCTGTGTAATGTAAGCTAAAGATGGCTTCATAGAGCTTTTTCCTTCCCTATCCTGATAATTCATCACCTTATAATTTGATTGCTTCTCTTGCAAGCTAGGACTGGCATTAACTGTGTGTGGTGGCACATTACAGAGAAGCTCACCAAGTGTGAAATAGGGTAAGGAAAGAGGCAGCTAAAGGTAGCTCATTGACTAGTGCTGCATTTTCTNATGTGAAGTAGTAAGGGTGTTGATAGCAATGCTGGGATGGCAGCTGTTGCGTGAGTTTGCATCACAATTTCAGACTAGCGTTATGAAATGCTTACAAATTCACTGTCAAGTTGCTTAAGCATTCAGATACTCACCACCTAAGTCCCTTTCTTTTGTCCTCAGCCTCCACGTGGGATCCTGCTGTATGGTCCTCCTGGCACTGGTAAAACACTGATTGCCCGAGCGGTGGCCAATGAAACAGGGGCTTTCTTCTTCCTGATCAATGGTAAGTTTTGTGGCTGCTTTGGCCCCAGATCTGCTGTGTGCTTATTTGACCATCTTATGGTAAGGACTGGTGTTAATAGGGCTTGTAGAGCCACATTGTCTCCCTGACATCCTTCCTTACCTCTTTGAAGTGTGCCTCTGGGGACACTTGGAGGCCGTGTGTGTGGAAGTGTCTGTAGTGGCACTTCCCTTAAGCTTGATTGTTTTGTAGCAGGCTCATTGGAAAGACAGCTTTGCAATACAGGGACCTGGATTCTTTCTGTCTGAGTGTTCATTTATGTTGGCTAGGGCAGAGCTGGGAGTGATGAGATTATTCAATGAATATGGGTGCAGGATGCTTGTTTCTGTTGCTGCCAGCATGTTCAGTTCAGAAAAGAAGCTGATCCACTGTGGATTTGTTTTCCCTCAAGTAAAGCACAAGACCTGTTCTGTTTCATATAATATTGTGAAGAACTGTCCTGAAAGCTATGAGTACCTTGGGACTTAGCTACAAGTGACAGAACCTCCTATTGATTACTCTTCACCTTTAGCAGTTGAGGTGGATACTGGTTTATGTCCTGTAAGGATCAGACTGTGACTTTTCCTCAGTGCTTTTCTGTGCCATTTTACATTTAGCTCTGGAATAACTGAACATTTGTACTTAAGGAGTGTTACTTTTCTTCTCTGTTTTCAATCACCATGAAGGTGAAAGCAAAGAATTATTTAGCACAGTATAGCAGTGAGCAGCAGTAGGGAAGTGACTTGCTTTGTATCTCAAGATATCAACTATAAATGGACTGGTTTTAACCATATGTTGTCCTTGTCATATACTTTCTAAGTGTGTGGAAGCTGCTACTGCATGCTAATGAGTTGGACATTTCTTTAGACACTTGTATTTCTATTGCATAATAAAAATAACATTGTCAGAGTTAGCAATGCATTCTGTCTGCTAGTCTCAAGCATGGAGCTGCAGTGTGGTAGACAGAGCTGGTATGAATTGGTGAGTTACCTGTAATGAAACATTCTTAGTACCTGCCCATACCAGTGGCTCTGCAGCTGGCCTGCCTCAGTCAGCTGTCAGCCTTGCACTTCCAAAGGTCAGATTTCTTTTTCTTGGATCCTTTAGAAGCATACTTTTCCTTCATTACCACTCCCTTTAGCATGATGGAAAATCTGTAAAAACAATAAATCTGTGAGCCTGCACTAGTGTTCAGCAATTGTAGGAGATCTCAGAGGAATGCTGCCCTTTCTTCTGGGATTGTGCTTACACATTTTTATTATTATTATTTGAGAGGAGATGGGGTTGGGGTGTTGTTTTGTGGTGGTTGTTGTTTTGGTTGGTTGGTTAGTTGGTGTGTGAGTCAATAGAGACAGGCAGCCAGGACAACCACAAACCCATGGCTAAAACATAGAGTAAATTTATTTCCATTACCTTGCTAACTGAGGGATCCCTGAAGCAATACCTGGGCAGGGGCACACAAGCAGACATGGGCACTGTTAGTTCATGCCAGAGGATCACTGGCTGCTGTTCATACAGGTTTATCAGGGTTATTCCCAGCTGCAAGATCACTTGAGCACTCAGCAGTGTTTTGCTTTTTAACCCATTCCTCCCAACAGTTGGATTTTTTGGAACTCATTTATAGAATCTTATAGAGGTAAATGTATACCTGTATATTGCATGCTAAAGACAGCTTCGGTATTTTACAGCTTTTTCTTTCCCTACTCTGATAATTCACCACCATATAATTTGATTGCCTCCCTTGTGAGCATTAACTGTGTGTGGTGGCACATTACAGAGAAGCTCACCAAGTGTGAAATAGGGTAAGGAAAGAGGCAGCTAAAGGTAACTCATTGGCTAATGTTGCATTCTGTTAGAGTAAACTGAAAACACTAAAATTATGATAGAAAGTAATTCTGCATGCTGGTCTTGCCTATTCAGATGCAAATTTAATGAACTTGGTTGATAGTATTTGCTTTGGCTTGAAATATAGATACATATGAACCTTGTACTGAAAAAAAATTCAGCTGAATTTTTTTGAGGGTAGCTGCCTTTCTTCTGGATACCACAGTGTTGCTATTTTTTTAGGTCCTGAGATCATGAGCAAGCTGGCTGGTGAGTCTGAGAGCAACCTGAGGAAAGCCTTTGAAGAAGCAGAGAAGAATGCTCCTGCCATCATCTTCATTGATGAACTGGATGCCATTGCTCCTAAAAGAGAGAAGGTAAAGAAAGCCTTTAGAAGGTAAAGGAATACATCCTTTTTGGTAGCAGCTGGCATGAGTCTCTGCATTTGACTACAGGGTAAAACAGTATTTAACTTAATGCTTGAAAGCAGTTGGATGTCAGAATTTGGGTATCAGAAGAATCTGATATAGTACACAATGTTTCTTAACAGCTCATGTCTGTTGTATCTCTCTGCTCTGGTGCAGTACTAGCTCCTGTGCTGTTTTTTAGAGCTTTTGGTCTAATTATTACTTTCTCTCCACAGACACATGGAGAGGTGGAACGTCGCATTGTGTCTCAGCTGCTGACTCTTATGGATGGACTGAAACAGAGAGCACATGTGATTGTTATGGCAGCCACCAACAGACCTAACAGCATTGACCCAGCACTCAGGCGATTTGGTAACCGTCTCTTTTTTTGTGTATCAGATACTTTGTCATGGACTGTGCTTCAGGGGCCTTGGAAAGATTGAGTAGAAATTAATATTAAACATCTTATGTGTTATATAAACTTCTCTCCAGCTACTTGTTTGAAATTAATTTCTAGATTTCAGCCTTTGGTATAATCTTTTGTGCTTTATTAGATTAGAACTTGTAGAAATAATGAAATACTTAGAGGTAGCACATTTTTTCCCTTCATCAATTAGGTGAGGTCATTCCAGGACTAAATGCTTAAGGGGTTGTTTGTGCCTCAGGTTGCAGGAGACTCTGAATTGTCCAATTTATCTTTTATTGATGAGAAATCTGGTAGCTTCTGAGATTCAGGTTTTCGAAACTTTGCAGTGTAAATGAATGTTTGTTGTATGATCAGTTGGTAAAGTCAAATTTGCAGGAAAAATAGCCTCTTAAATGTCTAGTGAGGCATTTGAATGCACAGCTATAGCTAGAAGAAAATTATAGGTGTACATGCCCTAGTTAATATTGCAATAATACATGAGTTTCCTGCCTCCCCAGATATTGGGGCAGTTCATGTTTTTCACCACTTGAGTAGTGCTGTGAAAGTTCTGAAAAACTTAATCTCTCAGTATTTGTGGACACAAAGGTAGGAATAAATAAAAATGTCTCATGGTGTGTTGGTTAGGATAGCATATTATCCTATAAATGAGGCTTGGAAAAAAAAAGAAATCCTCTGTGTTTATATAATCCTGAACTCTAGTTAATGCAGTAGTCTCACTTTCCCTAAATAGCTATAAGCCTTTCTGCCTTCTCTGATCTGACTCTGCTACTGTGTTGATTGATGCTGCAGAGAAACTCAAAGCTCTGGCATTTTCTGAAATTGTTTGTGGCTTGTCATCATGTTCCTATGTCAGAGGAAGGCAGCAATTGCAGCTCCTTTAGTTTGCAGAATCAGCAACTCAACACATGCTTGTACTCCCCAGGTCGTTTTGACAGAGAGGTAGATATTGGTATCCCAGATGCCACCGGGCGCCTGGAGATCCTGCAGATCCACACAAAAAATATGAAACTGGCTGATGATGTGGATCTGGAACAGGTGAGTAGCATGCTATTAGGAAAGCTTGTCTCTGCTTGTTTAGGACAGCATGAAACTGGGCAAATATGTGATCTCTGGGCTTCCTGCTAACTAGCTTACCAGTGGCCAAAAATCCTCACTCGCTAGTTAAGAATGCTGTGGCTAAGTGAAACAAATGTGTATCAGTCCAGTCTGGAAGTGTCTTGGCACTGTCCTGTGTTTGTTTGCTGTGGTATTTGCTTTAAAAATAAAGCAAGCCTGAAACAGCACTCACAGAGCTGGCTGAGCATTATGGTAATACTGGATGGATGTAATCTCTGTCCTGAATGAAGAACTGCAGTCCTCAGGGTTATCTTTCTGCACACTATCTATTCCAGTTGCAACTTTTTTCTTGAGTAGGAGGTGAAACAGCAGTATGTTTGCCTGCTAAATATGTGATAGCACTTGTCTTGAATTTGCAGCAAAGCATTAATATTTCTGTCCTTCAGAGTTTTGTTGCACCTCTGAATGAGGGATCAGAGCACATATTGCCCTTGCAGAGCGCTTGCTTGTATTCCTGAGAGTCATAGTCAATACTCTGTTTTCAGGTGGCAAATGAGACCCATGGCCATGTTGGTGCTGACTTGGCTGCTCTTTGCTCAGAAGCTGCTCTTCAGGCTATCAGAAAGAAGATGGATCTCATAGACCTAGAAGATGAAACCATCGATGCTGAAGTGATGAACTCGCTGGCTGTGACCATGGATGACTTCAGGGTAATGCAAGAGTGCCACTTGTTCCTCTGGTGCAATTAATCGCTTCTCTGAAGCGAAAGAATGTAGCATGATAGAATTTATATAATACCATTTCTTCTAACGACAGTGGGCTCTGAGCCAGAGCAACCCTTCTGCTCTTCGGGAGACTGTGGTGGAGGTGCCACANGAGTCTGAGAGCAACCTGAGGAAAGCCTTTGAAGAAGCAGAGAAGAATGCTCCTGCCATCATCTTCATTGATGAACTGGATGCCATTGCTCCTAAGAGAGAGAAGGTAAAGAGATCCTGTAGGAGGTAAATTACTGTGTCTGCATTTGGTAGAAGCTGGGTTGAGTCTTTGTATTTGACTGCAGGGTAAAGCAGTGCATTTCCTTAACACCTGATTTCAGCTGGACATGAGAAGGGTCTGATAGAGTTCAGGACATTTGTCACCATCTCCTGGCTGATGTATCTGCCCACTCCATTGCAGTGCTGGCTCCCATGCTCCTTGTAGAGCTGTTGGTCTCAGCAATGCTTTCTGTCCCCACAGACACATGGGGAGGTGGAACGTCGCATCGTTTCCCAGCTCTTGACTCTCATGGACGGTCTGAAGCAGAGGGCACATGTGATTGTGATGGCAGCCACCAACAGACCCAACAGCATTGACCCTGCACTCCGGCGATTCGGTAACCGCCACTGTCCTCTCTTTCCTGTCTGTCACACACTTTGTGGCAGGCTGTGCTTCAGGGGTCCTGCAAGGATTGAATAGAAATCCATGCTGAACACTTTTTATGTGTTACATAAATGATTGACTTGTCTTCAGCTCATTGCTAGAAATGAATTTTGAAACTTAAAGACTTCGATGTCATTTTCTGTGCCATGTTAGGTGAGAGCTTGTAGAAAGAAAATAATGCTTTGAAGTGCGAAAAGTGTGCTAGCCTCTGTTAGGTGAAGCTATTTCAGGACACACTGAAGGAGGAAATGCCTAAGGGGATGTTCATGCATTAGATTGCAGATGGCTGTGAATTACCCGATTTGTCTTTCTTTTATTAATGACAAGTACAGTAGTTTCTGACACTCAAGATTTCAAAACATGGGACTATGAATGAATGTCTGGTGTGTGACCAGTTGGTAGAATCTGTAATGGCAAGCCTATCAAGTGTGCAGGGGGAATTGGCCTCTTGAATGTGCAGTGAGCCATTTGAAAGCACAGCTGTTGCTAGAGGAAAAACAGAGATGTACAATCTTAATGAATATTGCAGTGAATATCCTGTTTTCCTCATGTGTTTCACCACTTGGATAGTTCTGCAAAATTTCTAAAAAATTAAATCTCAGTTTTTTGGGCTCTGGTGATGAGAACACAAAGGTAGAAATAAACAAAAATGTCTTGTGGTCTGTTGGCTTAGTGAACCAATATTTTCCTAAAAGCAAGGCTTAGAAAAAGTTCATAAATGAGTTATGCTCCGTGCTGTATAATCTCATGGTCTTACTGTTAATACAGTAGTCTCCCTAAATGCCTGAGGCCTTTCTTCCTCCTCTGGTCTGTCTCTTCTACTGTGCTGATGGTTGCTGCAGACAAATCCAAAGCACTGCCATTTTCTGAAGTTTTGTAGAAAGCATCACTTCATTCTGTCAGAGGAAGGCAGCAGCTGCAGCTCCTCTGGTGTGCAGAATCACCAGCTCAATGTGTGTTTGTATTCCCCAGGTCGTTTTGACAGGGAGGTAGATATTGGTATCCCCGATGCCACCGGGCGCCTGGAGATCCTGCAGATCCACACGAAAAATATGAAACTGGCTGATGATGTGGATCTGGAACAGGTGAGTAGTGGAAAACTTGTCTCGTTCCCAGTGCTCTGTTTTGTAGTGGAAGAATAGTTAAGGCTTGATCATGTAGATGCAGTGGCTCAATTAGAACTCTGTTAGGAAGAAACTGCATGAATGTGTGAGCAGTGGAGTTCCTTCCATTCAGTTTACAAGTGACCAAAAATCCTCACTCACCAGTTAGGAATGGTATGGATGGCTAAGTGGAACAAATGTGTATCATTCCAATCTTGAAGCACCGTGCCGCTGTCCTTCTGCGTTTGTTTGCTGTGGCATTGCCTTTTAAAGTACAGCAGGCCTGAAACAGCCTGCACACAGCTGGGTGAGCATTGTGGTGTCCCAGGACATTGCCTGTAAGCTGGATGGTTCCCGTCATCAATGTCCTGAAGGCAGAACTGCAGTCCTCGATCAAGGCTGTCTTTCTGCACAACATCTGAATTCTTGATGCAGATTGACGATAGAAGAACAGTGTCTTTGCCTGAGTGGTAGCATTTGTCTTGAATGTGCAGCAAAGCCCTGGTGTTGCTGTCCTCCCTTCCCAGTGGAGGACCAGGGCATGTGTTGCTGTTACTTGTATCTCTGTGAGTCATGGTCAGTGCTCTGCTTTCAGGTGGCAAACGAGACCCATGGCCATGTTGGTGCTGACTTGGCTGCTCTTTGCTCAGAAGCTGCTCTTCAGGCTATCAGAAAGAAGATGGATCTCATAGACCTGGAAGATGAAACCATCGATGCTGAAGTGATGAACTCGCTGGCTGTGACCATGGATGACTTCAGGGTAATGCAAGAGTGCCACTTGTTCCTCTGGTGCAATTAATCGCTTCTCTGAAGCGAAAGAATGTAGCATGATAGAATTTATATAATACCATTTCTTCTAACGACAGTGGGCTCTGAGCCAGAGCAACCCTTCTGCTCTTCGGGAGACTGTGGTGGAGGTGCCACAGGTTACCTGGGAGGATATCGGTGGCCTAGAAGATGTAAAGAGAGAGCTCCAGGAGCTTGTACAGGTAAGGCTTTACAGCAGATCTTTTGCTTAGCCAGCTTGAAAAATAATTATAATATAAAATCCAGAATGTCTTCAGTTTCCTATTTGGGGTGCAAGCAGAGAAAATGCAGAGGCTTTATGGCATCTATTTGCAATGGACTAAAAATACATGCTTTCCATTTAGTGAACTTGGGGAGGAAGGTGCTGGGAAGCAGCATCAGGTTTTCCTGTGCTGAGTCTACAGTGCCATTTTATGTGGGTGTTGTGCAACATGCACAAACAGCCACAGTTTTTTCTCCTCTTAAGTGGAGACCAGCAGTAGGACCACTGTTGAGAATCATCCTACATGGTGGCTTTATCTAGTAGCAGTGGATGAAGATTCTCATGCAGAGAGCTTCTGAAGGGTTCTTCATCATCCTTAGCACAGGGACAGGTGAAAAGTAATTTTGAAGCAATCTACAAAGGGAAAGACAATGTTACAAGTGATCTGTGGGAACAGCAGGTGTGTGCATTACCGTGGCTTGGGTTTGATACATTCTTGCTTTCTGTTGGCACTGTGGAAACATCCTCACTGTGAACAAAAGAATTAAATTTTCAGTCTAATTTTCTGATGTTAAAATCATCACCTATCTTGTATCTGACCTCGTTGCCAAGAATAAAGAAAGGCTCACATCAGACACCTTGCCTGTCTCTGGAGAGCAGAGCAAATAGGTTAGGTAATGAGCTGTTCCGTTTTGCTTCTGCAGGGCAGAGGGAAGCTGAGGTTAAGTGTGCTGGAAAGTACTGATCTGGTACTTGGGAAAGTACTGAGCTGGTATTTAGTCCCTAGAGGTAAATAGATTGTTTTAGGCACCTTTCCAAACCAGTATCTACTTAAAAACTGCAGTGTCAGCCGGCAGGATCTTATGTTTAATAAACCAGAAATCTCACGTAATGCTTCAGGTAGAACCAAGAGCGGCTTAGAGAAAGGTGTCCCTTCCCATGGCAGAGAAGATGGATTAGATGATCTTTTGAAGATCCCTTCCCACCCAAAGCATTCTGTACTTCCAAGGTAGAGGCTTATTCTGGCTCATCATGAGAGTTTTTTTTTTTGTTCTTCTTCAGTATCCTGTGGAGCACCCAGACAAGTTCCTCAAATTTGGCATGACCCCATCAAAAGGGGTCCTGTTCTATGGGCCACCTGGCTGTGGTAAGACACTGCTGGCCAAAGCCATTGCCAACGAATGCCAGGCAAACTTCATTTCCATCAAGGGGCCGGAATTGCTCACCATGTGGTTTGGAGAGTCTGAAGCCAACGTGCGTGAGATCTTTGACAAGGTAAGTATTTTTCCTGCTTCCTGTGCCATATTTGTGCTGTGGTACCCTCAGAACTTAGTCTCCACTGCAGCTGTTGTACTGGTTCTTATTTGCATTTTCTATGTTTTCCCCACTTGCACTGAGATCAGGAGCTGCTTTCCTGATGTTGGGGGAACTAATCCTCTTCAACTGCATAGCTGTTGAAACTGTTCTCTCTGATTGCAGTTGGCATCTGCTGTTAGAGGGTGTTAAATTTCCCAGTGCCTTTGGCAGAAGGCAAAGTGGTTAGGATGGCACATGTATGCCCCACATCCCCGAAAATTTACATTAACACCTCATTAACTGTCACCATCTACAGATTTTCAGAATATCCAGTGAGTTCTTGTCATGCAATATACACAGTTTAGAAAAGTTTAGAAAAGAGCTCATTCCTGCTCAGCGAGAATGTTGTTTCTTGTCCCAGAAGGTGTCTGTATGGATTATCCTGTGAAACATTGCTCTTGTGGTCTGGGATGGTGGCATTAGAACAAAGTTGGTAGAAGAGTAGAAAAGAATTTAGATGTGAGGGAACCTCAGAGGCTGTCTAGTTCAGCTCTTTGTCCAGCACAGGGAGATAACTTTGAAATTTCATCAGCTCAGTGGACTGAGTTCTGAACACTGAGTTCTTTACCCTGTGATGGGTGTAGAATCCCTGACCTCTCTGGCCTAGGTGCTGGCATTGGCATGCTCTCATGGTGGACAATTTTTTTTTCCATATTTCTCAGTGGGATTTTCTCAGCAGCTGTTTGTGCCCGTAGTCTTTCCTCCTTTCACTGCACACAGTGAAGGAAGATCCAACTTGCTATAAGTATACATTAGGTAGCTGAAAATAACAATTGGATTTCTCCCTTCCACTGGATATATCTCATGTACTTGTGTGCCTGAATAACCAGCTGACATCCTTAGGTCTTTCTGGGAAAGTTCTAGTACAGCAAAAACAGCTCCTTTTTTCACTCTTGGCATTGGACTTACTACTTTTCTGCCTGGTTCACCGTGTTCCCACTTTTGGGAAATCCAGGTTGTTCAGGAGAATTTACTGGAGGGTTTGTGTGTCAGGGGTCTGCTGTGGAGCAGCTTTTCCAAGCTCTCCTTGTGGCAGCAGCTTCTGGTACTCCTGAGTTGTGCTGATAGTGAGGAGGGCTTGGTGTGAAGTCATTGTGCTCCTTGATGGGCAGTATTAGCATGGAATAATGGTTCCCACTGCTTTCTGCAGGCTCGCCAAGCAGCCCCGTGTGTGCTCTTCTTTGATGAGCTGGACTCCATCGCCAAGGCCCGAGGTGGAAATATCGGCGACGGTGGCGGTGCTGCAGATCGTGTCATCAACCAGATCCTGACCGAGATGGACGGCATGTCCACCAAGAAGAACGTCTTCATCATCGGTGCCACCAACAGGCCAGACATCATTGACCCAGCCATCCTGCGCCCCGGCCGCCTGGATCAGCTCATCTACATCCCCCTGCCTGACGAGAAGTCCCGGGTTGCAATCCTTAAGGCAAATCTGAGGAAATCACCAGTTGCAAAGGTAGGATCTGTGCCCTGACTGCTTCTGGCTTGGGTTTGCTTTGTGGTGCTCGTGTTCCTCATGGGCTGTGGACAGAACAGAGGCCCTGGAGGGTGATCCATATAGTAGGATGGAAGAGGAAGCTCTGAGGTCAGGTGTCAGCAAATTGATCTGCAAGCGCACCAGGTCTTTGTCACATAGTGGGGTTCTGCTCATGTGCAAGATTGGAGAAGCCTATTGTGGTGAGATGGAAAAGATTCTTACACTCTGGGAAAAAATAATGGTAGAACAAGGTGGGAAGTAGAAGTTGAAGAGGAGCCACTATAGTGAGTTGTTGCTGATTCCTGTCATAGGTAAGAGCTGTGCCCCTTGCTTGGGGAGGGGCAATAATGCAGCTGAAAGTTAATCAAAGAAAAGCAGACACAACGTGAGAGCCCTATCTTTTTTATGCTAAGCTTACCTTTTTAGCTGCTGTTAAGAAGTACAGTTTCAAAGGAGGTTGCAGTAATACCCTCTCAGTTGAGGGGGAGGAGAGGAGGAGGTCGGCTGTCTTGGTCTGCCTGTGCCCCATCTCTATTTCCAGTCTGATGGTGTTTTGTTTGACTCCTCGTGTTGAGACCTGAGCAAGTCATAGCCTAAATCTGTAAGTGCAGAGGCATTTACAGCCACTCTGTAGATTCTTGGTGGGTGTGAGGAGTGTAGCCTGCTTTTGTGAGTGGTTAACTTTTCCTGAAACCGAGAATCTTAACAGCTGATCTTTCCAAAATTGGCCATAGTTAAGGCAGCACCTTTATACCCTGGGATCTGAAGACACCTCTCGGTCAGCTGAGGATGTGAGGTATTAAGCCAAGGCCTCCCTTGCTTTTGTGTTTTTCTCTAGGATGTTGACCTGGATTTCCTGGCTAAGATGACCAATGGCTTCTCGGGAGCTGACCTGACAGAAATTTGCCAGCGTGCCTGCAAACTGGCCATCCGCGAATCCATCGAGAGTGAGATCAGGCGAGAGCGTGAGAGGCAGACCAACCCTTCTGCCATGGTGAGTGGGACACTGAGCTCTCCCTACCCACGTGTGTGAGGTGTGATGTGTTCTCTGTCATCCTCGGGGATGAGTGGGCTCTTGTGCAGAGCGTGGAGCTGGAGCACTTTGTTCTCATCTTGTGGGAGATTGAGGACCCTCCTGGGATGCCTCATGGTCAGCATTGCTCAGGAGGCGCCTGTTGCAGCCCTGACTCATGCATACCTCTCCAGCCCCCACCTTGGGGGGTGTTGGGAGCCTCCTGACCTGGAGGGAAGCTGTGAGCAGCTGTTGGGCCCATGGAGCTTGGATACACAGCCTACCTGGTTCTCTGTCCTGCTGCAGGAGGTGGAGGAGGATGATCCAGTTCCTGAGATCCGCAGGGATCACTTTGAGGAGGCCATGCGCTTTGCTCGCCGCTCTGTCAGTGACAACGACATCAGGAAATACGAGATGTTTGCACAGACCCTACAGCAGAGCCGTGGCTTTGGCAGCTTCAGGTACCTGTGGGGTGGGAAGGGTTGGCAGTGTAGCTCAGCTAGCCCCCAAGCACAGCACTGGGGCAGCTTTCCGATGGATTCTGGGTAACAAACTCCTTTCCACGGCATATTCCCATTCAACCCAGCATGTAGAGCAGCCACTACACAGCGTGGCTGGTGTGTGCTGTGCTGCAGGTCAGCTGTTGCTGCTCTGTTAGTGCTCCTGAAATCCATTTTTTCTTTTAACACAAGCGACAGCCAGCAACCATGAGCCCTTTTACCTTCCTTAGGGCTTCATCCCATTCCTCCTTGCCCATCCTAGTTGACACTGGGGGTTGGTGCAGAGGATGGGGATGGTGCTGAGCTGCAGTGAGGCTTTTCAACAGCATCTCTTCTCTCCTGTCCTGCCCTGCTGTGTGCAGGTTCCCATCAGGCAACCAGGGCGGTGCCGGTCCGAGCCAAGGCACGGGAGGTGGCAGCGGGGGCAACGTGTACAGCGAAGACAATGACGACGATCTCTACGGTTAACTCGCTGTCCTTGGTGGACCAAACTCCACATCAGGCCACGTTGTACAGGGAAAAATCCAATGTTCAGTGGACTCTTGGCTTCTTCATTCTCAGTCAGAACAGTGTAGCTGCACGTCAGACTTTGTACAGGGAATGTTTTCTGCAAACACAAATCCACAGCGGTGTTCAGTTGGGAGGCAGACAGTGAATTAACAAGGAGGGGAACTGACTTAATTTCTGAGAAATTTCTGTTCTAGTTTATGTGGCAGAATCAGCAGCTTTAGCAAAGGGTACAACGTAGCTGTATTAAAAAAAAATAAAACCCCACAAAAAATAATTAAAAAAAGAAAAATCCACAAAACTAGCCAGGCCCTAGCAGTTCCTTTTTGTGGTGCTGGCACTGTCTAAACCTGTGTCTCTGTCCAAACACCCCTTGCTCTCGTGGAGCCCATCTGTGCATGTGTTCCCCTGCTGTGGATAGGGCTGCTCTTCATGCCTAACACCTCTTAGATCTGTTAATGGAAGAAATGGGTTTGGCAGGGTCTCTGTCCCACCCTCTTGCCCCAGGCTTGGCAGGAAGCACTGAGGAAGAGCCTGGCAGGAGGAACCTGATGTTGCTTCTCCGAGGGTGGCCATGAGCTGTCAGGTCTCTTGCTGCTGTAGCTCTGCAGTGAAGGACCTCTCCAACACCCAGTCTCATCCAGGCATGTGGGGCACTTGGGCTGTCTCTGGGATGTGTGGCACAGTGTAACACTACTGTTCCATGTGTCCCAGTGGCTTTCTGGTGCTTTTCTTAGGTCTCTGGTGCCAGCTGGCTTTGTGTTGTGTCCCAGACTAAGTAGCTGGATTCTGATCATGGTTTTTCTTCCTTTCCACCTTGTTCTGCCTCCCTGCCTTGCTGCTTGGTTTATTTTCCCTTCTGTGAACTGAACAATGTGCTACTCCTGTACCTGGTTGTTTTATGTCAGGGAAGTCCTGGGGAGCAGGAGCAGATATGGCTGAGTCCTCAGCCTGTGGTAGGCAGTGTCTGTAGAATGCACAGAGCAGGGAATGCAGGAACTGAGGGTTACTGCAGCGAGGGTAAAATGCAGTTTGTGTGGCAGAATGTTCCCCCAGGCCTTTGGGGCTGAGCCGTGAGTGGGAGGGCAGGAGTTGTGTGGGGCTGAGCTGTGGGGTTTCTATCTCAAAGCCTGGCACATCTTGCAGGGCTCCATCAAATCATCTGTATTTAAGGGGAGAGGATTTAATGGCAGAAGGATGGGATTGGGTGTGAGAAAAGACTTGTGCGGAGTGTGGCAATAAGCAGGGTGAAATTGGGAACACCAATTTCTTGTGTTTAAATAGCACAAGCTCCTGCGGGGGAGGAGGCGGTGCAGGCCCCCGGGGGCCCGGTGGCGGCTCACCTGCGCTGTCCTACTTGGGAGCTGTCTGCCAGCGCTGAGGTTCCTGTCCTCACACCACCTTTCCCGGGGAATCACTCCTGCGGGCTCTGGTGGAGACACTTCTGGCAGCAGGGTTGAGGCTGGGATGGCTGGAGCTTCCACTGCCTCACTGGCCTGTTTTTGGGGCAAATACCACCTTATCATCCTCTGCTGCAGGGCTGATTCTCCTCCCTGAGCTCTGCAGGGACACAGATAGCGGCTTTGCTTTGGCCACATGGGAGCCAGACCCACCTGTTTTCTGCCACCCGGGGAAGGAGCTCTCCAGGACTCCCCAAAACTTTCCACAGCCTGGACAGGGGGTTTTTCCTCCCTGCAACAGTGGGTGCATCACCACCTAGCAAGTTGAGGGGCAGATCCATCCTGGCATCTCTGCTGTGGAGGCTGCGGCAAGGACAACATGGGATGGTGGGGTGCATTTCTCAGTCCCTGGCAGCCCAAATCTTCCCCACTGCTTTTTCTAGTTGCAAAAACTCATTAAATCAAGCAGAAGGGCTTAAAGCAGAAGGTAAACCTCCTTTTTTTCTTCCCTGCCATCTGTGGGACATGGCTCCTGCAGGGGAGACGCACCCACAGGATTTCCAAGAGCATCTGCCCCTGCTTTGGGGTGGTGTAAACATGCTGGGGGGGCTGAGGGGTCCCCCAGATCAGCAATCACAGCCCCTCCCTACAAACCTCTGCAGCCCCAGGACAGCAGTTGATGTCCCAGAACTGGGGTTGGCCCCAGCTCTGCCTCTTTCCAGGACTCCCCCAGCAGAGACCCCTGGTCACTGCCAGGGCAGGAGCTTTTCTGCAGCATCCTCCTCCCCTGCCCAAGTCCTTGCAGGGGGAACTGGGCAGCTCCCAAAGGTGCCTGGGAGAGGAAGATGCTGTTATCTCGGGCTTGCCCTGAGTACTGTGGGATTAATGAGGAGGAAGCTGAGGGCACCTCCGTTCTTTGCCAACATGATCAGCAGCTCCCTGTGACCCCTGGGTGGCACCTGTGGCCCCAGAGCCCCTTCACTCCCTACAACCATTACAGCCAGGCCCCATGGGGACAATGGGACTTCACCAGGACCACAGTCCAGCCATGTTGGATGCAGGAGACCTATCCTTGGCTGCAGTGTTGGGGTTAGATGCTGGTCCCTGATCCGAGACACTGGGACCCTCCAACACGGTCCAAAACCGTCTGAGCCCAGCAGGTGCTCCTGTCAGCAGAAGCCCAGCAGTGCCCACTCTCAGCAGGTCCCCATCCTGCCCCAGGCCAGGCACTATGGGCATCCCTGCTCCATTGGGATCACTGGTCCCCAGGACATCCCTTCCCCTAGAGCCCTCCTGGCCCATGGGCATCCCTTCCCCATGGCCCTTGCCCCAAGGGCATCCCTCTTCCATGGGCATCCCCTGCACTAGCTGTGTGCCCTTTCCATTGACATTTCCTGCCCCATGGGTATCACTTCCCTGTGGATGTTCCTGCCTCAAGGGCTTCCCCTCCTGTGCAGGTTTGAACCCTGATGGCAAATCAGTGCCACTCAGCTGCTCACTCACACCCCATGTGCCACAAGCCCACAGTTTGTACACGATGATCGATGGTGTGCAATGTCCCTCTGGCTACTTTGGATCAGCTCTCCTGGCCATGCTTCCTCCTGGCTTCTTGTGCACCTGCTCCCTGACAGAGCACTGAGCACTGATAAGTTCCTTTGTTTCTCCAGAAATACAGATGGGCTCTGCCCCATGTAGCTCAACGGCTTCAGGATGCACCATGCACCACATCCTGCTAGACCCTGACTCTCCTGCCTGTCTGATATTCCAGACCACTGGATTCTCACAGTCCAGTAAATCCAGTTGTTCTCTCCTCCTCCTGGATAGAGACAGGGCCCCTTTAGTCCTGATCATAGGATTTGTCACTCACTTCTTGTAGAAATGGATTGGGATTTTTATAGAATCACAAAACATTCGGAGCTGGAATGGACTTATTACAAACATTGACTGCAATTCCTGGTCCTGAGAGCTTTGCCCAAATGGTTCTTGAACTCTGCCACGTTTGGTGTTGTGACCACTGCTGTGGGGAGCATGTTCCACTGCCCAGCCATCCTGTGGGTAAAGAAACTTCTCCTGATACCCAATCTAAACCTCCCATGATGCAGCTTCTTGCCATTCTTGCTATAGGATCAGGAGTACAATCAACCCTTCAACTCTGCCTGGGAAATTGCCCACTGGAGACTGGGCACCAAATTTTCTGGAAGAACCCCTCTTTGTGTGATTGTTCTCTATTGCAATTCCCATACCTGTGCCTCTCTGGTCAAGGCAGATTTTCCTTCCCACATCCTTGTGTCCTCCCCATGGTCTTGCAAGTAAAACCACCAGGTACCCGAATCTCCTCCCTCTTCACTGAAAGGGTACCTGCTGTAACCAGCCCGGGGTAATGGAGGGCCTCCAAAAATTGAAGGCAGGAAGGAAAATGTGGATGTAGATGTGGATGCCCAATCCGTAGGAATGTTCAAGGCTGGCTGGATGGGGTTTTGAGCATCCTGGTCTAGTGGAAAGTATCCCAGCCCATGGCAGGGGGCTTGGAACGAGATGGGCTTTAAGGTCCCTTCCCAACCAAACTTTTCTATGAGTGATTCTGTGAAGGAATGGAGATGTAGAAAAAGGTTTCTCCTTTAGTTTAGCTCTCCAAGGAAAAAAGGCCAAAGGTGCAGTTATGAACAGCTCCCAACAGATGGCTCCCGAAATACAGAGGGGATGGCAGTGTCGGTGCTTGTACCAGATTTGTCTCACAAAAAAAGATTCTGTTCGAATTGGTTCTGTTGCACCAATGGATCTGTGGCTGAGGCCAATCGTGTGAGGTTCAACCAGGCCAAGTGCTGGGTCCTGTTCCGTGGTTCACAACAACCCCTGCACTCCAGGCTGGGGACAGAGTGGCTGGAAAATGCCCAGGGGAAAGGGCCTGGGAGTGCTGATCAGCAGCGGCTGAATGTGAACCGGAGCGCGCTCAGGTGGGCAAGAAGCCAAGGACCTCCTGAATGTATCAGCAATGGTGCGGTCAGCAGAACCAGGGCAGTGACCATCGCCCTGTGCTGGACACTGGCGAGGCCACATTTCAGGTGCTGAGTCCGGTTTTGGCCCCTCACAGGTAAGATATTGATGTGCAGGAGTGAGTCCACTGGCAGAGGGGGCAGTGAGCTGGGAAGGGCCTGGAGCATAGATCCTGTGAGGAGCAGCTGAGGGAGCTGGGGGTGTTAATCCCGGAGAAAATGAGGCTCAGGGGGCACCTTATCACTCTCTGTGGCTCCCTGAAAGGAGGGGGTAGCCAGGTGAGGATTAGTTTCTTCTCCCAAGTAACGAGAGAGAGGACAAGAGGATATTGCCTCAAATTGTGCCAGGGGAGATTTAAGTTGGACATTAGGAAAAATTTCTTCATGGAAAGCATTGTCGAGCACTGAAGCAGGCTGCCATGACTGTGGTGTGTCCCTGGGGAAATTTAAAAGATGTGTATCATAGAATCATGGAGTGTTTAGGCTGGAAAAGACCTCTAAGATCTTCCAGTCCAACCATTATCCCAGCACTGCTGAGTCCACAACTAAACTGTGTTTCTAAGCACCACATCTGCACATCTCCTTGGACACTTTCAGGGATGGTGTAGACGTGGCACTTTAGAGACACCTCCAAGCCACTACCGCAAAGAGCAACCCACCCAGGCTCCATGGAGAACAAACATCGAGCAAGGGGCTCCGGTGAGCGCATGCACAGGAACACTGAGCGCAAACAAAACAACTTTGTGACAAGAAGCTGTTCAATAAAGTAAAATCTTGTAACAAACCTGCTTTAACAGCTCTGCTCAGATCTCTGGGCACACGTGGAGCACCAGAAAGGGCTGTTGAGGTTTCACTAAGTGCTGCATAGCAACTCACTCGTTCTCCCCCAGTTCATATACTGGGCATGATTTGGATCAGCTCCCCTGGCCATGCTCCCTCCTGGCTTCTTGTGCACCTGCTCCCTGACAGAGCATGTGAAACTGAAAAGTCCTTGAGTTAGGGTAAGCACTGCTGGGCAACAACTGAAACATCAGTGTGTTATCAACATTATTCTCATGAACTGAATCCAAATCACAGCACTGAACCAGCTCCTAGGGAGAAAATGAATCCCAGCTGAAAACTACTTATTCCCTACCACTTGCATCATGCCAGGTCCCCCTGCTTCCCAGTATCCCATCATCTTTCGTGTCTTCTGACACAGTTTTTTGATCCTTTCCACTGCCTGAAGGGAGACTACAAGAAGGATGGGGAGAGGTTTTTGACAAGGACATGTAATGACAGAACAAACAGTAATGGCTTCAAAATGAAAGGGAGGGTTTATATTGGATATCAGGAAGGAATTCTTTACTTGAGGGTAAAGTGAAGCACTTGCCCAGAAAATCTGTGGATGTCCCATCACTGGCAGTGTTCAAGAGCAGGCTGGGTGGGGCTTTGAGCAACCTGGCCTAGTGGAAAATGCCCCTGCCCATGGCAGGGGCTTGGAATGAGAGGAACTTTAAGGCCCCTTCCAACCCGAATAATTTTTTGATTGTGTGATGACACCATTCCCTGTCTATGGACCACCCCTGTAAAAGTCCCTTCAGGTGGTTTAGTCCATGACCTTGGGCTTCATCTGTCCTAAGATGCTTTCAGGGCAGAAAAGATGGTGCCGGTGGTACCACATATAGAAACCAGTTCTGATTCCATCACTGCTGGGCTCGGCTGGCTTCATCAAAGCTCCTTCTTCATTAACATGGCAATCAAAGAACCGGGTTCAGATCTCCAAATCTGGAAAGGTGAGACGCCCTGATGGTGGGCATATAGTAGCCATGGAAACCATACACAGTGTTACATAGCAATTAACATCATACAATTAATTCATTGACTATTCTCACCCCAAATCAAATCCTCTTGAGGCACACAGAGGACTTGAGTGATGGGCACAAGGCCCATGGGTTTTGCACTCATCTCCTGTCCCTGTGCTCTCCTGGTGGGAGCATTGTGCAAACATTCCCTGGCATCAGCAGGACTTGCCATGGGTACAAGTTAGGCTTTGGGTTCTCACTCTGCTCCAGGGCCCTTCTGAAAAGAGATGGGGACTGCCCTCTCCAGCCTCCCCCCTTCTCTGACCATCCCACTGACCATGTTAGCTACATTCCAGAGCTCTGAGGGGACAGAGCTCCTCACCAGCACTCTCTGCTCCTGATCCTCAACAATGTGGCCAGCACAGCTAAGGCCATGTATGAGGGGAGCTGCCATTCATGATAAAGCAACTCATGTATTCGCTCCCATTATCAGATTCTGAAGGTCCTGTGCACCAAGTACCAAAACAAAACAAATGCATTTCTTATTCCTCTCCCTGCCAGCCTCAAGGGCACCTGGCCAGGTTGGTGGTGGCAATGGCCCTGGCACAGAGCCCCCTCCCCGCTGTCTGCTGGAGGCCAGCCTGGCATCTCCCATCACAACACAACCCAAGAAAGTGTATGATGGCGATGTCCTCCCTGGCGGTTTCGCTGCGAGCGGAGGAGGACCCAGCACTGACCTAGATAAAGCTCTGTTTGCACAGCACAGTGCTCAAACCCAGGGTGATTTCATCCCCAGGGATAAAAGAACCTCTTTCTAGGATGCGGGGTAGCTCCCGCGGTTACTGGTGTTACTTCAGCAACCATTTTCCTAAATGCCAGGAAAGTTGAGCAAGAAGAATAAAAAACAGGGACATACGGCGGAGGAGCGATCGCCTCGGATTCTTGCGTCTTGGCTCTGGGAAGGAAACATTAAGATCCCGTCTGCCTTCGCTCCTACCGCCCGCTTCTGCTCACATCTCTGTCTGCTTTCCCATCCACGTGTTCTCACAGGGAGTTCTTGTTCTCTTTCTCGTTTTGTGGCGGGAGGTGTCCTTTCCATGGGCACGTGCAGCCATGGCACACAGCACTGGGCACCAGTGAGCAGGAGGCTTTTGGCATCCTTGCCTGAGTGCACAACAGAAACTCCTTTGATGTGGGAGATTATCCTTTGTTTTCCCTCCAACCTGCTGGAGATCAGCCAAGCACCTGCTGTTCGCACAAAGCTGGTGATGGCATCCTCCTGCAGCCTGAAGATGGAGCATCCCTGGGGGACACCTGTTCCAGGAAGACGCCTTTGCAGAGGAGCCAGGCAAGGAGACAGGACCTTCTCCCCTGCTTTTGCACTCACCAGACCCCCAGCCAGCTTGGCATTGCAACCAGTCTGGTTCAAAGCCTTGGTTCAGCTGCAGAAGCCCTGTCCATCATCTTGGAGCCAGTGGCTAGCATGAGATGTTTTTCCTTGTGCCGGTTGCTGATTTGCCTCTAGAGGCATTTTCTGGGGAGGGGAGCGCAGAACATTCCTCCACCCACCCCAGAAACAGCAATTGCATCTTCCTCCGCTCCCCTTGCAGGGTGTTTTGGGAGGGCTGGGACCCCCAGGACCCACTTCAGAGGGACAAATCTGTACCAGCCCCCACATGAAAGCTTGAGGCTGTAGCTCAGCAACCCTCCACCCCCTTCCAGAAGCATCGTTCTGCAGTCCTCTCGTTCAGCCCTTGCTGAAAGCCTGGAGACGATCCTGCCCACATGTACGACAGAGCTGTCTGAGTTATTTAAGGACACAGGATTTTCTTGCTGCATTCCCATGTCACGTGGCTTGCCAATGCAGGCCGGTGTGCGGCTGCTCCTGGGGGCTGGGGTACATCAGGATGGCAGCTCCAGCACCAGCTCTTTGCTGTGCAGTGGGATGGGTGACAGGAACCATCCCCTCCAGCACTCCAGCTCGTAGGGAAGCTCAGTGCCACACCAGCGAAGCCTTGTGGGGGCTGTCGGTGACGGGGTTGGGGCATGGGACATGGGCTGTGCTATAGATAACCCAGCACTGGGCAGAGCTGCTGTGCTGCGGAGGGTGACAGCTGATGGGCCGTGGCAGCATCCCGTGATCTCAGCTGGATTTTCAGCTGCCCAAGGCTGGCCGATGAGGCTGGAGAGGGGGCTAAATTTAGCCTGTGCTGTTGCTGTGGGTGGTTGGGTGCTTGCTGGTGGTGCCTCCTGGGCAGCCCAGGAGGTGGGGAGGGGCGCCCTTCTGCCCATGAGAGCTGGGGCACCCCTCTCCTGGATGGCTCCTGCAGCCCAGTTCATGGTGGTTGGACTGGCCTGGCCCGAGCAGAGAGCTGTGTTTGCACTGATGAGCATCACCCAGTGCTCCCGGGCACCATCCAAAGGGAGCTGGGCGGTTCAAACCATGGAGCATCTGGTGCAGGGACAGGGTGTGATTGTCAGGGTGCTTTGGGTGTCACCTGCTTCTTCATTAGTAAGGTAATTAGTAAAGTTTTTACTCATCTTTCAAGTTGCTGTATCCTTGATGTGTTTTAAAAAGAAGTAATTCTTAAACTTTTTTAATTACCTGAATTTTTCAGAAGATGATCATTTGCAAAGAAGTGTGAACCCAGAACTAGAAGAGATGAGTCTGTGGAAGAGAAATAATTGTAAAATTGATAAACACAGTTCTTTATTTCTTACATTAAGTGTGAATGGTTGGTTGCTTTCTTATTTCTTTGATGAGGAAATAAATATTAATGATCTAGAGACAGCAGTATCTTCAAACCTACATGTAAGTGAATGAATCCAAAAGATCTTGTATAGAATGACTTAAGATCTTTACAGAGCATTTCGGGAGAGGGGAAAACAAGCAGTACAGAACATTTTTTATGTTTTCACTATCAGCATCTCACGTGCCTGATTTCAGGTTTGAGCTTTGTATTTTCTTGTTTTCTTGATGTTTTTTTGAAGTTCTACCAAACCGATTGCATTACACAGAGTAGGGATGATTCCATCTGATGTTTAAGGAAATAGTAGTGCATTGCTAAAAATGTTATGCAGATCACATAAATCTCATCACACAAATTTTATGTCTGTTTTCTTTCCTGTTTTTTATTATGTAGGCAGAAGAAATGCATCCAGGATATTCCAAATGTAATTATGTGTATTTGGCAAAGGTAACCAAGTTCTTTAAAAATAATGATTTGTAGACTCTGGTGTTCTTACAGTGGTCTGATTGGAAACAAAATGTTTTTTCTTCTCAGTGCTATAAAGATCTTGGCCAGAAAAACAATGCACTGAAGTACTGTGATTCTGCACTGTCAATTCTCTCAGTTACTAATGAGGTGGGTATTGAGAGTGATAACTTGTTCCCTTGTGACTGCTCTCTTGTCTTTGGCATCCATTATTGCACTGCCGGTAACAGCATAATGTTTCAGTTTTTCCTCTGAACACAGAACATTCCTTTTTCCTCCACTCTAGGTTGGCTCATTACAGTTGTCTGTATCAACAGCTTTAAAAAAACCTTTGTTTGAGGAGCTGTCAGGGACTTTCTGTATCAGAAATTGAATTGTATTCTTTGTCATTCAACACTTCCATTAGATCATTTCAGTAAAGCTGTCGGTGTGTCATCAAGCTTGTGCTGAAATTTTCCCCAGAACACGTCTGTTTTTGTAGTTGAAAGCCACTCTGGATTTTTTTTCCTCAGTCCTGTCTCTGCTCCTGAGTTAGGGTTTGTTGTCCTTGTCAGGGCAATATGTAACTACAGCAGAGGTAGTTGAGTTCATTCTACTTTGTCTTCAGTCACAGGGCAGTTAAGGAGGCACAGTTCTTCAAGTTACATCTGCTGGAACACAATTTGTTCTAAGGGATGGGCTTTAGACCCTTTAGAATATTTTTTGGTATGTGGACACAAAATTTCTACAGATATTTGAGAGATTTTAAGTCATTTAATTTCTCAAATATAAACCAAACCATGGAAAGAAGGTTCACTCTGTCTGATCTCACGCAGAAGCAAGTTCTGTGACTGACCTGTGACTGGAAACATCTCAACATCCTAGAGTATGACAAGTTCAAACCTGAGCTTTGTCAGCCTCAGGGACCTGCTGTGAGCACAGCAGATGTGGTACGGAGAGAGAGAGGTGATTCCTGAGAGGAATTGGCCCCATCCCATTTAATTCTTTGAAGTTAAGGAAAAAGACCGTTAAATAACTCTGTAACTTGATTGACAATAAATGCTGTGTGTGGAGCACTAACATGTTTATGTCAAGTGTTCCTGGTGGGAAGAAAGACCACTGCATGCCTCACCAGCCGCTGCTCCTGGGTGGCCTAATTTTGGCCCAAGTTATAGTATGGACCAATCATAAATTAAGTAATCATTGCTTCAGTTCAGTGTTTCTTTAAATATACATTGATACAGATATGACATTAATGATTTAGTGATGTAATTCTGCTTTATTCTTTACTTATTGTAAAAATATACCTTCAGCTTGCCTATTACAGAACACAGGAAAGACTGCTATAAATTATCTGTTTAATACCCTATCACATTTCCAAAGTATCAGCAGACCTGAGAAGCAGAGGGAACCCTCAGGTGAGAGCAGAAATTTGGGAGCAGTTTGAGGGATAGGTGTAGGTATTCTGTCAAGCAAGGTGGTAATGAAAATAAAAATTACACCGATTTGTGAACAGAAGAGCAAGCATTAAATGAGCCCCTAAAATCTTTTGTCCATCTGAAGAGGACAATTTGGTTTTACCTCTCCTGTTTTGGCTAATTCTGTAGATATCATAGATTTGTCTACTTTGCTTTGTTTACTTGTGATGTGTTTTGAGTTATGTTTAGAAAAAAAGAGTCCAGAAAAATATGGCATTAGGGCAGTAGTATGTAATTCAATTAAAAAAAAACAAACAACAAGCACTCAGCAAACAGGGTAAAACCAAGTGCACATTGAAAGAAATTGCTGTGAAATGGAGATCTGGAACATGAACTCCACTGATGCAGACTGTTACCTCAAATCCCATCTGAATTTGAATATTACATGTTGTTTTGGTTATTGTGTTACAGAACGACTGTTACTGATTTTTGGAAAAATGTGCTGGAAGTTAAGTGATTTAGGGCTTGGAGCTATATGTAGGAATAATGTTTAGTCAGATTAGTTTTAGAGAGGGAACAGACTGTAATAAGACTGAAAAGACATTGGGGGGACAGTAATAAATAGATGCTAATAAAGTGCCTGAATTGACTGCAGCCCTATAGAAGATGGGGCTCGTGGTCTGAAAGAAACAGCATAGATCAACAGCAGTCTGCAGATTTTTTTTCAGTTTACCACAGCTCAGGATCTCAAAGTTGTCAGCAGTGTGGTATTTTGTCATGGTCATGTGAAACCCATCATTCCCAAGTGTAATCATATTTTCTCATATGAGTTTTCTCTTTCTTCAAGCAGGGGAATTCCTTCACTGTTTTTAAATGTTGGTTTCTACTGAGAAACATGTATTTGTATAAAGGCATAAAATCAGGAACAGACTGGGAGACAAAGTTGCTGGAAAGGTGCCACATTGAGGAAATGTATAGTATTTCATGATACAAATAATCCTGCAGGAAAATAGTCATAGACAGTGGTTTACTTTTTATTGCTTCTGAGCATCCACAGTTTCCAATGACTTCCAATGAGAACCAGAGGTGCTTGGCATCAGTAAAGTAGCTCATAGCTCATTGTAATCCTCAGGTCAAATTCTCAGCTGCTGTAACTCAGGAAAATTCTTTGACACTTTTTCTAGGACTCATTTCATGTAACATTTCAAGTTAGGTGATACAATTTTTGTCTTGAATGTTATGTCATATGTGAATATGCTTAGTGCTTTTGTATTACCACTTAGAGAATATGTTTTAATTCAGGGCGTGAAGGGGCTTCCAAATGTAGCTAATTCTTGCTAAAGAAAATAAAAAATCAGAAGGCCTGTTTCAGACTTATTATGCATCTTAAAAAGGATATACAGAATTATAAAAAAGGAAACAAGTTCTGATTGAATGACTATTGTAAATTAAGAATTAGAGGAGGATTTTTAAAAACAGGACAGTTTTTTTAAACAGTTTGGCACATTTTTAACTTAAAAACAGTCTATGGCGTGTTTTTTTTTTTTTTTTAAATTTTATAAAGGAAAATATGTGAGATTTGGTTCAAATTACATCTGGAAAAACAAAACTGATATTACAGTGGAACTTAAGAGACCTTTCTCTATCCTCTCTAAGCAAAAACCTAAAATCAATCATACGGTCCTTCCTTGGTCATAAATACTGTCATACTGTAGAGTGGTGCTTCACTGCTGGAGGTGCATGGGGCATCAAATTATCCAGTTTTTCTCTGTTTGCTACCCAGGTGGATAACCCCAGGGTCCTGGGAAATATTTGCCCCTTCAGTAGAAGAGATCCTAATGTTCAGGGCTGCTGTGAGTTACTGTAAAGTGTTTAACAGCTGCTCTGTTCATCTAGTGGATATTGCACTGCCCTTGCAGAGACCCATTACTTTGTAGTGAGCTCAAAGCCTTGCTGAGTGTGACTTCATGAAGGGCTGTTGAAACCAGATGTGGTGGACTATTGCGGTGGAACAAAATTACTTTTTTTTAATTTAAAGACAAAAATGTAATTTAATTTGGAAATCACAAGTGTCTGTCTTGCATATAGAAAGACAAAACAAGTGTGGTGTGTGTATGTGTGTTTGGTTAAACACGTGTTCCTTTCTTGTAAGGGGAATAAGACATTAATTGCTTGTTTATAATAAAAATTGTTGGATATATTCAAAGATGGAACTTGCAGAATTTCAAGTCTCAATGTAGGATTATAAAGTATAGTAGTAATTTTTTTTTCTTGTATCTGGAGACTAGCATGAGAGTGAACTCTGTGCTTGTAGGACCAGTAAGCTCACCACAAAGGAGTTAACAGCCTAGCACAGAAAGAGATTAAAATTTCAAGGTTTAGTCTCTATTACAATTAAAAAAAAATCTGAAAAGCAGCAGTTGTGTTACGAGAAGTGTAGTCTTGGAAGAGGTGAAGACAGCAAAGCAGGAAAAATGCGAAGGAAATCTATCTATTTGCATGGAGTTTCTGCAAGTCTTACTTACAATGCAGATAAAAACTTCCCTCAAGCTAGGAATTTGTTTTACAAAATTATTGGTGATTTTGTGCATTCTTTGTGACCTTCCCAGTAATTAGAAATTATGACAATTCAAAGTTGAATTAACAAGTAAGAGAGATTTAGATATTACGGAAATTGGTGATTATGGCATTCACTTCTTACTGGTGTAGAATGGCAGGAAGCAAAAACTTGTTAAAGACACGGCCTTCAGCCTCAGTGATCTCTGAAATTCATGTGGAGGAGGTGATAAATGTAGTAATAGTTAGGAACAATGGCTGAATGCTTATACAGGAATGCAGCTGCTGAGGAGAAGTCATGCTCATACAATTTCCTTACACCTCTTGTTACATGACCATAATTCATCTCCCTGGTTATTAATTTAATTTTTAATATTGTCTGTAAGGAGAAATATTTGTAAGGACCATTTGTGTGTCTGGATTTTCAAGGTTTTCTGAGAAATACTTTCTCCAGCCACTGTAGATTGGTCATATGAGCAGATCTTGCTGTGATATTTCCAACAGATCTCATTTGAAGCTGCTGTGTTAATCTACCCTTCAAAGTAAGATTTTGAGGAGAAAAAAAGTAACTTACTCTTGCTTTTAAAGTGAAGGTTACAAATTCTGACTTGTTTGTGAAAAAAACCTACCAGTTGAAACTGTGAATAATTTGGGCTAGCCTATAAAAGTGTTTTTATTTTCTCATCAACCAGAATATTTTCTTTTCACAACCTCTTCAGCTCAATACAAAATGTCATTCTTTTCAGAGAATATTTGTTGCTTTAGATTTTTTGCACATTTGTTCTCCAAATAGCCAGCAAAAATCAATGGTGTTTCAATTGAAAAATAGTGGAAATGTTCAGATGTGGGCTCATTTTCAATTCTAGGCTGTTTTCCTGCTAGTACTGTTTGTCAAGTTGAACAAGAATTTCCTAATAGCTACCACAAATTCCAAGTTAAAATATATTTTGAATGTGCTTTAAAAAAACTACCCCTTAATTAGTGGTTTTGTATACAATGAACTGCTTCAAGCTCAGGGAATACACTTGTAAAACACACTTCCTCTTTATTAAAAAGAAAAAAAAAAGGAAAATTCCACAAAAAGAATTTTTCAGACTAAAATTCTAGGGGGAAATTGAGACATTTATTAAAGACTTGCTAAAATAATTTGAGACTGCCCATATTTTACATTATTTTGCACTTCCAGGAATAGTCTATTTTTTTCTATCTTAGTGATCAGGCCAATTTTCTGTCTGCATGTTTTTGAAGTTCTTGAAAAAAGGTCTGTTTGCATTATGTACTTATTTCTTCCTCCAAAAATTATTCCAAAAAGTGATGAAGATATTTTTTGTAGTGTCACAGTTTCATACATAAAGATGAAATCTATCCTGATAAATACTGAGCATATTATATTTATGATTAAACTGACTATCATAAACTGACTATTTGTTTCAACATCCTATCAAAGGTAACACAGTTTTAGCATAGTTCTTAGTCCAGCAAGACTGGTCAGCAGCCAGTTCACCAAGAAATGGAGTGTTTCTCCTCCCACTGGCATGCTGATGATGCAGTGGCAGAGTGGAAGGAGTACTCACAGAGGTGGTGGTACAGTGCAGGATTACAAAAGTAGATTTGCAAAAAACCTATTCTGAGTTTTTTGTAGAGTAGCTGGGCCAAGTCAAACTTCTGGGATTTTGAAATATGTGGTCTTGGAGTCAATATATGTGGTGAAGGAAAGCCTTGACAGGCACCAGATTTCTGTGGGGGCTGTAACTGGCTGTAATTGTGTTCAGGCTGTTTCAGCAATGACTGTGCAGAAAGAAAAGCTGTCGGTCCCATCATGGGAGGGGCAGCAGCCAGAAAGAGGAGAATGTCTTGAACACCAAAAGCTCCACATTGTATACGACAGTAAAGAAAATAGATCATAGATGAAAATTAGTCTTTTAAGTTGAAAAAAACTAGCAGATTAAAATTTTACATGACTATTGACTATTTAAATTGTATTCTGCTATTTTGTAATTTTCAGCAGTAGTCCTTGAAGTAGGTGAACTGCTTATTTATGATGTCGACGAAGACGGGTTCCTAAGTGGCGCGGGTGCAGTTTTTGGTTGGGTGTGAAATGGTGTTTTCCTGTCTACTTGAAGTAATAAGTGAAAATGTGTGATGTTTGTCAGCTACAAGTTTTAAAGCTGTGCTTGTCTTGATGCTAAAAGCCTTAAGAAGTTTTAGCTAATCCCCAGTGGAAGACAGGGATAATAAGAAAGAACAAAGAGTACCCTAGCTTGTGACATACAGCAGTCATATAGAAGGTGGCAAGTGGATCACCGAACTGGTGTATTGCAGTATTGAAGGAGAAAACGAGTGGTTTTATACAATTGTTAGCGCATACCACAGTCACACCATCTCTGAGAGTCTGTCAGGAAATCCAGAAGGGATAGCATTTATCTTTGTGTGATTTATATACTCCACAAGAGCTATTGCTTGCTAATCAGCAATACTTGTGCATGTTTGGGAGCCACCCCCCCCCCCCCCCCCCCCCCCTCATTCTGTTACAATCCAGGGATTTTCTCGTGGAGCTTGTGAGGTAATCAATAGCAAGCTGTACCCCAAAGCAGGAGTGATCTCTCAAGGCACCTCATTGCTGTGCTGGCGTATCAGAGTACAGCTTTTGGGACCACCACTTGCAGCCGT
>CM019236.1:12402835-12431789 GCA_009741485.1 Malurus cyaneus samueli | reverse complement strand
GGCTAGCATCCCGTGATCTCAGCTGGATTTTCAGCTGCCCAAGGCTGGCCGATGAGGCTGGAGAGGGGGCTAAATTTAGCCTGTGCTGTTGCTGGGGTGGTTGGGTGCTTGCTGGTGTGGCCTCCTGGGCAGCCCAGGAGGTGGGGAGGGGCGCCCTTCTGCCCATGAGAGCTGGGGCACCCCTCTCCTGGATGGCTCCTGCAGCCCAGTTCATGGTGGTTGGACTGGCCTGGCCCGAGCAGAGAGCTGTGTTTGCACTGATGAGCATCACCCAGTGCTCCCGGGCACCATCCAAAGGGAGCTGGGCGGTTCAAACCATGGAGCATCTGGTGCAGGGACAGGGTGTGATTGTCAGGGTGCTTTGGGGTGTCAGCCCCATCTGATGGCCTGTCCCCTCTTCCTCCCTCAGGCCTTGTGCGGCTGCACCGTGAACATTCCCACCATCGATGGACGGGTGATTCCACTTCCCTGCAACGACATCATCAAGCCAGGGACAGTGAAGAGACTACGTGGGGAGGGGCTGCCCTTCCCCAAGGCCCCCAGCCAGCGAGGAGACTTGATCGTGGAGTTCAAAATCCGCTTCCCAGACAGAATAGCTCCCCAGACGAGACAGATCCTCAAGCAGCACCTCCCATGCTCCTAGAGCCCAGGGACTCTCCTCCAAAGCAGCAATACTCCAAACGCATGTGCCACAGCACCTGGCCCACACAGAGCCAAGGTGTCACACACTTTTAAATGCAAAAAAAAAAAACAACCCAAAACCCCCAAAAAACCCACCCAACCCACCCCCTATCCATCCTTCTTGGCTGGTTTTTTACTCCAGCAATGGGGAGACTCCTGTCTGCCGCAGCTCTCCCAGCTGCCGAACTTTCTTTCTCCCCAGAGGTCCATCTTTTCTGCCTCGCAGGAGCGAGAGCCGTGGGCCCTCTGCCCGGGAGGTGTGTCGTGTTGTGGTTTTTTATGTCACCTGCTTTTCAGGCCACTCTTCCCACAAGAAGCTGGACTTGTCGGGGTCCGGCGCAGTGTAAATAGGACTCCGCAGGATCTGGCATCCCCGCTGCTGGTTTTTCTCTTCCCCTCTTTGATACTTGCTGCTGTTTGGGGTCCCGGCTGTACCGCGGTGCTGATCACTCCTGCCTGCGGTGGCCCCCCCAGTAGCCGGACAATTTCTCACCTGGGGCCACGGTGCCAAGTCCAGCCGTGGTCCGCTCTCCTGTGCCAAGCCAACACCAAGCCTCGGCTGTGCCAAACAACGGAGCACGTGGGGATGGTCCATCCAGCCTCCTGCCCCTGCCCGGGGATGTCCCCAGTGCCCATGGGCAGCACTTGCCTGCACCTGCTGCCCGCAGGGCCCCAGCCAGCAGGAGGAGGGGGGAAAGCCCAGGGTGGAGCTTTCTTTTTTCAGATGTGTTGAGTTTGCATTGCTGCTTTTATTTTTTAAATACATATATATAGAGCTCATTAGATAAACTTCGTAAGGGTTTTTCTCTGCCTGTATTGGGGATACTGGCCTGACGCACCCAGGCTTTTTTTTGAAAGGGGGATGATTCAGCCACACGAACAGCAAACCCCGGAGTGGGGTTGTGTGTGCGTGTAGCACTAATCTGGGTGCAAAAGCAGAGCCAAGCGTGAGCAGAGCTGTGGGTTTCACTTGTGTTTCAGGTCAAATTAGGGATTCTATTAAGAAGAGAGAGGCGTGTGTATATATTTTTCTACAGGGACAATTCATTCAGGAGGTGTTTCTGGACATCAGGGCGAAGCTGGGAGGTGCATGAGGCAGTCTGTTTGGCGGCTCCATTTTCAAATACTGTATTTTTTTAAAACCTTTGGATTTCCATCAGGAGAATTTTTATATTTCTTACCTTTCTCGGCCCACTCTGCCTCATGCTAGTTTTTCTCCCAGGAAAGAGCTGTTATGGAGCAGGAGGCATGTTCAACCTGCCTTTGTACAGCTCTTTCACCACAGCACTGCCGAGAAAACTCCTGCCAAAATATTCCCCCCCCCCAGCTCTGGGAATTTTTTTTCTTTTTAGTCCTTAAAAAAAAAGAATTTGCTGAATTGGGTGGGGGGCAGTGCGTGAGGTGTCCATGGGGCTGGGGTACAGCTGTACGGTGTGACCCTATGGGGCGAGGAGACCCTTTAGGTGCTGCTGAATCAATCACCCGCTTTGGCCAGCAAGGGGAGGCCATCGGTTCCCTCCACTGGTCCCTGTGGAGTTCGTTGTGGAGAAATGTGGTGGACGCCGTGAGCGAGAAGACAGGCCAGCGTGCAGACGCAAGCTGATTTGTTTTTCTCGGTTTCAATGAGACCTGAATGTTTTATAGTGGGTTTTTTTGTAATTTTTTTTTTTTTTTTTTTTTTTGTAATGTCAGTATGAGAGAAATAAAGAGGTATTTTGAAAATACGGCCGTGTCCCAGCCGGGATGAGCTGAGGCGCGGATGCTTTGAGGAAGGTGACGCCAGGTAAAGGATGCAAAGCGGGATGGTGCTGAGGGCAGGCATTTAGGCAGCAGCCGGGCAGGTAGGACGCCCTGCCAGCAGCACTGCCTCCTGGCAGAGGCAGCTGCTGGTGGAGTGTGTCTCCTCCCTCTCTCCCTCCCGCGGCTCTCTGTTGTGGCACACGCCTCTGATTTCAGGAAGGAAGACGAGTCCCTGGAGAAGCACTCCTACATCTGTGGTTCTGCAGCAGACAGGTGGCAAAAAGCCTGCACTGCCCTGGCCAGGCACACAGTGGGGCTGGGACTTGAAGGCTGGGAGGGGCTTCCAGCAGAGCTGAGAGTGGGGCAAAGCACCCATCACCTGCTAGCTTTCCTGATGGAACTATGTGCTCTCATGAGACAAAAATTCAGGCTAGAAAAGACGGCCTTGCAAGGAAGAAGGTGCAAGGGGAGCACCCATGGCTGCAGCCAGAGGCTGAGGCGGTGGAGAAGTTGTGTTCTGTCATATATTGAGGCAGTAGATACAGGATTGGAGAGCTCCCAGCATCTGCTTGTGCTCCAGAACACTTAAGGAACTTCTTTTCATGGAAGACAAATGCAGCAGTGTATCACGCTGCCCTGGCAAGCACCAGGCTGGAAATGATAGCAAGATCAGCGGCTCCAAGAGGATGCCCAGCATGTTGGGTTTCTGGTGGGGAATGTCAGAAAACAGAAATTCCAGCTGAAAGAGATGAGGAATTTGCCTGGACCAGCAATTTCCTACTTTGTGACTGCATTGTGCAAACCCACTGCCAGCGCATGGGGATCACAGGTGTCCAGCACTTCTGGTGCAGCACGTGGAGCTGGAGCAGGTTTATCTTGTTGCTGCTCAAGGGTCACCTCCAGGCAAGAGTCCCTCCAGCCTGAGCAGTGCACAAACTTGGGCTAATGTGGTCTGGACATCAACGTGGCCAGCTCAGGGTTAATTTTACAGATAAGAGGAGTGAACAGAAGGAAATATCTGAGACACGGCATGCACAGCTCCATAAATAAGGCAGTCTTTCCCAAGAATTTCTGGATTGGCCAGGAGAATTAGCTATTGCAGAAATAAACCT
Organism: Malurus cyaneus samueli; assembly: GCA_009741485.1. Taxonomy (NCBI): domain Eukaryota; kingdom Metazoa; phylum Chordata; class Aves; order Passeriformes; family Maluridae; genus Malurus; species Malurus cyaneus. Next base: position 12,428,256 of record CM019236.1, on the reverse strand, counting down.
CTGCACTCTGACTCTGCTCCAGAGCCTGCAGGTGCTAAATGGAGCTGAGTTTGCTTCAGGAATACCCAGCTCTGACTGGCCCATGTGGTTTTTGCCCCCACTACACCCGGTCACAGCCCAAGCTCGGATACAGAGACATTGCAGAGCTCTCTTGACTCGCTGGCACACTTCACAAGATCACGTTTCCCTACCTTAGGTCTGGCCCATTGAGCTTATTTCTATTAAATGCATTTAACATAAATCTGCCTTCAGGAAGGAAAAAAAAAATCAGCTCGCTAAGAAGACAGACAGCGTCTACCGTCTGAAAGGAACAGCAAATGGCAGCTGCCAAAAACGTCAAAGTTAAATGCAGCTGCCAGCTGGGATTTATTAAAAGGTAGTTTTACAGCAGCAGTGGCGAACAGCACATCTTGTACTGAGGTAATCTCCCCTTTCCTCTCCCACCTTCACGCAGATTGCTGGATGATCTGATGTATGCAACCCCAGTGTGACCTCCAGGACAGACATTGCTGGGTTATTTAATTTGTTTGGCACTTTATCTAGGAAAGCCAGTATCAAAGAAAACAGCTAAAGCAATGCTCAGAGAAGACAAGGGATCACTTTCCTCCCTGTGATCCTACTCTCTGTCCACAGGGAGAGACACCTGGTACAACCCTGGCAGTAACTAAGCCACAGCAGGCCCAGGTACAAGAAAAGCAGGACTCAGACTGATGCCAGCCAGCCTGGGTTTTCCCTTGTTCCTACAAAGGATGTGGGCTCTGTTCCACATGTGAACACCCTGTGCTAAAATAGAAAAACAAGACAATATGGAAAAGGGAGAAAATGGATAAATACCACCTGTATTGGCTTAAGAAATAAGGTGTGCTCAACAAGGAGAGAGCATCCGTATCTCACATGTGGCATCCAAAATGAAGAATGAGCTGGTCACAGCAGCTCTTTTCTTGTGGCCTACCTGGTCCTTCCTATCCAGAGCAGAAGTACCATCTTTGTCCCAAATGACATGAACTAGTGCCACCTCCCACACCATGGGATTTACCACCCATACCCACCTCTTTAAGACTGATGTTTGCCGTGTAGATTACATTCGTCCCGTCCCTCTTGAAGTGCGAGTGAGGCTTGTCCTTGAGGATGAAGACGATGTCTGCAGGGATGTTGTCTGGAGTGGCATCCCCTTCTTTGGGGAATGTGATTTTGGTTCCCTCCTTCCAACCCCGTTTGATGACAATGTTTAGGATCTTGTCCTCAGTCCGCATGGTCCGGCCATCAGCGTTGAGCCTTCTGCGAGTGATCTTCATCCTCTTGGTGGAGCCGTGGTAGATCTCTTCCAGGGACACCTTGAGCTCATGGATGACAGGTGGGTCTTGGACCTTCCTCCGCGTGTGCAGGGACTCCTGGTGCCGCCGGTGAACCCCATTGATGCCGTTGAAGCCAAACCGGCCGAAGGCACTGAAAGGGTCGTCATCATCATCCATATCCATGTCTTCCTGATCAAAGCCATTGAACATCCGGGAGCGGCTGCTGGCGAAGAAGATGTCGAAAGGGTTGGAGCCTCCGAAGAAGGATGCGAAGGTGGCATGGGGGTCTCCGTGGAAGGTGTAGTGGAAAGTGTTCCCTGAGCCACCTGAAGAGCCACCTCCAGTTTTGAGGCCTGGAAGACAAGAGAGAAGAGGAGATATGAACACTCCCTGTAGAGGAATGCTGTGCTGGGATTGCGCTGCCCAGGTGGGAGAATAGGTTCTGCCACCTCCAGGCAGGTCTTCCACCCTCTCCTGGGTCTGCAGGCCACCCCCTCCCAGCCCAACCACCTGTGAAGGCACCATCTCTACCCATGACACAAAGTCTTACCCCTACACCCTGCAAACTCAAAATCTGTGCAGGTTTTGTCCTTTCTGTCCCTACTGAAGAACCTCTTTGGTTCTCTCCACTTAACTGACAAAATTTTGATCTAAAACATGCAGATCAGCCTATTTTCATTTTTCCTCATGAACAGGCTCATTTCTGCCCCAGTAGCATTGTCTCTGAGACTGGGTATTAGGAAAAACTCCACAGAAAAGTTAGTCAGGCATTGGACAGGCTGCCCAGGGAAGTGATGCAGTCACCATCCCTGGAAATGCTCAAGACATGTTGTAAATGGGGCACTTAGGACATGGGTTAGTGGTGAACATGGCAATGCTTCATTAAATTATCTTAGTGATCTTCTCCCACCTCAGTGAAGCAGGTAGAGGTGAGCAGACCTCCAAGCTGGCATGCAACTCTCTGAACATTGGCTTTAAAAAATGCCAGGTAAGCTCCAGGTTTATGTCTTTTGCAACACTTCCCATGGGAAACTCCCCTGCCAGGTCCCAGTCAGAGCCTAACGTCACTGCAACTCCTCTCAAGTCCCAAGAAATCAAGGCACATGACAAGTGCCCCCCTAAGAGGTCACACATGCTCTGCAAGGCTATTTTTGACCAGGAGGGGTGGGAAGGGGTTAAGCCAAGTGTAGCTCAGGGACTATTTTCAGGGCACACCAGTGACAGCGAAGGACTATTTCTGACAGGCTGTCCTTTGTGCCAGCCCTCCACTCCCCTGTCACAGCAGTTTGGGGGTCTGTTCTGACTGATGAAGTCAGTGTTCTGGATGTTTTGCTTCACCTTGCCTACACAGTGTGTGGGATTCAGAAGCTCCTCAAAATGCTGACCTCCATTGCTCAAAAAAATAGGAAACAAAAGGTGTGGGGGAGGTCATGGACCATGAGAGGTTCAACACTGATGGAGCACGAGGGAATATGACCTTTAACTTGATGGGGCAGTGAGGGAGACGCTCTTACCATCTTCCTTAATTCACTCTTACTTTAGATGCCTTCAGGCGACAGGGATTTTGCCAAATCCCCAGCAAGCCCCATCCCTAATAGATTGTACAGCCAGGAGGTTTCACCTTTAATCCCATGACGCCAGCCTGAGCAGGGTCCGATTTCAGTGAGGCCTCCTGGGAAAAGCTGGTTTCCCACTTGAGACAGTCTCTTCTCATTTTACAGAGCAGCAAATCACTGTGCCTGGTGCATCCATCATAGCCCTGACATAACTAACAGGTCAACAATTAACCCACTGCTGCTTAATCCTGCCGGTGCCTTGTGAAGGGATGCACCTGCCCAAGAGGAGCTGCCTCTTCCACCCAGCAGCCTGCTCCTGTCAGACCTCTTGCTCTTTTAAGCACCCAAGCCCTGGGCTGATTAATGCAGATGCTATTCGGCACTCTCCTCGAATGGGGTTGCGCTCTTCCATCTTCGACTAATAAGGCCGCCTGCGTTGGAACGGCTCTCCTCCTCCTCCTCCTCCTCCATGCCAACCACCAGACAACAGCAGCCGCTTGGTTTCAAAACAAGGGCCTATTACTTAAATTGGGAAAAGCTTTGAATCCTGTAGGTCAGCCTGTACCGGGGAGGACAGTGGGACCAGTGCCCAAGTGCAGGGGGAATGTGGGCAGAAGCAGTACGTTCTCTGCTGCGATATTTAGGTCATTTAAAGGGCTGCTAACAAATTACCCCAGGTATGACCCAGGAGGTGAGCTCCTTCCACGTTCATTTCTCAGCTGGCACTTGGGGTTTTGGGACAGAGGGCACATGGAGCACAGCCACCCCAGGAAGCAAGGTGACAAACTCAAAAAGTGAAGCAGGAGGAGGAGCAGAATGAGGGGTGATTTCTGATACCTGTGGAGCCTTCAGTCTCCCTGTTTTTTGGCAGTCAGTCCCATTTCAGAAGCAGGCATGAAATGCTGAAACACCTCTCTGAAAACCCTCCCTCAACAGTAAAACTGATTTGGACCCCACATCCCTGCCTCCAAGTGGGCAGCGCTTATTCCCTTACCTTCCTCCCCATACTGGTCATATACGGCTCGTTTCTTGGGGTCACTCAGGACGTCATAAGCCTCTGCAATCTCCTTGAACTTCTCCTCAGCATTGGGGTCTTTATTCTTATCAGGGTGATATTTGAGGGCCATTTTCCGATAAGCTTTCTTGATTTCATCTTCGTTGGCGCCACTCTGGATGCCCAAAATCTTGTAATAGTCCTTCCCCATGACGGTGACGCTGCCGGGAGCCGAGTACTTATTCCTGAAAGGAGAAAGACAGCTCTTCGTAAGGTGAATATCACACTGGGGCAGTTGGGGATGGGACTGGCACGCACTTATCACGGAGCCGATGCTCCCTGTGTCCCGCGGGCCAGCAGCACCAGAGCCAGCTCAAGTCCACACTTCCCACCAGAGGTCAGAGCCCCGGCTCCAGAATGTATCCCAGCTCTGGTTTTACCCTGCTGAGCCCCACGGCTGAGATGGACAGACTCATCTCTGAGGCTGACAGGGAGAGAGAGCCCAAGTTGGGGCACGGTGCTATTATAGGGGCCACGCCACTGCTAACGTCAGGCCAGGACTACGTCCCTGTCTGGCCCCCCGGCTGAGTCAGGAGGGCTGAGCTATGTCCAAATGTAGCTGCTGGTCTGTGTCCACCCCCTTGCCTGGTTCTCTCCCAGCTGGGGACCTGAGACCCAAGTTGGGGTGATGACAGCAGGTTTTGGAGGCTGAAAGCTGTGGCAGAGACCATGCTGTGCCTTCACCTTAAAGGAACTTCAAACATTTTGTTCCTGAAAGCAATTGGCATTCAGCTGGAGATAAGCGCCTCCGGCTGTCAGAGCCATAATTTGTATTTAGCGGAGAGAGAACGGAGCCGTTAGACAGAAACATCTTGTGATGGTGGGAGGGCTTTTTTCTTTTTTTGTTTTAAAAAAACCCAACACTTTCTAGCCTGACGTGCACTCCCCGAGAGCCTCCAACTGGATCTTGCAGTAAGCCAGGAACTCAGGGCTCACTCGCTCCATCGCGCGGGGGCCGAGGCCATGCCCATGCCTATACTAAGGCATGGAAAACCCGGTGACCGTAATTCATCCCCCAGTCACCGCTGGAGTTTCAGCCACCCAGGGAGCAGCCAAGGGAGATGGCAGGGCTGCTTCTCCAGGAAAAAGCTAACAAGTTCCATGCTTCTCCACAGATGTTACCCGCTGCTCCTCAACCTTTGGTTATCTGACAGAAAACACTTGAACCACCGAAACATCACGGTACAGCCTGGCCCTCTCACACTCAGTGCTGACCTCACCCAGGTGCTGCCCCAGCACTCCTACTGCTCACATCCTGCTCCCTGCTATAGTCCAGGTTTCACCCCATCCTTGCTTGCTTCAAACACACTTGAGCCACCTCAACCCACTGTGCCACTCCAGCAGACAGATTTTGGCATGGAGTGTGAGCCTTGGCCCTTTTTTTCACCACCATAGAAGCTACCAGATGCTCCCCTCGTCCTTACTCTATCCGTGAGCTCTCATTGGAGGTCACAGTGGGATCCCCCCCCAACCACAGCATCCAACACTTGCCTTGGGCCATGCCTTGGGCAATGACCACTTACAGGGGCTTGGAAACTAGCCCCACATTTGGCCACCTCTATCCAAAACCACCAACTTCTGCTCTTTTTTTGCTCAAGCCATGAGATTCTTTGCTGTAGATGGGGAGGGAGGCTAAGGCACCCCTGAAGGACACAGTGAAGGGAGATGGGGGCATCTGCAAACAGTGTTCAGCAGCTCAGGGGACACAGAAGAGGGGGAGGAGGTCCCTGGGGACATAAAAAGCATCTGACAGCGTCTCCTGTGGCAGCTCCTGGATGCCAGCATATTTCTATACCAGCTCCTGCATGCAGAGACGCCAGCAGCACCCAGCCCACGCAGGTGCTGGGGGATGTTCTGCTCCCAGCCCACACTCACCTCCACATTTACCCTCCTAAGTGGCTGAAGGGGCTGCAGGACACCCTGGAGTGAGCAACAGGCAGGAAAGCCTAGAGCTATCCTGTCCATTCTCCCCACTAACGGTCACCCCAATACCCCATTTCCCCACAGCAGCCTCCAGAGAAGGACAGAGGCTCCCTGAGACCAGTACTGGGACCAAGATTTGGCCCTGTCTGGATGTTGCCAACCCTCCCATAGTGAGAGCAAAACAAGCAGTGCTAAAGACAACCCCATCAGACCCTAGCTCCAGGAACACAGAGATGACAGACCTTCAATTGTTGCTGCCCAGGAAACACAGTGTCCAGCTCTAACTCTGCACAGCCCAACCTGACAGCACCACTGCAACCCCTTACCCAGCCAAAGTCTCACTGCGCTCCCCATAAAAACAAATCCTGTCCTGGCAAAATACTGTTGCCCCCCACAAGATCTCTGATCCTGCCCACCAAGAGGTCTTTGGCTTGGGTGGACATGCCAGTGAGGATACTCTCCTGACCGGGGACCCTTTTGTCCAGATGGGCATGGGGAGGGGGAATTTCTGTACCGAAATGCATCCCGGTGCCGCAGTTTACCGTGCCAGAGAGGACCAGGTGCCGGCGGGTGACCCGGTGGGTTAAGGCACGCTCCCGAGGCTCAGCTCACATGCACAATGGTGGTAAAACACGACTCTGTCCCCGCAGAGCCTCCCTCCTTCCCTCCCACCTCTCTGGGATCAGCTGCGCCTTGCCACCGCTCCTCTCCCCCTTCTGCTCAATCATCCTCTCCTGCCTTCCCATTTAACCCCCTCGGGAGCGGTGGGGGGTTTCAGGCAAGCAAAGGCATTCCTGCATCGCCCTTGCAAACCAGATGCCTCCAGATAAACCACGGCCACCCTGCCTTGGAGAAAACCACAGGCATTCCCCTGCCCTGCCGAGCCAGCCTACCCTCCATCCTCCTCTTGCAACCACACCAAAAGAAAAAAAATAATTAAATAAAGAATAAATCTTTGTTCCGGCCCCGCACATGACATCAGCCCGAGCAACCGCTGGGCGAGAGCGCCAGCCGAATAGCGATCGTTTGACATAATCCCTCCGCTCGACAGTCATCTAAGGGAACAAACCCACCCTGGCAACGGCACAAGGTTTTTTTTGTTCCATCTCAGGGTGCAAGGTCACCGCGGGATGCCAGAGACAGGCGCTGATGGTTTAATGAGGACACAAGGTCGAGAGGCGGAAACCCACTTACCGAAACTTTACGAACACATTCATAGTCCAAGCTGTCATTTTTAAAGGCTCTAGTTTTATTTTAAACATCGCGGCTGTCCGAGGCGGCGGCAGGTGTTGTGCGCCCGGCCGGGAGGCACTGGAGGGCGGGAGGAGGGTGGCGGGGCAGAAGGTGCCGGCTCGTGCTGGGGATGCCGCCGCCGCCGCCAAGGGATGCTCTGCTGGCGAGCACCCCCCTCCACCTCCTCCGGCACACCCGAAGGGCACTCCTTGCCAGCCCGCAGCCGTGGTTGGTTCTGACCTCACTCCCAGGATGGCTCCGAAAGGGCTCCTCCGGTCGACGCGCTGCCACCGGGGAGCTGCCGTCCTTTGTGTGCTTCCCAGCCTGCGCACAGAGGGACCCTTCAATGGAGTCACTTGCCGTGCTGTAATTTTCCTTTTAATTGGTTTCTTGATGCTTTCTCGTTAAACCGGGCAGATTAAAACACCCCTGCTTAATCCGTCAGCTCTGGCATTCCTCTTCCCCGCTGCCGCAAGGCACCCGGCTGCCCAATACCATCACATTCCCCACGCAGCCCCCGTCGAGGAGTGCAGGGAGCGCAGCCACGAGCCCCCCGATGTCCCCAGAAACGACTCTGCTGACGCCCAAGGCTGAGCACCCGCCAGGCGAATCGGGTAGAGAGAAAAGTAGGGCGGCGTTGATATGGAAAAAAGTCACGTTAACCAATGTGCACCTCCCCAGCTTTTCCCGTTTGGATGCATGGGGGTCCCTGTATACCCCTCACGGGGCTCCGGCACCGGTCCCCCGGCAGAAGGGGTCTGAGTGCCGCACTCCTGCCCGGCATCCCGGGCTCCCCATGGCGGCAGGGCAGCGGGACAGGGACGGTGCGTCCCCCGCGCCTACCGTGCAAAACCTACTTCTGAGAAGTCACCTTCAGGCGCTCCAAGGAAAGCTAATGCCACCGCGTCCCCCCGTCTGTCACCACCACTCGCGGGCCACAGAGAACATCTTCTCCGGACACTCTACACCGAAATTAGGCAGCCGTAACTGGGACATCACCAGGCAGCTTCTGCATCCCACCCGCGGCAAGGAAAATACCGGGCGGGTGACGGTCCCCATCCCGTGCTTCCCGAGGGGCTGGGGTCCCGCCGGGCTCCGAGCCGGGTTGGGTTCGGCGAGGCACAGGTGCCGAGGCAGCGCATACTCTCGGCGCGGCTCCAGAACGAGCAGATGGCCGGCATGGCAGCGTATCCCGGGTTCAGTCAGGGAGCTGGTGGGGATCTTGTCGCGACAGGGCAGACAGAGACACCCGTGCCCGTTGCGGATGGCAGCCGCAGGCACAGGCAGCAATGTCAGGACTTCCGCAATGGAATCATCCCTCCCCGAGCCCCACCACGCACGCCCGCCTCCCCCTCCCCACGACCAGCCCACCTGGGGGCCGGACCTGCGTAGGGGGACGGGGTTAACCCTCCTCGGCTGCCTTCTGCCAGACACAGCCCCCGTGCCAGCCCCGCCGGCGGCCGCCTCCTGCGTGGGCCCAGATCAGGACCCCGCTCAGAACCTCACCCGAGAGGGTCCCCCATTTCCTACCCACGAAGTTGGCTGCCTCCTGTGTGGGGATGGTGTCAGGTATCATTGCCATTCACCTGACGGGTCCCCCATTTCCAGACCTATTTGGTGCGACTCCTGGGTGCAGATGGTCAGCCCTCACAGCATCTCCTCAAGTAGGTTCCCCTCTTTGAAGACCCACCTGGCTCACACTTGCGTGGAGATGGGGTCAAGCCCTCTCCCACGCTGACCCCCTGTGTAGGGTACCCCCTTTCCAGACTCACAAGGATGATCACAATGGGATGGGGTTAAACCCCAGCACTGCATAGATTGACATGCTGTGCCCCCTGCCCAGCTCTACTGCGGGGCTAAGAACTTAAAGGGGATGGAGTTTAGGCCCTTCCCAAGCCCACAGGCACTGTCCTTTCTAGGGACTGTCACTCACATAGGAAGGAGTTCACCCATGTGTTGTGCCCCAGCACACGGATCCACAGGGGTCCAGAGGTGACCCCTTGCCATGACCCAGCCCCACTGGGAGCCACAGTCTGCCCCAAGAGGAAAGCAGGTTAACCCTTTCCTCCTGGTCAGCTCTACCCAGGAGACGCTGTCAACCTCTACTGGGGACAGCAGTTAACCCTTTCCATGCTGATCCCTCTAACCCTGTTACTGTCGCCTGGGTGGGAGGTTACCAACTTTCTCACCAGCCAGTTCAGCCCCACTGGGATACATAGGTACCCCCAGTTCAGTGGTGGAAGCGTATTGACCCCTTCCTGGCCACACCACATAGCTCAAACAGGGCACATTAATCCCCCCAAAGAGAAACAGGAGAGAGGGAATAATCCTCACCTCACCACCTCTCCAGCCCCACAGGGCTGTACTGCAACCCCATGGCAGGAGATGTTAACCTCTCTCTTCCAGCCTCACCTGGATGTGCTGTCACTGTTATGGGGCAGGGAGGGATTAACTCCTTCTTGCCCTCCCCCCGCTCAGACCCACAGGGACATGTGGCCACCAGTGAGGGCAGCCCAGTTAACCCCGACCCACAGACCCACCAAGAAACCCTGACAACCCCCAGAGACGTTAACTCCTTTCTCCCCCACCTTCAGCCCCACAGAGACTCCATTTCCTGGTGACAGGAGAGGGTGACTAGCCTCTGCTCCCCACCATGAAGGGACAGAGCACCTAAGCTCCCAGACTCACAGCAAAACCATCATCCCTTGGGGCAGAGAGGCTGATCCTGCCAGCCCCCAGGGACACCCTGCCACCTCATAAAGCAGAAGTTTAAGCCCCCACATCAGGACATACTGTCACTCCCTGGGTGCAGCGGGGTAAGTGCTTCTTCCCAGCCCCACAGGGACATGCTGTCACCTCATGGGCAGAAGGGCCAGTTGCCTCCAGCCCCAAAGTGACAATCCATCACCCCTTTGGGCTGAGTCACTGTCGACCTAAGCCCCCCAGTGACACCCTCTCACCCCTTGGGACACAGGGACTGTCCACCTCAGCCCTGCAATGACACTCTGTCAACCCTTTTGGGCCGAGAAAATGTCCACCTCAGCCCCACAGTGACATCCTGTCACCTCGCTGGGCTGAGGGACTGACTCTGCCCAGTCCCACAGTGACATTCTGTCATCCCATAAGGCAAGGGAACTGACCAACCTCCGCAACTTCATGACAACAACTTGTCAACCCACAGCGCAAAAAACTGACGCCCCAGTCCCACAGCAGCACCTATCAACCCATGGGCAAGGGGACTGACCACGGGCAACACCCGAGACAAGGGGCACTGGCCCCCCACCCCACGTGAGACTTTAGTTCACAAGAAGGTGTCAAGGCATTGGACAAGACCCCCGCGGTCCCACGGAACACCCCGTCTTCCGGGTTGAGGACCCCTCCAGCCCCTTGGCAACACTTGTCACCCGGCGAGACCAGTGCGCCCCAGCCCCACGTGCACACGGCCCACCCCCAGGCGGGGTGACATGGACCGCCATCCCACTGCAAACCGCACACCCTGTAGAGAGGACTAATTTCCCCAGCCACGGCAAAATGTCACGCCACGGCCAGTCCCACAGTTACGCCTGCACCCCAAGGGGCAGGGGGATGGGACCCCCACGGCCACGCACTGTCGCCCCGCGGTTGGCACAGCCGCAGCGGGGTGCGGGGTCGGTGTGGGGGTGCGGGGGCGGTCGGGGGCCCCCCCGGCACTCACGCTCCGCTGTCCCGGGGCGGCCGCGCTTCTCGCTGCACCGCCCCGCCCCCGCCCGGCCGCACGTCGGAGAGTCCCGCCCGCGGGCCACGCCCACCGTTGGCGGGGCTGTCCATCGCGAGTTGCGCCTCGCTGATTGGGCTGTCCTCAAGCGGGAAGGCGGCGGCTAAGAGGGTCCCGCTGCTCCCTGACCGCCTCTCCCCCCGGTCCTCAATCACGTTTCTCCATGGCCGTTCAGCAGCCCCCGCCCTCTTTGGAAGCCCTCGATTATTTGGTCGAGTGCTGCCTTTGCGAGGGATCCCCGGGGGAATTCTTCGGAGGGCCTGAACGTCACGATGAGAGCCGCCCTTCCAGAAGATCAAGGCCGTTCTGGTGCGCGCCCCCCCCCCGCCGCCCGCGGCTCCGGGGCTCGGGGGCGGGGGAGTGACCCGCACCGGGACAGTACCGCGGCCGTGGGTGGTTCCTATTGCCCCCGGCATGCTGTGTGGGGCTGGGGGCTAGGCAGGAACCCTGCCCCATGCCCCAGGGCCTGGCAGCCCTTCAGGACCTAGGCAGGGCCGGAGTAGCGCAGAATCACTGACTCAATGAGGTTGGAAAAGACCTCTGAGCTCCAGTCCAACCTAAGGCCGGACACCACGCTATCAACCAGATCATGGCACTGAGTGCTGCGTCCAGTCTTTTTTTAAGCACCTCCAGGGATGCTGACTACCCCCTCCCTGGGCACTGCAAGGCCCAATCACCCTTTCTGTGAAGAAACTCTTCCTAATGCCCAACCTAAACTTTTCTTGGTAAAGCTTGAGGCTTTATCTTCTTGTCCAGTCACTTATTCCCTGGGAGAAGAACCTTACCCCCATCTGGCTACACCCTGCTGTCAGGTCATTGTAGAGAGTGGTACGGTTCCCCTTGAACCTCCTTTTCTCTGGGCTAAACACCCTGAGCTGCTCCCTCAGCCACTCTTCATCAGGCTTGTCCACCAAACCTGCCTGCAGCTCTTGTTGCCCTTCTCTGCTGAAGGAGGTTTAAGGTTCTGGAAGCACTTAGTAGGGCCAGGAAGGCTGGACCCAGGATGGGAATTGTGAGGAGAAGGTGTCTGGAAGGCTCTGGAGCTGCCCTCTGCAGCTGTGCACAGTGTATGTCCCAGTGGGGCCCTGGGTGTGGGAGTGCAGGGCAGTGTGCCCATCCCCAGAGCCCTGCCTGCAGTGAGCTGTGCCCTTCTCCATGTGGGGCTGGTGGGGATAAGTCCGTGAGGTGCTTAAAAAGGGCATTGTGGTGCTGGAATGAGTCTAGAGAAGGGCAATGGAACTGGTGAAGAGTCTGGAGCACAAGTCCTATGAGAACTGGTTGAGGGACCAGGGGGTGTTTCGAGAAAAGGAGGCTCAGGGAAGCCTTATCACACTCTGCAACCCCCTGACATAAGGTTATAGCTAGATGGGAATCAGTCTCTTCTCCCAGGCAACCAGGGATAGGACAAGAGGACAAAGTCTCAAGCTTCACCAGAGGAGGTTTAGTTTGGATATTATTAAATATTTCTTCACAGAAAGGGTGATCAGACACTGGAATAGACTGCCCAGGGAGGTGATGAAGTCAGCTGTCCCTGGAGATGTTTGAGGAAAGACTGGAGATGGCAGTTGGTCTAAGATCTGCTTGATAGAGTAGTCTTTGATCATAGGTTGGACTCGATGAGATTCAAGGTCTGTCCCAATCTAACTGGTTCTGTGATTCTGTGGGGCGTTCTGAGGTGTCTGACGGGGGTGGTGGCTGAGTGTCCACTCCCCAGGAGTGGACACTCAGCCACAGTCAGATCAAACATCTGACATTATGGGGCTGGGGTCCTTATGCAACAGAGGGTGGCTGGTGCTCTTTAGCCATGTGAGCCTGTGTGGAGGCTGACATTGTACTGTGCTTTTTCATTGTGGAAAAGCCACGGGGCTCCAAAGCCCTGGTCCATCAAGAGACTCAGTGTTTGTGTTTAAAACAGTTTCTGCTCTGACATCAGTGCATCCCAGCTCCGCAGCAGCCGTGGCCAGCTACCAGGGAAGCTGGGTAGCTGAGCCACACTATTCCTGTGCAAAGCCCTGTCATGCATCCCCTTCCGCGGTGGGGATGTGTTTGGGCTTTTGCCATGTGAGTCTTCCCCTTGATCTTTCCAGCACCTGGCCTCTGTTAGACTGAGAGTGAGGTGGCTCCTGGACCCAATGACCTGGAATTTGTCTTGGGAAACATGGCTGTCTTGAGAAGAAAACCCATCTCTTGATGCTGTCCAGTTGCTGTGGAATGTGGGGATAACATCCTGCCTCAACACCTGTCCGTAGACTGAGGGGGGAAACATCTCGTCGTGCAGGTGCTGCAGCTCCTGTGTGAAGCTGAGCACTGCTGTGAACGATTGAGGCTGTGTCCTTTTGCAACCCCTGTGTGCCTCCCCTTACTAACGGAATATTTGAGCAGGGCACTTTGGAGTTCACAACTTGTCTGCCCCTTGTGGTTTGATCACAGCATCCGTCTCCCTGTTCTGCCTGGGCTGGAGTCTTCGTCTCTCCGGGGCGCCTGAGCAGGGTGTGAGCAGCCACCTGGGCTCCTCATTTCCCACCATGGTCTGTCTGTGGAGCCCCTCTGAGCTGGGAGAGTCTGAGTTCTCTGCGCACTGCCCGTGGAGCGGCTGAGTCATCGTGGTACTAAACGAGCATTTACTGTGGCCCATCTATTTTGCTGTGTTGTTCGGTGGCCCGGTCCCCGCGGCGGTGGGGCTCGTGCTGCGTGTCCCGCGCCGTGCCCATGCCCTGCCCTTGCAAATGCTTTTTGTTTCGGCTTTTCATCGCCGGGAGCATTGGAGGCCCCGGGGTGGGGGAGCTGGTTTCTGGCCGTCCCCGTGCTCACAAATGATCTGCTTGGTGTGCAGCCTGCCCGGGGACAAACAAGGGCTCTGGGCCAAGGGCTGGCTGTGGCCCCGCTGGACAGGAGCGGGGTCCACAGGGCTGACCACAGCCTCCCCTCCTGGGGTGCAGAGGGTGTTTTAACCAAAGCCACTCCTCCTTCGCAGCCGTCTCCCTTGATGGCACATCCGCACCCTTTTAAAGACACGCCGGGAAAGTGCAGGGAGGGGTGGCAGGAATAATTAAAGGTACGAAGCTGTTTCCATAGATGGAACAATTACATAAACTGGCTCTCTTCCGTCTGGGGGAAGAGATGACTGAGGGAGGCATGATGGGGAATAATAAAATCCTGTGTGGTGGGGGGAAGGAAGGTGAGCAGGGAAGGGTTGCTCGAGTTCCTGTAATAGGGCATCTTGTGTCAGTGACCTTTCAGGACATGAATACATTTCCTGAAGCAGTTTGGGATTAACCTGTGGAAATGGTGCCTTTGGTGAAGTGGTTGAGAGGAGGGAGACACAAGAAACTTGTCCGGGATGAAAAAGCAATTCAGCAAATTCCTGAAAAGAGAAATCCACGAGGGCTGATGAGCCCACTGATGGTGGTTCTGGTGCAGGAAATCCCCAGACTGCAGGAGTGAGCAGCATGATGTGTTTCCCTGGAGCTTTAGCTCTTCCCGGTGCTTTGTGCCTCACCTCCAGAGGTGACGGGAAGATGGAAAAGTGCAGCCTCAGTTGTTTTTCTATTACTTGGTGTCTGAAGGCTGGAGCAGAGGAGAAGGCCACTGAGCTCTGCAACCAGCTACCCGAGTGCCATGCCACTGTGAGGGACATCTTTCTTAGGTTGCTTCCACCTCCTGCAAGCTGGATCTGGATCTCCCCATGGTTGAACAGATGGGGCAGGAGTGAGGCATTGGCTCCTTGCTGTGCTGGTCCCCTGTCCTGCTCAAACTCCCCTGCTCAGCAGAGCATGGAGAAGTCTCCAATGTCTGTGGCTGGATGAGCTGGGGAGATGCATCTGAGGACACTGGGCTTGGCAGCAGCAGGGTTTGTGGCATCCTGTTCTCCACGGCGAGAGCAGCACCCACGCATTTGGTGCTGTCTCTCCTTCTTGCCTGTTCCCATCCTCAGAGATGTCGCCCGCCTTTTCCAGCACCCTGAGTTGCAGCAGGAGGAAAAGGCTGTAAGGAGAAGATCTATTCAGTATTATTTTTTTTTTTTTTTTTTTTTTTGTGGAGATTAATGCTCCATTCCCTGCCTGCTGCAGTCCTGGCTGTGGTCTGAGCCTGATGCCTCTCTAAGGAGATGCTGGTGGGTCACTTCCAGGACAGGTTGGGCTCTCAGTTCCTACAGAAGTCACTGTTCATGCAGGGGAGCCCTGTCCAGATGTGGAAAATTTCTTCCTTGGGGGTCATCCAGCCCCTGGCCTGTCCTCTGAGGAAACCACCAGCTCTTACCAGCTCCCAGTCACCCTAGCTGTGTTGGTAGCCTCAGTATGAGGTGGGCTTGTGCCTGCCCGGCATGGGGTAACTCAGATTGGAATGGTTCCCAGCAGTCTCATGCTGCAAGAAGGATCAGCCACAAGGTCAGCATATGCTGCTTGGGGCTTTATTCAGGCTGACCTTGCAAACAACCAAGGACAGTTGTTGCAGCACTAGAAGAGCTTGTTCCAGCAGCGTCTTCTATGTCCTTGTGGTGCCATGTGTCACCAGAGCCTGACTGGCCTCCCAGGGCATGTGGGAGGAAGGAGGTGGAGGCTACTCTCAGCCATAATGATGGTGTTGGGTTTGTCCTCCCTGGCTGGGGCTGAGGATGGTGGCCGCTGTCTCCCTGCTGCCAGCACCGCCGGCGGCAGCCGAGCCGGCCGCTCCGCTCGGCTCTCCGCACCTGCGGGGGTGGCATAATGAGCCATGTCCTTGTCTCAACCTGTCGCTTCCTCTCCCGGCAGCGTCTGTGCTGCCAGCTGGGTATTTTTTTTTCATCTTTATTTTTTTTCTTTTTTTTCCTTCCTACCGCTATTCTTGCGTGGTTCCCAGCCGGGGGTTGGCATGCAGCCCTTGCTGGAGACCATCTCCTGGGCTGACCTTTGCCAGCCCCCTCAGATGAGCACAGCAGGGTTCTCCTGCCACCCGTGTCAGATGTGCGGGCGGCATGTGAACGGCTCTGTGTGGCACTAGGGAGAAGTGTGTGGGAGAACTCCAGTCTTCTCCAGTCCCCTGCTGTCCCCACCTGTGCTCAGGCTCTGCTGGAGTGGCCAAATCCTGAGGGCAGCAGTGGGTGGGAGGAAAAGGCAACATAAGGGATGCTGCAGTGCCTTTGCTGTGGTAGAGCCTGGGGAAAAGAAATGTTCCACTAGGCAGATCCTGCTTCTGGACACTTTGCTTTGTCCTGACCTAGCCTGCTGTCTCTCTTGCTGAAACCACCAACACAGAGGTCTAAACTGTGCATTCAGAGTGTGTGGGTGGAAAAAGCTGCTTGTGGAGCCATCTCTTCGAGCCCTGTATCCAGCCAGGTAAAAGAGGAAAGGCAGTGTCCCCACCTCAACCTGGCATGCTGGAATGTGGCAATTTGTCCCAGACTACTGTGGGAAGCAGTAGCCGGCAAAAGTTTAGAATCTAGAGTGTCTTGACTCTGGTTGAGATGGTACCTAGCAAGGCAGGATGATGATAAATGAGAGCCAGCAGCCCCCCCACAGCCCCTGACATCCTCCTTGCCACTCACCTCTGACCTTCACATCTCCCTGGAAGGGAGGCCAGCTGCGCCAGGGAGCCCAAATAGCGTCAGTCACCCCTGGGGATTCAACTGCACGTGGAGGACATGTGTTGAAGTTTAGGTTGGCTCTGTTTCAACTTCCAGCCTTTTGCCCTGCTTTCGTCACCAAAGCAATCCTGCAGCATTTGGTTCCTCCTAGGCATGTCTTTCCCTAGTTACATTCTGACCAAGTTGTTTACTTGATTTCTCTTGGGGATGTTGATCTCTCCAAGTTACATTTTGATCAAGTTGTTTCTGCTCCATGTTTGGCTGCCAAGGGCCCTGAGTCTTTCCAGGGTCTCCAGCCACCACACCATTTAGGAAATTTTGGCCTGGAAATGTCCTGAGTCTGTGCTCTCCAGGACAGCGGTGTCCCCAGGTGCTCCCAGCAGGGGTGCTGTTCCTGAAAGTCATAGCTGGAGGTGGGTGTCCAGGCTGGAGACAAACCCTGCTGCATCTACTGAAAGTGTGTCTGATTCCTTTCCTTACCAGATCCACCTGGTGCCTAATTCTTAATATACCAAATGAGCAGTGAGGAGTTCATCAGGACAGCAGGTGGTGCCCAGTTGACTGCTGTAGGAAGCTTAATACCTATGTGCTACCAAATGTGTGACCTCTAGAGTAAAAGTAAAATTATTACAGGGGTTGTCTGCAAGGAGAGTTTTCTGATAGAGCGGGCAAGCTTGCCTTTGTTTTGGTCTTAGCTCTTCTCCATTGCCTACCAACCCTCCTTCCCTGTGTCTGCCCCGGCCCTATGGCAGGTGGTCTCAGAGGGATGCAGGTAATGTTTTTCTGGGAGCAGAAGATTCCACTGGTGCTGCGGTGATTCTGGTTTTCTTCTCTGCCTCCCAATAGCCTATAACTACAATCTATCTGATTTGGCTACTTCCTGAATATACCATCTGCTTGGTCCAACAAGATTACAGACAGTGAGCAGTAAAGCCATGAAGATCCCTGTGCAGAGGAGAAAGGAGTGCTAGAGGATGCTGAGATGATGCTGTCTTGTCTTCAAAAACAAAAGGAGACATGTGGAGCTGCCTGACTTGGGGTACCTTGACTCAGTCTCATGGGGTTTTGTGCTTCTTGGCCCTTGGACTTGTTGTATGGCACCATGCTCATTGTATGATGGCTCTGCAGATCTCCAGGTCAATGTCTGCTCCTGACAGAAAACAGTCTTGCCTAAAGCTTTTCATCAGGAGTCCAAGATTTCAGCCAGTGTTGATGTTGAACTGGGAGGGAATGCAGAGCTGGGGATGCTGGCAGGGGTTGGCTGAAGTGGTGTTCTGGCTGGAGGCTGGAGCAAGGAGGCTTTTCCTCCCTGCCTGTTTCTCTCTTGGAGGATGGGGAGATGCGGCTGGGTGTGGAGGTTATGTATAAAATAGGGAGTGGTTAACAGTCCCACCATCTGCAAGTTAAGTGCCTTTCTCATGTCCTCTGATCCAGAGAGCAGTCCTTGGGGGTTTCGGTTGGATGTGGTCTCCCTGGGCGCCTATCACAAGATATCTGAGCACATTCATCCTTTCCTGCCTGGCAGGTGAGTAGTGTCTGTAGTGGCTGACTTGTGCTTGTGTTTTTGCTGGAGGCACTGCTCTGTTCTTTGGGGAAAGGAGACTGGTCTTGTCCAGATGGCCTCAAAGGTGTCCACTAACCTGTCAAGGTATCATTCTCCTTCCACACTTGCTCAGCTTGGAGAGGCCCAACCCAGAGAGGCCAGATCCCTGGGGATGCAAAGAAATCTGGAAGGCCTCACAGCTGACCAATAATGTGCAGCACTGGAGCTCTCATACCCAAAGCTATGTCCTGTTTCCCATGGTGAGAACTGAAGAGAGGATTCAGCCTGGCACATGGTGCCAGACCTCAAAATAAAGCTAATACATCCAAGTATCAAGTACACACAAAGAAAATACATCCAAGCCTGGTCAGGGATGATGGTGGGTGAAAGTAAACCTTTGCATCCCCCCACTTCTGATTTGCTGAGAGAGACAGCATAGTGAGGGAAAAGCTACAGTGCTGGGTAATTAGGGAGTAAATGAGGAGAGCAGCAGCGTCTCCACATGAGAACAGGATAGAAGAATTAATGCTTCAGAAAATCAGTCCCAAACTGATTCCCTGCTTTGTTTCAACTTTCAGTAAGGCAGGGGCACTGAACGTACAGCTTGGAGGATGGGGAGTGGGAGGGAGGTGGAGAGGAGAAATTGCTGCTGCTGGAAAGGAACAAAACCATAGAAGGTTCAATGTACTGGGCCTGGGGAGAGAGGCTGAGTTGCACCATGGGTATCTGGGATTGCTGCCACACAATGATGGAGGCAGAGTTCTTTGGCAAACCACTTTCTTTATAAAGTATTGCTCGAGCTGGAGTGGGACCGAATGATCTGTGTTTGTGGAGGAGGAGGGTTCAGCGAGGGAGACAGCAGGCTGGGTCAGGACAAATCAGCAGTCTGGGCACAAACAAGTGCCTGTGTCTAGTCTCAAATTCTAGATCAGGTTGAGGAAAAAATATGAATATTTAAAGTCAAATAGGAAGAGCAATCATTGAGGGAGCAGGCAGGGAGATGATGCAGAGTGAGCACTGATGCTTTTGCGTCTTTGAGGTGTGTATCCAGTGTCTGAATCCCTGGGTCACTCTGAGGTGAGGATTAATGCCCACTGTAGAAAATGTTTTCTGTCCAATGCAGATGTTGACACATATCTGTGCAATTCGAGGGAGGAACTGAGCTGGGCACCTGTTCTGCAGGTCCTGGGATACCTGCAGGTGCATCAGTGTCTCACTCCTGTATGAGGGGAGGGACTGGGGATGTGTTGTGGATCATGGATGCCAGGATCTCTGACCTGGCTCTGGGTTGGGAAAGGGTCTCACACTAGGGCGCAATGATGTGCTTGTGGATGCCACACACACTGTGGTGGCTGCTACCATTGCACCACAGGTTGGTGCTGCTGAGTGAGTGGGAGGGAAGTGGAGATGGGATGTTTTCTTGGGCACCTCGAGGGACTTTCAGTTATTCTAGGAAAGGTAATGAGCTGAATTCACTTCATCTCCCAGCTTGGTGCAGTGGCTTGTCCCACACTCAGCTGGAGTTATATAAGGACACACTGGCAGAGCAGGGTTGTGCTAGGGCACAGTCAAGCACCACTCTGCCCCACTGCTTCCTGGCCATGCCTGTGTGTGCCCGGTGTGTGCTGGGTCAGCGGTACCTGTGCATTGTGAAGTGTGTCAGGCATGTGTACACATTTGTCAGGCTGCATCTGTTGGGGGTTGCACACTGGTGTGCATTGTGACACATGTGGCACCTGTGAGCCTGTGCATCTTGTGGAGTGTTTGATGCATGAAAACTCCAAGCTAGACTTTTTGGCTTAGTAATGGAGGTTTCTGCCCATGCACATCCCATGTGGATGTGTCAGTGGGTATTTACACAGTGCCTGCAATGCATGTATGTGACCACCATGCCTTGCACATAACAGGACCTGCACAGCTTCTGCCGGGTCCAGCTCAGTCTTTTTGGGGTGGAGTGACCTGCCTGGCCATGGTGAAGGTTTTTGCTACACTAGCCTCCCTGTGAAGGGGTCTTCACTGAACCAAGGAGATAAATGTGGCTGGGAGTGTTTGTATGTGTGCTAAGGAGGTATGTCCCATGTGGGTCTCTGGTTTTGGGACCAAAAATTGAGAGGGGGCATTTCCCCCACCCAGGCAATATGGGACACCTCACCGTATCTGCCCCAATCAGGGCTTCCCTCCTGTGGAGCTGGGATTTTCCTGGCAGGACATGCATGGGTGCAGACTGTACTTCAATTTAGAGACGGTGGTGAAGAAGTCGGCTGGGGGGGCCGGAATTCCTGGAGGGGGTAGGGATGGTCGCACGTGTCTGCTACACGTCTGCCTGCGCGTATGTTTGCATGTAAGGGCAAAGCTTCCGGAGAGGGTGAATGAATGAGGCAATTCACTATTTCAGCTCTGGCTCTGGCGAGGCTTTTCCTTTAGAGGCAGGCGTGTGCCAGTGTGTGGGCTCCTGCCTGCGTATGTGCGTGGGCTCCTGCCTGCGTGTGCAGGTGGGCATCGAGGGGGCTTCGGGAGATGTTTGCCACGTCAGGGAATTCACTGCGGGGGCTGCCGTGTGCCCCCGCAGTGCTCGCTGCCTTGTCTGCATAGCGCAGGGTTGTGTAACTTCCGATGCCCCACCGGATCTCCTTACCCGGCAGAGTGGGATGCTCGGGCTGCCCTCCCTGCCTGCTGCCGGGAGCACTTCCCCTCACCCAAATGGGATGAGGGGGGGCAGTCCTAATGTCCCGTGTGCCTTTCCTCTGCACCGCAGGGGTATCCCGGGACGACAGGCCAGCTAAGGCAGACAGAGAGACTGGCTGCCGAGGAAATGCCCTTGGCAGCCAAAAAATCAGGAACCATTTTCTCGGGTCTTGCAGACTTGTGCCCCTCAAACCAGGTGTTTGCTCTGCAAGTGGTGAGGGTGGGGCATGGTTCTACCCTTGTTTGCACCCCCAAAGGGCATCTCTGCTGCTGGGGATCCCTTTATGCCAGGTCTGTGAGACCTGGGCTGAGACCCAGCAACTCATCTCATACAATGCTGGGCAATGGTGAGAGGACATGGGGCTGGCAGGGTTCATCGTGCCTGGTGCCCAGAACCCTTTGGAGGTATCCAAGGGAGACGGGGCAGTTTTGTTGCTGTGGGAAGCAGAAGAGTGGATCAGCCTGACATTTTTATCTCTCTACCACTGCGTTGCCATGCCAGTACTGCCGTTTCCATGCCAGTACAGCTGTTTCTATGCTGGTGCTGCCGTTGCCAGGCTACAGCGAGGGTGTTGGAAGAGCACATCAAGTTCTTTTGAAGATGAGAGGATGGGAGATGAAGCTGGGATGATGCTGTGGCTTCTGAATCCTGCCTTGGTGCTAGCCTAGGACATATGGAGCACAGACTATCACAGAGGGGGCTAAACAGTGACAGAGTTGTTACTGCCTGTAGGAGTTGGTGTGATGGATGGAGAGCCCTAGGGCTGGGTCCTGGCAGGTCACTGGCCTTGTGGTGCTCACCTGACTTTGCCTGGAGCTCCCGTTTTTGGTCTCTGCTCATCTGGAATTGCTTAATGCTCCCCAGATATTGCTCTGTATTCCCCTGACATAGCCTGGTGCTCCCTCGGCATTGTGTGGTGTTCCCACAACATTGCCCCGTGACCCTCTGGCAGTGCTCAGTGCTCTCCCAGCACTGCCCAGTGGGGTGCTCACCCATGCTCTCCCAACATTGCCCAGTGCTCCTCCCAGCATTTTCCACTGCTCAGGGTGATGGAGGGATCACCTGACAGCAACCTGGTATGTCCACAACCATGGTGGTGTTTTAGCCACTGAATTTATAGTCATCCAATAAAGAAACTAGGATTATTTGACAAACCTTGATGAACATACGGACATGAAATCATGCTGGGTTACAGCCCCTCCCTTAATTTTTTTTCCTGCACTATCCTGTGCTGTGGTCCTGCTCTTGTAAGCCAATATGTTCAACTGATGGGACTCCTGGCTACAAGTGTTGGGGACTTCCTGAACTAAAAATGATGCTCCTTTGCAAACATCCTCCTGGGCTTTATGGTCTGGAGTGCACAAACATCACTTGGGTGCACTCCCCATGCATGAAACAGCCTGTGCGCTCCCATAGCTTAATATGACAGCTGGCCTGGAATATGTTTGCCACAGTTATGCTGCAAAAATCTTGGCAAAGTGGGTAGAAGGGTGGTAAAGTTCAGATGGATGAAGCAGGGTGGCCCAATCAATGTATCCACTTGAGTTGTGGCTCTGTGCACTTCACTTGCTCTTCATGCTGCTGCCAGCTCCTAAAGCACTAGATGACCCCCCACAACAGATTTGGTACCTGTTGGCTTTGGGAACAGCTCATGTGGTGAAGTCCCCTCCTGGGAAAAGGGATTGGTCCCAGAGGATGCTGAGCCCCTGGGCCTTGGCATCCTCTTCTCCTTCCTTCAATTTTTGTTATGTGACAAGTGGTTACCTGAGAGCATTGCTGTGGGCTAGGGCCTCAGAAGAGATGCCATGAAATGGGGCCATTTCTCCACCCTCTGAGGCCTGCCCTGTGCAGGCAACAGCTGGGCATTTTCCCATGAGTGGAAGATGTTGTCTGTCCTGCAGGACTCATGGTCTATGAGCCAGTGCCTGGCTGTGCTGTTGGAGCCAGGGCAGGACACTCCCTTGGCTGAAAGTATTTTCTCCCCAGAAGAGAGCCAGCAGCTCCTAGTTCCCCGGTTCTTGTCCTGTTTCTCACCAGTACTTGGTGTCCCTCCAGCAGAGAGGGGAAGCATTACCAGAGCATCCCACCTAGCCTCCACCTTCCCTCCACCCATCTCCATCCAGCCCCCATCCCTCCACCCCCATGTTCCAGCCTAAATAATTCCTCCTCTGCCTGGCGGTGTGCAGACTGCTCTCCTGTCCTTCCCTAGTCATCGCCAGCCAAGTAGACAGATATAGTTTTGTGCGGCTCCTCACAGATCAGTCACTCCAGCCCCCGGATCATTTTCCTGCTGGGTCACGGGGTTTTCCATGCTGAACATGAGGTGCCTCCCCCTTTATTACTCCCATCCTTGCTGCTAAAGCCCCAGGCCCCACTCCTGAGGAGTGAATGGCCCCATTGATGCTGTGTGGGTTGGCAGATAACCCAAATGGATCTCTGTGTCCCCAGTCGGCTGAGGGCTGGGTGCCTCTGCCTGTGCCAAGCACAATGCTCATTTTTTGGAGTGACTCAGATCCAAATCCCTGCTTTCCAGGTACTCTGGCTGCCTTCCTCTTTCCCTGGCCAGCAGGATATGTCTTGGCCCCATTGAGCTCCTATGTTAGATGCTTTCTTATCAGTGTCCCATGACTTGAGGGTGAGCTGAGAGGACTATGTGTGCTGTCTTATGGGTCCAGGGCCATATCCCAAGCAAAGAGGGGATACTGGGATG
Organism: Malurus cyaneus samueli; assembly: GCA_009741485.1. Classification (NCBI taxonomy): domain Eukaryota; kingdom Metazoa; phylum Chordata; class Aves; order Passeriformes; family Maluridae; genus Malurus; species Malurus cyaneus. The sequence continues at coordinate 12,404,939 of CM019236.1, read as the reverse complement.
CACAGCATGCACACAGCATGAATAGGGATGATGGGGCACACAGGGACATGGCATGGCACTGTACAGCTGCCCACTGTGCTACCCAGAGGGACCATCACCAGCTGCTCCAATGCTAGCCGTGGCGCTTGGATGTGTGCAGCCAAAGTGGAAAGACAGGTCCTGCCCTTTGCTGTATCCCAAATAATTTCACTTCCTGCTCTGTTTGGCAGCCAACAGCCCCTGCCACACCAGCCCCAGTGCCTGGTAGGCAGTGGGGTGCAGAGGGGAACATGAAAGTCCAGGGCTGGGGCCAGTTCCCAGTCCCACTGTAATGCCAGGGCAGTAGGACCAGAGAAGTGAGGAGGCAGGCAACAAGTGCTGTTAGTGCATTGGTCCCGCATGGCCTTACTCGGGGGCAGGAGAGGACCTGGACACCCTGCCTGAGTGCTGTGTGGGCTGCCAGGATGAGTCACAGCAAAGCTGCTGTGGGAACAAGAAGCTTGCTGTGCTTGGCACTGTGCTGTGCCCCGCCTGACCCCAGAGCACCTTTTGCACCACGCAGACACCTCGTGTCACCCCACGCAGCCGTGCTGTGTGGAGGAAAGTGGGAGAGAGTGTGCTGGGAATGGGAGGGAGTGTCTGGCAGTCCTGCACTGTGTCAAGGCCACCGAGCCAGCAGTGTGGGGGTGGCGGGAGCTGGTGGCACAGTGTGCGGCTTGGAAAGCATGCATAGGTCCTGTGTGGGCTCCTGTGGGTGGCCTAGGCCATGTGCATTTCCTGGGAGAGGAGCACACCCCCTCCATGCTGGAGTGCCTGTGGAGTTGTGTCCTGTTGGGGCATATCATCCAACAGCTGGCAGTGGTTTGGGCATGGGGGATGCCTTTTCCCCATTCAGGTCCCAAACGGCTCCCTCCAGACTGCCCTGTGGATTCAAGCAGCATGTGACTGGTCCCAGCAGGTGGTGGTGGGCTTCGCTGTCCTACTCCTGCCACCACCTCTCGTGCCAGGCTTAATTTCCATCACTCCGTCAATCTTCCCAGACAGGTTGCAGTGCCGGGCATGGTCAGATCCTCCTGCTATTTTGGGGGTGCAGTGGCTGTGTACAGAGGAGGGGGTGCCCAGAGCTCCTGCCAGGGGACAAGGAGAGGAGGGGGCTCTGACCGCTCATGCAACTGATGGGGAAGGGGTGCCCTGACTCAATCCCTCTTCTCCAAGGCCCAAAATCTCCCAACTCCAGGGGGCTGCAGAGAATGGAGCCATCCCTGGGACTGCCCGGGCTCAATCCCAGCTCCCTGGCATGGAGTGTGGCCCTCCATTCACAGCCAGGGGCACATAACCAGGGAGGAGAAGTGTGCTGAGGCAGAGGTCGGAGTCAGAATTAGGTTTGGGGCAGGAGGGAAAGGGGGTCACCAAACAGCCTACAAAATGATTTCGAGGCATTGAAATGAGTCCCTACGCCCCCTCTCCCTGCATCTTCCTCCCTGGATCCCTGCTCCCGCCCGACAAGCACTCTGCGTGTTCCCAAGTGGCACTGCCGGCGACCGGCGTGAAGCAGGGGCGACACCCCGTGGCCACCTCTCTGCTGCGGGAGACACGCACGCATTTCTTATGGCCCCTTGCAATCCTTCCCAGCCCACTCATCCCCCCAGTCCTTCCTCAAGTCTCCGCAGAGGGTCCTGGTGTCCCTAGGAACCCTGATTCGGGGTGGGGTGGGGATCACTTCTGGGTAATCCAATCTCCTCATCCCAGTCTGCGCTCCCAAATCCTCTCAGCTTTCCCACCTCCTTTCCCTGCTGGCGTCTGGGGTGATGGGGACATTTACCCCTTCTCTGCATGGTCACTCCTGCTCTGCCCTGGGAGGGGAAGGATGGTTGGGGCCACCAGGGTGTCACTGCCTCCAGGGGCTGTGGCTGCTGCTGTCCCTGTCACTGTCACAGGCTGCTCAGAGATCTGCGTTTTCTTGCCAGTGGTCGCTTGACTGATCCTGTGTCAATGATGGGATGGGGCTCTGACATCTTGCTCCAGTGACAGTCATTGCCATGGGGACACTGCCGTGGGACCTCTGGTCACCTTCCTCCCTACCATGTCAGCACAACTCTCCTGAAAGTTGTTGGCTTTGGTGTCA
>CM019236.1:12371008-12399341 GCA_009741485.1 Malurus cyaneus samueli | reverse complement strand
ATGGTTCCACTGATGGTCCTTCCCCTGGGACACCATAGATCGAGGCCCCTGCTGAGTGCAGGGAGCCTGGGACATGCAGAGGTGTCAGGTGGAAGGTGCTGTCCTTGCTCACCAGGGTTACACAGCCAAGAAGCAGCATCCTCAATAACTGAGTTTTTTTGAAGGCGTGACAGCCCTGTGCAATGGCCCTACAGCCAGGCAGAGGGGGTGACCTCAACAGAGAGTGAGGCACTACTACTCCCATCTCCTGGGGCCCCCATGGGGCAGCACTCCATCACCTGCGGGCTGCTCCTGAGCCAGTGGATTTGCCAGTCCTTCCAGATAGCGGGACCACCGGGTGAAAGGTGGCCAATACTTTGACCACTGCCTGCTGTGAAATACAGGAGGCAGAGTTGCCCCCCAGGACCCAAGACTCTGCCCCTGGCTGCAGGCTGGGTGATGCTGGACATGGAGCCCTGGGGCTAGGAACCCCCAGTGGGGAGCACAGCACGAGTGCATGGTACTTGGTGATGGGTGACAGATGTGGGACAACGGTATGTGAGCTGCACAGACACTGTCATTCAACAGGGCTTGAGAGGGTTGGGCTGGACAGCTGGTTCTTGCCCCAGCCTTAAATTCCTTGTGAGCATCCTGATCCTTTGGTTTGAGGCCTTTGGGATTACCTTTGGGTTGGCAACTGTACTCAGTTTGCACCAGCATTCAGAGAGATTTGGGGAGAGGTTTGCACCATCATGCAGTGAGAAGATGTGCAAGTATCCAGAGAGAGCTTTGCGCCAGATTTCAGGTGTTTAGGAGGTTTTGTACCATGCTTAGGGGAAGGTATCTCCCAGCATCTGGAGACAAGTCAGCCCCAGCATTAGGGAGAGTGCTCTGCAGGCAACAGAGACTTTCTTGTGACAGTGTCCCTGAGATCAGCAGTGTTGAAGGACCAGATGACATCTAAGAGAATCCACAGCAACACCTTGCCATTTACCCTTCTACCTCTCTCTTTTCTGCCCAGACCTCGATGCTGTGGAGACATGGCTGGGGCACACTGCTCCATGGTGGTCACTCAGCGGGGATCTATGACAGCTGGGAAGCTGGCACTGCAGTGGTGGCAGCCCTGCAGGACATAGGCCACCATGGCTGCCTCTGGCCCTTGTTAGCCAGCTCTCCAGGTGCATCAGCCAGCTGTGTGCCCTGGCAGGGGTGCCAGGCTGCTGCAGGGGGTGGCAGGATAGGCTGGGTCTGGGAGACCTGCTTGTGCCTTGTTCTCCAGGTGAAAAGCTGGGTGCAGTGTGGGGTTGGATTACACTTGTGAGTTTCTGCCCTCTCAGTGTGGATCCTGTAGGGTTTGGGAGTGTGGCTTTGGGATACTGGCAGCGGATGCTTCACTCCGAGGGCCCTCAATCCTATGCTCTGTGCCAGCTTGCTCTTCGTTTCCAGCAGACGGAGCAATAACACAGTGATTTAACATCATCTCGCCATGAGAGGGCTTCCCTGGGTTTCCCTCCACTGACAGAGCCTGCAGCATCACCTATCCATGACATCCATATCGAGGCACAAAATCATTGACAGCTCCCCCTTCCGCAGATGTCCACCCTCTTCCCCAGGGTGATAAGTGCCTCTCCCAGGTGACACAGCTAATTTCACGGCTAATCTGGTTCTCAGAGCCTGAAATGCTTGCAAGATTTCTCTGTGGGTGAGCTGGAGACCACTGCTGTGGTTTGTATGCAATGGTATCCCACTGCGACTGTGGGAGTGGGCTCAAAATGTCTAAGTCAAGCTTTTTCTGGATGCAGGGTGTCCCACTGTGTCCGTGGGAGTGAGCTCAAATGTCCAAGTCAAGCTTCTGGCAGCAAGCTCTGCATCCCCCCCTCCTAATTCCCTCCCAGACCCTCTTCTCAAAATCCATCCCCTCCCAGCTGCAGCATAGGCACTGTGGAAAGGAAGCCCCTCCAGCCTGGTGAGCCCCCTTTATGGCAACCTGGTTCCCACAGACCGTGTGCTGCCAGCCAATAACTGCAGCTGTTCCCTGGGAGCTCTGTGGATGTGATTGGCTGGAGCAATTCAGCCATGGGGGCCACTCTCTTGGGGAACCCTGGTGTCTCTGTGAGGGGGGTTATTTTGGGATTTTCCAACTGCTGCAGACAGCTGCTTCCCAAGAACCCAGCTGTCCTCAAGTGCTCAGTATTCCGTTCTCAGCATCCAGTGCCTCTGAAGCAGGGACACATTCATCCCAGGGGAGGGGTGTTCCTTCCACTCGGCAGTGTTTGTTGGGTCGTTCCAGGACCAGCCAGGCACTCTCCTTACTGTCGCCTTCCTGAGGAGCATGGGCCACCTACTGAAGTTTGGCCAGGTCCTCTGGGCACATCTCTGTCTTCCCCCCATCACTGTTTAGGATGCTCTGGGACAAGAGGCCAAGTCTGTCTGATCGGACAGTGACCTGAGTCTGGGGTATTTTAAACAATAGACAGCTGTGGGTCCCAAGAAATGCCTCAGAGAAGCCAAATCCGTGTAAGCACAACAAAGAGGCTACTGACACAGCTGTTTAATGGATGTATCTCAGTACAGATAGGGAGTTGCAACCCACGCACCCACGGCCGCCTCCTCGCCATGGCTCTGGCCACATCTCGGACCTGGCATCCGAATAATCCCCATGGCGCGCTGGCCACATCTCGGACCTGGCTCCACAAATATCCCCATTGGCCGCATGCCACAGGGTGGTAAGAGGAAGATGTCGTGAGCAGCTGGTTGCGCCTCCTTGCTTGCACCGTGGAGAAAGACCCCTGGAATGCAGGGGGCAGGCTGTGCCCGCTGGGGGAAGGGGTAGCTGACTGGCTGATGCCCCCAGGCATCGGGATGGGGAGGTGATGGGGTGACCAGGTTGTTGCAGGTGCATCACTGGTCTATGTACACCCTGGGGCCCTCGGCTGAGACAGGGCACACCAGGCAGAGAGAAGCTGAGGGCACTGCAGGGAAAGGATTAGAGGGGCAGGGAGCAGCTGCTGGGGCTGCTGTGGGACCTGGGCATCCCAACCCCTGGTGTGTTTGGGGCAAGGTTTCTGGGCTCCCTGCTCCTTCACTTGTGGGCTGAGTGCATCTAACTACCTTAGGGCTGCCAAGCACCAACCCAGTCCAGTGAATGTCTCATTCCTGTAGCTGACACCTGTGGGGGCTCTGGGCTCTGTCTCCTCCTCCTCACCACACGCTCTAATGCTCCCAATGAGGTGAGGTCACCCACTTGATGTGGTGGATAGAGAGCAGAACTGAATAGAGTTGGTGTGGAACTGGAATGGTGAGCAGGCGAAGAACATCCCTTGCAAATGGGGTTACAGGAGGGGCTGAGGGATGCAGAGGAGTGCTGCCAGCAAGGTCAGATGCATAGGAGGCTTTCCCTACATCTGACGTTGCCTTCCCGCCCCTCTGATGCTTTCTGTTCCCAGGGCTCTCTCCCACACCATCACTCCTGCCGTTAAATAGTTGGTCCCCAGCAGGGAAGGGCTGAGCCATGCCAGGGAACAGTCTCCCAGACACAACCATGGGCCGTGCATGCAAGGATGGACCGATTGGGCTCCAGCCCTTGGTGGAGCAGGGCATGGATGTGAATGACCCCAGGAGGGGTCAGTCACATTCCCCAAGGATCCACCATGCCAGTGAGCTGAGACACTGCTTGCCGCAGACCTGCGGGTGCTGCCCGTGGCACACAGAGGCTCAGCCATGCTGCCCCATGGTGCTGTGGGAAGCTGGGGGGCACACGGATGCTCTGGGTTCTGCTGTCACCCCCCAACTACCCAGGGCAGACCCTGCTCTGTCTGTGGGTCCTGGGATCAGGTCCTGGCAGCTGTGGGGGTGCTCTGGGATTGGGGATCATGGGGGCAGCACATTCCCTGCCTCTTGTGCCCCATGGTGACCCCAGGCATGGGACTCTTCCCCACTGTGGTTCATCGAAAGTTGGGGGGAGGGTAGTGGGGACACACCCTACCCCGCCCAGCTTCCCCCCACCAATCAGACACCTGAGAACCCGCTCCCTCAGCCATCAAGGCCCAGCACCTGGCAGCTTTTCACAGCCAATCCAAGGGGGGGGGGTGGCAGAAGGCAGCAGGTCGCTTCCCGCCAGCACTCGGTGCCTGGTGGTGCCCACCGGGAGGAGGGTAGGGCAGGTCAGCATGGCGGGCGTGGCACTGCGCCCTCGAGGCGCGGCCGGGTCTAGGCGGGGGGCTGCAGGTGCAGGGCTGCGCTGTTGGGGCGTGCGGCCAGGATGTAGACGACGTTCTCGTCGACAACAGCACCTATTGATCTACGCAAGAAGGATAGAAATCTTCTAAAACCTTTTTCTGCATTCAATAGAAAACAATGTAGGTAGAAAAAAAGTTTAAAACTTTCCTAAACCAATTATCGTTAGGATATATTCATATTTTTTATAATGTTAGTACATTCTTATTACTGTTCCCCACAGGACTGCATTTTCTAGATAAATCTTTGGCTTTAAACTTCAGCCGACATTCAAACAGAAACTCCTAGAATAATTTGCACTTGATTTCATTTTCTTTCTTATCTCACATCAGGTATTGTTTTGGTGACATGTCTGAAATAATTTGTTTTTTTAACACTGAAGGAAAATAACCACTTCATTTGATGGTGTAATAGATGTCAGTCAGTGGAATTATATCTCAGTCTTGCACATGTGTATAGCAGCCAAAAGAAGAGATAAGCCAAAATATTTGGAAGTATTGAAAGAGGCCTAGATAAATTGATCACAATGCTAACACCAATCAAGAAGAAATGATGCACTATAGATTGTCGAAGAAAACTTAAGGTATGTTTTCTGCAAAGGTCTTACATAAGAACAAGTTTTATTATGATATTAATTCATGATATATTCATTAATGTATTACTATAATTATGATTCAGAGCATCCAGTAGCTTCAGAAGTGGTTTTGTGAACCTGTGACCTTGTCTTGCCTGCATTCAACAGTGAAGCGCTCTTAGAGCATCTGTACTGTTAACAAGACAGTACCCCAGATATAACATTCAGTGTTCTCTTACTCTCACTTCAATCAACACATCCAGGCACGAGTTTGCAAATGGATGCCTGTGGCCCATCTAAACAAAGTGTCAAGGAAGCAACATACTTTTAAAGGAGCCCTACCTAACACTTTTAAATCATCTTATTCATGTGGGGATACTGCTAGATCTCCCGCTAAAAACCTTACTTAGGTTTCTGTAGTCCAGCAGTAATATGTCCACTCCGGGGTAGGCTTTAGATGCCTAGGAAATCTGAAATTAGATTTAGAACCTAAATAACTACAACTTCTGAAAGACTTTCGTCGGCAGATTATTTAGATTGTTTAAAGTTCCCAATGTCAACTGTGTCTGAGCCAGCTCTAGCTTACTTAGTCCTTCTTGAGAACATGGAACCATCTATCAGTCGCCATCAATGAAAGAGCCATGCTCCCTCAGTAATGTCTATACACTTTTTATTGCCTTGCGCAAAGTTCATGCGGCTGAAAATTATGTGAATGTTTAACTTTGTATGAGTAACCTTTGCAGCATTGCACAAGACACTGGCAATTCAGTAAACAGGAATGCTCAGTATCACAGCAGAATAGTCGGTGAAGTGGCAATAGCAGCAGTGACTAAGCTAGGCCAGGGGCTGAAGAGTCCTCTACCTTGGAGCTGCGCAAAGGGTTTAATAAAGCTGCAGAGGTATCCTGGCAGCAGCCCTTGGCCCTGTCCAGACCTGCAAAGTCTCAGCAGCCAATCAGCTGAGGAGGGAACGGTGCCAGGAGCAGCGAGGGAGATCTAAACGGTGCTAGCAAGCATAAGCAACTAGGAGCAAGGTAAACAGAGCCATCGAACAGCACATAATGCAACAGGTAAATGCTAAAGGCTCTAGGTCTCTGCCATAAGGGTGAACACTTGCTTTAGAGCCAAGATCAGTGTGCCTCTTGAGACAGCCCCTGAGAAGTATAATGCTTCCATCCAGATGGAACTGGTAAGGAAGGAGATGACAGTACCAGTGGTAGTTGCAATGGATGCCCAGGTACTTCTAATGGAGAAAAGGCACTAACTACAGAAAATGTGCGCAGGTTTATGGCCTCAAGTGGCTGAACAACAAGAGACAGGCTCTGCAGTATTACAGGGGCCGAAGTGGAGATGGTTGTGGCTCTGGTTCTCTCGGAAGCCTCTGTCTACAGTAGATACCACTGAGCAGGAGACATCTTGAGGCCTCATGACCCACAAAAGCAGTGCTCCAATTCAACTTCTACACTCCCAGCGTTCGGACCAAAACCATATGATGGTTTAAAGGTTTTAGATGTCTATGGGCAAGGCTACCATAAAAAGAAACACTGAGTGTTTGTAGTCGGCAACTCTCTTTTAAAGGGCACTGAGACACATATGCGTTGGCCTGATAAAGATTCACGAGAAGTTTGCTGCCTATCAGGTGCTAGATTCCGTGATTTTATCGAAAGAGTACCCCAAATCCTCAAGAGCAGGGAGTACTATTGCTACTACCTTACTGTGTGGGTACAAATGATGCTGCAAGTTAAATAACAGACAGGATGAAAGAACATCTGGTGAGGCAGGTGAAAAACATTGATGCCCAAGTTATCTTCTCACAGTTAGAGAAAAGTCAGAAGCAGATGCATAGCGCAGATCAACAGCTGGCTTCATGGCTGGTGCCGTTGAGAAGTTTTTGGCTTTTGTGACAGTAGGTTGTACTTTAATGACTGTAGCCTGTTAGGCAGAGATGGGATCCACCTGTCTAAAGCAGGAAAGAGAATCTTTGGCAGCCCCCTGGCCAATTTGGAGAGATTGACTTGAAACTGAAGGACTCGGGAGTGGGGTTCAAAATGGCAATGCTTTGCCATTGCTTCCTCCTGGTGAGTAGGTCATAACAACCAGTGTGGTAACAGATGTTCCTTGGCTGCCTCTCAAGAAGAGGGTCGAAGGGCAACCTGAGCATGTGTATGCCTGTGGTGGTTGCTCTTTACACTCCTTCTGTGGAACCCAATCACTTGATTACCACTATGAAATGCCTGGACACAAGCAATGCCTGTACAGCATGGGGAATATGCATGAACTAGAAAGCTATGCGTGGTCACAGCGCCATGATCTTATTGCAGTGACGGAACACGGTGGGATAGCTCATGTGACTGAAGTGTTGTCATTGATGGCCAAGTCAGTGAGATGAGGCAGTGGAGTTGCTTATTATGTTGAGAGACAAGCTGCAATGTATTGAGCTGTATCCAGGGTCAGGTGAATGAGTTGAGAGTTTCTAGGTCAGAATTTAAAGGGAAGGTTAAAATAGATGACACTAGTTGAGGGTGTTTATTATAGACCCCCAAACAGAAGAAGGAAGGTGTTAGGTCTTTCTGTGGACAAATGAAAGTAGCCTCACAATCACAGCTCTCCTGGGGGACTTCAAGGACCTTGATATTTATTGGAGGGACTGAACAACTCCACACACAGAGTCCAGGAAGAACATGAAGATTGTTGTTGAAGATAACTTTTTGACACAAATGGTGGAAGAGCCAACAAGGAAAGATGTGTTGCTGGACACTGTACTAACAAACTACGAGGGACTGAGTGAAGATGTGAAAGGTGGGAACAGTCGTGGCTGTAGTGACCTTGAGATGATGGAACATGGGATCTGTGTGCAGGAAGCAGAGTGGTAACAGGACTAGAACCCTTACCTTCTAGAGAGTTAACTTCAACTTCCTGGAAGATCTACTTAGAGGAATCCCATGGGATGGGACTCTAGAAGAGGAGTCCAAGAGAGCTGGTCAATATTCAAGCATCACTTCCTCCCAGCTCAAGTCCAACATATCCCTGTGATAAAGAAATTGGGCAAAAGGGGCAAGATATCTTCATGAATGAGGAGGGTGCTTCTAGCAATCCTCAGATGGAAGAAGGAAGTTGCCTGGAAATTGGGAAATGGATATGGAAATGGGAAACGGATATGGAAAAAAGGGACGAGCCATGTGGGAGGACTATAGGAACATTGTCAGAATATGCAGGAATGAGACTAGAAAAGTTAAGGCCCATTTGGAATTGAGTCTGGCAAGGAATAGCAGTGAGAGCAAGAAGGCATTCCACAAGTACATCAGCAGCAAAAGTAAGATTAGGGAAAACATGGGGATGCTATTTAATCACATGGGTGTCCTAGTATTGGAAGACACAGAGAAGGCATAATTACTGAATGCCTTCTTTGCATTAGTCATGAAGCTGGGGGTCTGGTTGATCCACCTGGTGACTGTGATGCCATTCAGTGGGAACTTGATAGGCTGGAAAGTTGGGCAGAGAGAAACCTGATGAGGTTCAACAAGGGAAAATACAGGCCCAGCACCTGGAGAGGAATTACCTCATGTACCAGGACAGACTGGGAGCAACCTACAAGAGAGCAACTCTGCAGAGAGAAGGACTGGGATGCTGGTGGGAGCAAGTGAACCAATGAGCTGACAGTGTGCTGGGGGCCAGGAGAGCCAGTGGGATCCTGGAGTGCATCAGGAAGAGTATGACCAAGAGGTCAGGGAGGGGATCCTGACCTGCCCAGGTGAGGCCACCTCTGGAATGCTGTGTCTGTTACTGGGTTCCCCAATTCCAGAAGGAAAAGGAGTTGATGTAGAGGGTTCAGCAGAGGCCGTAACGATGTTTTAGAGGCTGGAGCATCTCTTATGACAGACTGGGAGCTGAGCCTGTTTAGTCAGGAAGAGAAGACTGAGAGGTGATCTCATCAATCAATAACTCAAAGGGCTGTCAGGAGATGGCGCCAGTCTCTCTTCAGTGGAGCCCAGTGATAGAATGAGGAGCCATGGCCATAAAATAAAGCACGAGAAGTTCAAGCTCAACATGAGGAATAACTTCTTTAGACTGAGGGTGGCAGAACACTGAAACAAGCTGCCCAGGGTGGCCATAGAGTCTCCCTCTCAGGAGACATTTCAAGCCCACCTGGCCACATTCCTGTGTCACCTGCTTTAGGAGAACCTGCCTTGACAAGGGGAGAGAGGAACGGCTGGATGCTCTCCAGAGGTCCCTTCCAACGCTGTTGATTCTGTGAATCTGTATACATAACTCAAATACAGCTTACATACTCGGGAAGCTATACAAGGAAGAATTTGTAATTGAATCCGTAGGCAACATGTTTGGAGAATAGAATTACTGTGAGAGAGGGTAGGTTGTTTACCGAGGCATAATTAATTCTGTGGAAGCCAGTGGTGTGTCCCTTCAGCTGTCTGGCTGCTGGGATATCTAATACACACTGAGAGCTGTCTGTCAGTCACACAAGTTCAGGACAAGATGCTGGTTTAGAAACCTCACCAGCCCATAAGCCTGGAGTTCAGACTGTGCAAATAGTCCAGGAACCTGAGCAAGTGAAAGCTAGATATTCTGTCTCTAAACGCCTTTAGCTTTCTGCCTCAATTTCTCTAGTCAACAGATTAAGCACGATTTCTGAGGCGTTTCTAGAGATACTGTGTTACAGTAAGCAAGAGAGTTGTAAAGCATGTTATGTCAGGTAGTTGCATACATTTAAATCTGAATAGGACCGCCAGGACCACTCTTCTACCGACTTTGCATCTTCAGCCTATGTTCATTGATCAAGTTGTTTTCCATTCTTGTCTTCTCTTGGCTGCTTCTTTGACTTCAGAAGCCAGACAGGACACGTTACAGTTATTGTATGCTTCCTTGTGCTACCTCCAGGTAACTGCCAGTTGTTCAAGAGGTCAGTTAGTGCACAAGACTGTTGTATGAAGTACTAGATGGGATTGAAAGCCCCTATAACAATCAATTTAAAAGCAGTAACATATTTTCTTTATACATGAGAAGCTGCATGGTGCAATACCTATTCCCTGTTTCGTAAGCACCCGTCTCAGCCCTGATGGACATTTCCAACTCTGGGGCATGCAGCAGGGTGCTAGTTGAGGGGTGCTGAAGCATTTGTATCTATAGTTAGCTGTTCTGAAACTTGCTTAGTGAAAACGTTTTCACATGTCATCAGTTTTAGGAGATAAATTTTTATTTTTTTATTCCTCGAATTGTTTTATCAAGCTGCCTACTTTTAGGCACACTGTAATATTACCATCACTCATCTACTGAATCCAGACCAGTTGCTGAATGAAATAATGTTTGTTCTTTCAAAGAAGCACGTGGAATATGCTCAGAAGGGGTAAGTGTAAAGTATGATTACCTCAACTTGCATTTGTCTAAATGGTTGCTAGTCCAGTCCTTGAAAAAGCAAAGTATTTATACTTAGTTTCCTGACCCCATTGTAAAATTATCTTTCTAGAAATTATACAAAGCACAAAATGAATGTGTTCAATGAAACTTGTTCAGCCATTGCAAACTGTTAAGTGTGTTTTAGCAGAGCTCTTTCACCAATAGGTATAAACCAATAGTAATAGCATTAGCTCTTAGGCTAAATTCACATCAGCCTCTGTCTCAATTGAAATTTTAAATAAGAAATGTCAGCAGTTTAGGTACAGTCACATGACCAAATGGGACAATTTTGAAAATTAGTGCCTCGTTCTTGGCAGTTAAAAGACATTAGCATTTAGGCAAGAGGTCAGTACGTTTTAAAAGGTGTGCAGACCCCACATGCCTTTCTGTGGATTATTTGAATTTGTATGCTTACTAGCTAGACTTAAGGTACTGACTGGTTAGAATGACTATTTCCTGAGCTCCCAGTGCATGAAATAACCATTGTGCTCATTTTCCAATATGCATTTTGTCAAATTCTTGAGTATTTCAGTGATGGGTGTTGGTAGACCATCAGAGTGTACCTCAACCTCGGATGCATTTTCAAACTCATAATCTGTAAGGATGCTGGATTGCACAGCAGCACTTGCTCCCATTGTAATGATTCAAATTGCATTGAGTTTTTCCTATTTTCACACCAGCTCAGACACTCTGTAACTAACAGAGAGGAGGGTGATGTTGTCTAGGAAAAACATGGGAACTTTCCATCGTTCCAGCTCTGAGGATGGCGGTCTTTGGCTAGCATGGGTTCCTGTGGCAGGGTAAGACATTGGTCCTAGGGCATAATGATCAATACAGTGCCCTGAAACTACAGAGTATTCACAAAGCTCTCAGTGATTAAATTGTGGGTTTCTTCACAATATTCTGACAAGCAATGGGATATTTTCTTTGAAGTGCTTTTATTAATTTAAAATTGCATTGCAAAACAAACGTGAAATGGTTCAATGATTATTCTGTTTTCCCTTCTCTTTTGCAGTTATACCCTGAAATGTCAAACACGGTCAGATTTTGGTAAAGTATTCTAACTCAAACTCTATAGTTACTTTACCAAAATCTGACCGTGTTTGAGTTAGAAGTGTGTCAAATCAGTAAGTCTGAAGCAGTGGTTATCCGGCGACAATGGCTTATAGGTGATGCCTGGGTCTACAGGAGGCTGATGGAAGATATCTTATCTAGCTGCCAAGTATGAGTGGCAGAGCCTTTTATCATGATGTTTTAGAAGGGTCTTTTCACAGAAGTAATTCTTTGTCACAATCGCAACTACATGTGAAAATCTGTCAATCCTGATTTTTTAAACATCCCTCTTTGTACATATTCCTTGTGTATGCTTCCTTAGGATGAGGTTTGAAATAAACGCTCTGCAACAGCAAATTTTTTTGAAGTGAAATTCTGTAAACCATTCCCTTGCTTATATCTTTTTCACATATCTGGGTTAAAAAGTACTGGTGTTTATGTGCTGAAACCAGCCAAAGCCTTTTTCAAAAAGTGCTTATCTCGCTGCGAGCAACCGCTTCTGCACGCTATGTACTGCGAAAGGCAGCACACCGTGGCAGCACCTTGCACCAAGTATTCCACGAGAATTTTTTTGCACAACACTCTAATTTGCTCTATCTCGCTTGCCTGCAAGCGCTCAGCGTGGGGAACAAGGGCAAAGCTCTTTCAAAAGTGCTTATCTCGCTGCGAGCAACCGTTCTGCACGCTATGTACTGCGAAAGGCAGCACACCGTGGCAGCACCTTGCACCAAGCATTCCACGAGAATTTTTGTTTGCAAACACTCTAATTTGCTCTATCTCGCTTGCCTGCAAGCGCTCACGCGTGGGGAACAAGGGCAAAGGCTCTTTCAAAAAGTGCTTATCTCGCTGCGAGCAACCGCTTCTGCACGCTATGTACTGCGAAGGGCAGCACACCGTGGCAGCACCTTGCACCAAGTATTCCCACGAGATTTTTGTTTGCAAACACTCTATTTGCTCTATCTCGTTGCCTGCAAGCGCTCACGCGTTGGAACAAGGGCAAAGGCTCTTTCAAAAAGTGCTTATTCGCTGCGAGCACCGCTTCTGCACGCTATGTACTGCGAAAGGCAGCACACCGTGGCAGCACCTGCACCAAGTATTCCCCAACGAATATTTGTTGTTTGCAAACACTCTAATTTGCTCTATCTCGCTTGCCTGCAAGCGCTCACGCGTGGGGAAACAAGGAAAGGCTCTTTCAAAAGTGCTTATCTCGCTGCGAGCAACGCTTCTGCACGCTATGTACTGCGAAAGGCAGCACACCGTGGCAGCACCTTGCACCAAGTATTCCCACGAGAATTTTTGTTTGCAAACACTCTAATTTGCTCTATCTCGCTTGCCTGCAAGCGCTCACGCGTGGGGAACAAGGCAAAGGCTTCTTTCAAAAGTGCTTATCTCGCTGCGAGCAACCGCTTCTGCACGCTATGTACTGCGAAAGGCAGCACGACCGTGGAGCACCTTGCACCAAGATTCCCACGAGAATTTTTTGTTTGGCAAAACACTAATTTGCTCTATCTCGCTTGCCTGCAAGCGCTCACGCGTGGGGAACAAGGGCAAAGGCTCTTTCAAAAAGTGCTTATCTCGCTGCGAGCAACCGCTTCTGCACGCTATGTACTGCGAAAGGCAGACACCGTGCAAGCACCTTGCACCAAGTATTCCCACGAGAATTTTGTTTGCAAACACTCTAATTTTCTATCTCGCTTGCCTGCAAGCGCTCACGCGTGGGAACAAGGGCAAAGGCTATTTCAAAAAGTGCTTATCTCGCTGCGAGCAACGCTTCTGCCCTATGTACTGCGAAAGCAGCACACCGTGGCAGCACCTTGCACCAAGATTCCACGAGAAATTTTTGTTTGCAAACACTCTAATTTGCTCTTCTCGCTTGCCTGCAGCGCTCACGCGTGGGGAACAAGGCAAAGGCTCTTTCAAAAAGTGCTTATCTCGCTGCGAGCAACCGCTTCTGCACGCTATGTACTGCGAAAGGCAGCACACCGTGGCAGCACCTTGCACCAAGTATTCCACGAGAATTTTTGTTTTGCAAACACTCTAATTTGCTCTATCTCGCTGCCTGCAAGCGCTCACGCGTGGGGACAAGGCAAAGGCTCTTTCAAAAGTGCTTATCTCGCTGCGAGCAACCGCTTCTGCACGCTATGTACTGCGAAAGGCAGCACACCGTGGCAGCACCTTGCACCAAGTATTCCCACGAGAATTTTTGGTGCAAACACCTCTAATTTGCTCATCCCGCTTGCCTGCAAGCGCTCACAGAGACGTGGGGAACAAGGGCAAAGCTCTTCAATAGTGCTTATCTCGCTGTGAGCAACGTTCTGCACGCTATGTACAGCGAAAGGCAGCACACCGTGGCAGCACCTTGCACCAAGATTCCCACGAGAATTTTTGTTTGCAAACATCTAATTTCCTCTACCTCGCTTGCCTGCAAGCGCTCACAGCGTGGAACAGGCAAAAGGCTCTTTCAAAAAAAGTGCTTATCTGCTGCGAGCAACCGCTTCTGCACGCTATGTACTGAAAAGGCAGCACACCGTGGCACACCTTGCACCAATATTTCCCACGAGAATTTTCTGTTCGAAACACTTCTATTTTCTCTATCTCGCTTGCCTCAAGCGCTCAGCGTGGGAACAGGTCAAGCTCTTTCAAAAATGCTTACTCGCTGCGACAACCACGCTTTGATATGTACCAAAAGGCAGCAACCGTGGCAGCACCTACCTGCACCAAGTATTCCCACGAGAATTTTTGTTTGCAAACACTCTAATTTGCTCAAATAAAATATCTCGCTTGCCTGCAAGCGCTCACGCGTGGGGACAAGGCAAGGCTCTTAAAGTGCTTACTCGCTGCGAGCAACGTTCTGCAGTATCTGCGAGCAGCAACCGTGGCAGCCCTTGCACCAAGTATTCCCACGAGATTTTTGTTTCAAACACTCTATATTTCTCTATTCGCTTGCCTGCAGCGCTAGGCGTGGGAACAAGGGCAAAGGCTCTTCAAAAAGTGCTTTATCTCGCTGCGAGCCACCGCTTCTGCACGATAGTGTACTAGCGAAACGGCAGCACACCGTGGCAGCACCTTGCACCAAGCATTCCCACGAGAATTTTTTGTTTGCATACACTTGAATTTGCTCTTTCCTGCCTGAGCGCTCACAGGTGGGAAATAGGGCAAGCTCTTCAAAAAGTGCTTATCTGCTGCGAGCGAGACCGCTTCTGCACGCTATGTACTTGCAAAGGCAGCACACACGTGGCAGCACTTGCACCAGCTATTAGAGAATTTGTCAAAAACTCATAATTAGCTGTATCTCCTTGCACTGTCAGCGCTCACAGCTGGGGAACAAGGGCAAAAGGCTCTTTCAAAAGTTGCTTATCTCTGCTGCGACAACGTTCTGCACGGCTATGTTACTGGCGAAAGCAGCACACCGTGCAGCACCTTGCACCAAGCGATTCCACGAGAATTTTGTGCAAACAGCTCTAATTTGCCTCTATTTCGCTTGCCGCAAGAGCTCACGCGTGGGAGCAATGGGCAAAGGCTTTTCAAAAAAAGTCTTATCTCGCTGGGAGCAACGCTTCTGCACGTATGTACTGCGCAAAGGCAGCACCACCGTGGAGACTTGCACCAAGTATTCCACGAGATTTTTGTTGCAAAACTCTAATTCCCTATCGTTGCGCAAGCGCTCAGCGTGGGGAACAGGCAAGCTCTTCAAAAATTAGTGCTTATCTCGTGCGAGAAACCGCTTCTGCACGCATGTACTGCGAAAGGGTCAGCACACTTAGTTGACTATAACACTTGCACCAAGCATTCCCACAGATTTTGTTATTGCAAACACTCTATTTGCTCTTCCGCTTGCATGCAAGCGTAGCAAGGTGGGGAACAAAGGCAATCTCTTTCAATGCTGACTTGCTGCTCGCACACATACGTGCAGAGCAGGTGCGAGCAGAGATAGCACTTTTTGAAAGAGCCTTTGCCCTTGTTCCCCACGCGTGAGCGCTTGCAGGCAAGCGAGATAGAGCAAATTAGAGTGTTTGCAAACAAAAATTCTCGTGGGAATGCTTGGTGCAAGGTGCTGCCACGGTGTGCTGCCTTTCGCAGTACATAGCGTGCAGAAGCGGTTGCTCGCAGCGAGATAAGCACTTTTTGAAAGAGCCTTTGCCCTTGTTCCCCACGCTTGAGCGCTTGCAGGCAAGCGAGATAGAGCAATTAGAGTGTTTGCAAACAAAAATTCTCGTGGGAATACTTGGTGCAAGGTGCTGCCACGGTGTGCTGCCTTCGCAGTACATAGCGTGCAGAAGCGGTTGCTCAGCGGAGATAAGCACTTTTTGAAAGAGCCTTTGCCCTTGTTCCCCACGCGTAGCGCTTGCAGGCAAGCGAGATAGAGCAAATTAGAGTGTTTGCAAACAAAAATTCTCGTGGGAATCTTGGTCAAGGTGCTGCCACGGTGTGCTGCCTTTCGCAGTACATAGCGTGCAGAAGCGGTTGCTCGCAGCGAGATAAGCACTTTTTGAAAGAGCCTTTGCCCTTGTTCCCCACGCGTGAGCGCTTGCAGGCAAGCGAGATAGAGCAAATTAGAGTGTTTGCAAACAAAAATTCTCGTGGGAATACTTGGTGCAAGTGCTGCACGGTGTGCTGCCTTTCGCAGTACATAGCGTGCAGAAGCGTTGCTCGCAGCGAGATAAGACTTTTTGAAAGAGCCTTTGCCCTTGTTCCCCACGCTGAGCGCTTGCAGCAAGCGAGATAGAGCAAATTAGAGTGTTTGCAAACAAAAATTCTCGTGGGAATCTTGGTGCAAGGTGCTGCCACGGTGTGCTGCCTTTCGCAGTACATAGCGTGCAGAAGCGGTTGCTCGCAGCGAGATAAGCACTTTTTGAAAGAGCCTTTGCCCTTGTTCCCCACGCGTGAGCGCTTGCAGGCAAGCGAGATAGAGCAAATTAGAGTGTTTGCAAACAAAAATTCTCGTGGGAATACTTGTGCAAGGTGCTGCCACGGTGTGCTGCCTTTCGCAGTACATAGCGTGCAGAAGCGGTTGCTCGCAGCGAGATAAGCACTTTTTGAAAGAGCCTTTGCCCTTGTTCCCCACGCGTGAGCGCTTGCAGGCAAGCGAGATAGAGCAAATTAGAGTGTTTGCAAACAAAAATTCTCGTGGGAATACTTGGTGCAAGGTGCTGCCACGGTGTGCTGCCTTTCGCAGTACATAGCGTGCAGAAGCGGTTGCTCGCAGCGAGATAAGCACTTTTTGAAAGAGCCTTTGCCCTTGTTCCCCACGCGTGAGCGCTTGCAGGCAAGCGAGATAGAGCAAATTAGAGTGTTTGCAAACAAAATTCTCGTGGGAATACTTGGTGCAAGGTGCTGCCACGGTGTGCTGCCTTTCGCAGTACATAGCGTGCAGAAGCGGTTGCTCGCAGCGAGATAAGCACTTTTTGAAAGAGCCTTTGCCCTTGTTCCCAGCGTGAGCGCTTGCAGGCAAGCGAGATAGAGCAAATTAGATGTTTGCAAACAAAAATTCTCGTGGGAATACTTGGTGCAAGGTGCTGCCACGGTGTGCTGCCTTTCGCAGTACATAGCGTGCAGAAGCGGTTGCTCGCAGCGAGATAAGCACTTTTTGAAAGAGCCTTTGCCCTTGTTCCCCACGCGTGAGCGCTTGCAGGCAAGCGAGATAGAGCAAATTAGAGTGTTTGCAAACAAAAATTCTCGTGGGAATACTTGGTGCAAGGTGCTGCCACGGTGTCTGCCTTTCGCAGTACATAGCGTGCAGAAGCGGTTGCTCGCAGCGAGATAAGCACTTTTTGAAAGAGCCTTTGCCCTTGTTCCCCACGCGTGAGCGCTTGCAGGCAAGCGAGATAGAGCAAATTAGAATGTTTGCAAACAAAAATTCTCGTGGGAATACTTGGTGCAAGGTGCTGCCACGGTGTGCTGCCTTTCGCTATACATAGCGTGCAGAAGCGGTTGCTCGCAGCGAGATAAGCACTTTTTGAAAGAGCCTTTGCCCTTGTTCCCCACGCGTGAGCGCTTGCAGGCAAGCGAGATAGAGCAAATTAGAGTGTTTGAAAACAAAAATTCTCGTGGGAATGCTTGGTGCAAGGTGCTGCCACGGTGTGCTGCCTTTCGCAGTACATAGCGTGCAGAAGCGGTTGCTCGAGCGAGATAAGCACTTTTTGAAAGAGCCTTTGCCCTTGTTCCCCACGCGTGAGCGCTTGCAGGCAAGCGAGATAGAGCAAATTAGAGTGTTTGCAAACAAAAATTCTCGTGGGAATACTTGGTGCAAGGTGCTGCCACGGTGTGCTGCCTTTCGCAGTACATAGCGTGCAGAAGCGGTTGCTCGCAGCGAGATAAGCACTTTTTGAAAGAGCCTTTGCCCTTGTTCCCACGCGTGAGCGCTTGCAGGCAAGCGAGATAGAGCAAATTAGAGTGTTTGCAAACAAAAATTCTCGTGGGAATACTTGGTGCAAGGTGCTGCACGGTGTGCTGCCTTTCGCAGTACATAGCGTGCAGAAGCGGTTGCTCGCAGCGAGATAAGCACTTTTTGAAGAGCCTTTGCCCTTGTTCCCCACGCGTGAGCGCTTGCAGGCAAGCGAGATAGAGCAAATTAGAGTGTTTGCAAACAAAAATTCTCGTGGGAATACTTGGTGCAAGGTGCTGCCACGGTGTGCTGCCTTTCGCAGTACATAGCGTGCAGAAGCGGTTGCTCGCAGCGAGATAAGCACTTTTTGAAAGAGCCTTTGCCCTTGTTCCCCACGCGTGAGCGCTTGCAGGCAAGCGAGATAGAGCAAATTAGAGTGTTTGCAAACAAAAATTCTCGTGGGAATACTTGGTGCAAGTGCTGCCACGGTGTGCTGCCTTTCGCAGTACATAGCGTGCAGAAGCGGTTGCTCGCAGCGAGATAAGCACTTTTTGAAAGAGCCTTTGCCCTTGTTCCCCACGCGTGAGCGCTTGCAGGCAAGCGAGATAGAGCAAATTAGAGTGTTTGCAAACAAAAATTCTCGTGGGAATACTTGGTGCAAGGTGCTGCCACGGTGTGCTGCCTTTCGCAGTACATAGCGTGCAGAAGCGGTTGCTCGCAGCGAGATAAGCACTTTTTGAAAGAGCCTTTGCCCTTGTTCCCCACGCGTGAGCGCTTGCAGGCAAGCGAGATAGAGCAAATTAGAGTGTTTGCAAACAAAAATTCTCGTGGGAATACTTGGTGCAAGGTGCTGCCACGGTGTGCTGCCTTTCGCAGTACATAGCGTGCAGAAGCGGTTGCTCGCAGCGAGATAAGCACTTTTTGAAAGAGCCTTTGCCCTTGTTCCCCACGCGTGAGCGCTTGCAGGCAAGCGAGATAGAGCAAATTAGAGTGTTTGCAAACAAAAATTCTCGTGGGAATACTTGGTGCAAGGTGCTGCCACGGTGTGCTGCCTTTCGCTGTACATAGCGTGCAGAAGCGGTTGCTTGTAGTGAGATAAGCACTTTTTGAAAAAGCCTTTGGCTGGTTTCAGCACATAAACACCAGTACTTTTTTAACCCAGATATGTGAAAAGGATATAAGCAAGGGAATGGTTTACAGAATTTCACTTCAAAAAATTTGCTGTTGCAGAGCGTTTATTTCAAACCTCATCCTAAAGGAAGCATACACAAGGAATATGTACAAAGAGGGATGGTTAAAAAATCAGGATGACAGATTTTCACATGTAGTTGCGATTGTGACAAAGAATTACTTCTGTGAAAAGACCCTTCTAAAACATCATGATAAAAGGCTCTGCCACTCATACTTGGCAGCTAGATAAGATATCTTCCATCAGCCTCTTGTAGACCCAGGCATCACCTTTAAGCCATTGTCGCCGGATACCCACTGCTTCAGACTTACTGAGTTGACACACTTCTAACTCAAACTCTATAGTTACTTTACCAAAATCTGACCGTGTTTGACATTTCAGGGTATAACTGCAAAAGAGAAGGGAAAACAGAATAATCATTGAACCATTTCACGTTTGTTTTGCAATGCAATTTTAAATTAATAAAAGCACTTCAAAGAAAATATCCCATTGCTTGTCAGAATATTGTGAAGCAACCACAATTTAATCACCTGAGAGCTTTGTGAATACTCTGTAGTTTCAGGGCACTGTATTGATCATTATGCCCTAGGACCAATGTCTTACCCTGCCACAGGAACCCATGCTAGCCAAAGACCGCCATCCTCAGAGCTGGAACGATGGAAAGTTCCCATGTTTTTCCTAGACAACATCACCCTCCTCTCTGTTAGTTACAGAGTGTCTGAGCTGGTGTGAAAATAGGAAAAACTCAATGCAATTTGAATCATTACAATGGGAGCAAGTGCTGCTGTGCAATCCAGCATCCTTACAGATTATGAGTTTGAAAATGCATCCGAGGTTGAGGTACACTCTGATGGTCTACCAACACCCATCACTGAAATACTCAAGAATTTGACAAAATGCATATTGGAAAATGAGCACAATGGTTATTTCATGCACTGGGAGCTCAGGAAATAGTCATTCTAACCAGTCAGTACCTTAAGTCTAGCTAGTAAAGCATACAAATTCAAATAATCCACAGAAAGGCATGTGGGGTCTGCACACCTTTTAAAATGTACTGACCTCTTGCCTAAAGGCTAATGTCTTTTAACTGCCAAGAACGAGGCACTAATTTTCAAAATTGTCCCATTTGGTCATGTGACTGTACCTAAACTGCTGACATTTCTTATTTAAAATTTCACTTGAGACAGAGGCTGATGTGAATTTTGCCTAAGAGCTAATGCTATTACTATTGGTTTATACCTGTTGGTGAAAGAGCTCTGCTAGAACACACTTAACAGTTTGCACTGGCTGAACAAGTTTCATTGCACACATTCATTTTGTGCTTTGTCTAATTTCTAGAAAGATAATTTTACAATGGGGTCAGAAACTAAGTATAAATACTTTGCTTTTTCAAGGACTGGACTAGCAACCATTTAGACAAATGCAAGTTGAAGTAATCATACTTTACACTTACCCCTTCTGAACATATTCCACGTGCTTCTTTGAAAGAACAACCATTATTTCATTCAGCAACTGGTCTGGATTCAGTAGATGAGTGATGGTAATATTACAGTGTGCCTAAAAGTAGTCAGCTTGATAAAACAATTCGAGGAATAAAAAAATAAAAATTTATCTCCTAAAACTGATGACATGTGAAAACGTTTTCACTAAGCAAGTTTCAGAACAGCTAACTATAGATACAAATGCTTCAGCACCCCACAACTAGCACCCTGCTGCATGCCCCAGAGTTGGGAAATGGCCTAGGGCTGAGACAGGGTGCTTACGATATCAGGGAATAGGTATTGCACCATGCAACTTCTCATGTATAAAGAAAAGATGTTACTGCTTTTAAATTGACTGTTATAGGGGCTTTCAATCCCATCTAGTACTTCATACAACAGTCTTGTGCACTAACTGACCTCTTGAACAACTGGCAGTTACCTGGAGGTAGCACAAGGAAGCATACAATAACTGTAACGTGTCCTGTCTGGCTTCTGAAGTCAAAGAAGCAGCCAAGAGAAGACAAGAATGGAAAACAACTTGATCAATGAACATAGGCTGAAGATGCAAAGTCGGTAGAAGAGTGGTCCTGGCGGTCCTTATTCAGATTTAAATGTATGCAACTCCCTGACATAACATGCTTTACCACTCTCTTGCTTACTGTAACCCAGTATCTCTAGAAACGCCTCAGGAATCGTGCATAATCTGTTGACTAGAGAAAGTGAGGCAGAAAGCTAAAGGCATTTAGAGACAGAATATCTAGCTTTCACTTGCTCAGGTTCCTGGACTATTTGCACAGTCTGAACTCCAGGCTGATGGGCTGGTGAGGTTTCTAACCCAGCATCTTGTCCTGAACTTGTGTGACTGACAGACAGCTCTCAGTGTGTATTAGATATCCCAGCAGCCAGACAGCTGAAGGGACACACCACTGGCTTCCACAGAATTAATTATGCCTCGGTAAACAACCTACCCTCTCTCACAGTAATTCTATTTTCCAAACATGTTGCCTACGGATTCAAGTACAAATTCTTCCTTGTATAGCTTCCCAAGTATGTAAGCTGTATTTGAGTGATGTATACAGATTCACAGAATCACCAGCGTTGGAAGGGACCTCTGGAGATCATGCCGTTCCATCTCCTTGTCAAGGCAGGGTCTCCTAAAGCAGGTGACACAGGAATGTGGCCAGGTGGGCTTGAAATGTCTCCTGAGAGGGAGACTCTATGGCCACCCTGGGCAGCTTGTTTCAGTGTTCTGCCACCCTCAGTCTAAAGAAGTTCTTCCTCATGTTGAGCTTGAACTTCTCGTGCTTTATTTTATGGCCATGGCTCCTCATGCTATCACTGGGCTCCACTGAAGAGAGTCTGGCGCCATCTCCTGACAGCCCTTTGAGGTATTGATTGATGAGATCACCTCTCAGTCTTCTCTTCTTGACTAAACAGGCTCAGCTCCCAGTCTGTCCTAAGAGATGCTCCAGCCTCTTAAACATCGTTACGGCCTCTGCTGAACCCTCTACATCAACTCCTTTTCCTTCTGGAATTGGGGAACCCAGTAACAGACACAGCATTCCAGAGGTGGCCTCACCTGGGCAGGTCAGGATCCCCTCCCTGACCTCTTGGTCATACTCTTCCTGATGCACTCCAGGATCCCACTGGCTCTCCTGGCCCCCAGCACACTGTCAGCTCATGGTCACCTTGCTCCCCACCAGCATCCCCAGGTCCTTCTCTGCAGAGCTGCTCTCTTGTAGGTTGCTCCCAGTCTGTCCTGGTACATGAGGTAATTCCTCTCCAGGTGCTGGGCCTGTATTTTCCCTTGTTGAACCTCATCAGGTTTCTCTCTGCCCAACTTTCCAGCCTATCAAGTTCCCACTGAATGGCATCACAGTCACCAGGTGGATCAGCCAGACCCCCAGCTTCATGACTAAGGCAAAGAAGGCATTCAGTAATTCTGCCTTCTCTGTGTCTTCCATTACTAGGACACCCATGTGATTAAATAGCATCCCCATGTTTTCCCTAATCTTACTTTTGCTGCTGATGTACTTGTGGAATGCCTTCTTGCTCTCACTGCTATTCCTTGCCAGACTCAATTCCAAATGGGCCTTAACTTTTCTAGTCTCATTCCTGCATATTCTGACAATGTTCCTATAGTCCTCCCACATGGCTCGTCCCTTTTTCCATATCCGTTTCCCATTTTCCATATCCATTTCCCAATTTCCAGGCAACTTCCTTCTTCCATCTGAGGATTGCTAGAAGCACCCTCCTCATTCATGAAGATATCTTGCCCCTTTTGCCCAATTTCTTTATCACAGGGATATGTTGGACTTGAGCTGGGAGGAAGTGATGCTTGAATATTGACCAGCTCTCTTGGACTCCTCTTCTAGAGTCCCATCCCATGGGATTCCTCTAAGTAGATCTTCCAGGAAGTTGAAGTTAACTCTCTAGAAGGTAAGGGTTCTAGTCCTGTTACCACTCTGCTTCCTGCACACAGATCCCATGTTCCATCATCTCAAGGTCACTACAGCCACGACTGTTCCCAGCTTTCACATCTTCACTCAGTCCCTCGTAGTTTGTTAGTACAGTGTCCAGCAACACATCTTTCCTTGTTGGCTCTTCCACCATTTGTGTCAAAAAGTTATCTTCAACAACAATCTTCATGTTCTTCCTGGACTCTGTGTGTGGAGTTGTTCAGTCCCTCCAATAAATATCAAGGTCCTTGAAGTCCCCCAGGAGAGCTGTGATTGTGAGGCTACTTTCATTTGTCCACAGAAAGACCTAACACCTTCCTTCTTCTGTTTGGGGGTCTATAATAAACACCCTCAACTAGTGTCATCTATTTTAACCTTCCCTTTAAATTCTGACCTAGAAACTCTCAACTCATTCACCTGACCCTGGATACAGCTCAATACATTGCAGCTTGTCTCTCAACATAATAAGCAACTCCACTGCCTCATCTCACTGACTTGGCCATCCATGACAACACTTCAGTCACATGAGCTATCCCACCGTGTTCCGTCACTGCAATAAGATCATGGCGCTGTGACCACGCATAGCTTTCTAGTTCATGCATATTCCCCATGCTGTACAGGCATTGCTTGTGTCCAGGCATTTCATAGTGGTAATCAAGTGATTGGGTTCCACAGAAGGAGTGTAAAGAGCAACCACCACAGGCATACACACGCTCAGGTTGCCCTTCGACCCTCTTCTTGAGAGGCAGCCAAGGAACATCTGTTACCGCACTGGTTGTTATGACCTACTCACCAGGAGGAAGCAATGGCAAAGCATTGCCATTTTGAACCCCACTCCCGAGTCCTTCAGTTTCAAGTCAATCTCTCCAAATTGGCCAGGGGGCTGCCAAAGATTCTCTTTCCTGCTTTAGACAGGTGGATCCCATCTCTGCCTAACAGGCTACAGTCATTAAAGTACAACCTACTGTCACAAAAGCCAAAACCTTCTCAACGGCACCAGCCATGAAGCCAGCTGTTGATCTGCGCTATGCATCTGCTTCTGACTTTTCTCTAACTGTGAGAAGATAACTTGGGCATCAATGTTTTTCACCTGCCTCACCAGATGTTCTTTCATCCTGTCTGTTATTTGACTTGCAGCATCATTTGTACCCACACAGTAAGGTAGTAGCAATAGTACTCCCTGCTCTTGAGGAGTTGGGGTACTCTTTCGATAACATCACGGAATCTAGCACCTGGTAGGCAGCAAACTTCTCGTGACTCTTTATCAGGCCAACGCATGTGTGTCTCAGTGCCCTTTAATAGAGAGTTGCCGACTACAAATACTCAGTGTTTCTTTTTATGGTAGCCTTGCCCATAGACATCTAAAACCTTTAAACCATCATATGGTTTTGGTCCGAACGCTGGGAGTGTAGAAGTTGAATTGGAGCACTGCTTTTGTGGGTCATGAGGCCTCAAGATGTCTCCTGCTCAGTGGTATCTACTGTAGACAGAGGCTTCTGAGAGAACCAGAGCCACAACTATCTCCACTTCGGCCCCTGTAATACTGCAGAGCCTGTCTCTTGTTGTTCAGCCACTTGAGGCCATAAACCTGCGCACATTTTCTGTAGTTAGTGCCTTTTCTCCATTAGAAGTACCTGGGCATCCATTGCAACTACCACTGGTACTGTCATCTCCTTCCTTACCAGTTCCATCTGGATGGAAGCATTATACTTCTCAGGGGCTGTCTCAAGAGACACACTGATCTTGGCTCTAAAGCAAGTGTTCACCCTTATGGCAGAGACCTAGAGCCTTTAGCATTTACCTGTTGCATTATGTGCTGTTCGATGGCTCTGTTTACCTTGCTCCTAGTTGCTTATGCTTGCTAGCACCGTTTAGATCTCCCTCGCTGCTCCTGGCACCGTTCCCTCCTCAGCTGATTGGCTGCTGAGACTTTGCAGGTCTGGACAGGGCCAAGGGCTGCTGCCCGGATACCTCTGAGCTTGTATAACCCTTTGCGCAGCTCAGTAGAACTCTCACCCCTGGCCTTAGCTTAGTCACTGCTGCTATTGCCACTTCACCGACTATTCTGCTGACTAGTATAATGCCAATGCCATGTGAAGTTGCTCTACAAGTTAAAATTAATCTCACGAGTGAACTTTGGCAAGAATAAAAAGTGCAACATACTTGAGGAACTGCTTTTTCAATAGGTACTTCAAGAAGGATAAGTAGCTAACTGGCTCAGACACAGTGACATTGGAACTTTAACAATCTAAATGATGCCGACAGAAAGTCTTTCAGAAGGTGTAGTTATTTAGGTTCTAAATCTAATTTCAGATTTCCTAGGCATCTAAAGCCTACCCCGGAGTGGACATATTACTGCTGGACTACAGAAACCTAAGTCAGGTTTTTAGCGGGAGATCTGGCAGTATCCCCACATGAATAAGATGATTTAAAAGTGTCAGGTAGGGCTCCTTTAAAAGCATGTTGCTTCCTTGACACTTGGTTTAGATGGGCCACAGGCAGCCATTTGCAAACTCGTGCCTGGATGTGTTGCTTGAAGTGAGAGTAAGAGAACACTGAATGTGATATCTGGGGTACTGTCTTGTTAACAGTACAGATGCTCTAAGAGCGCTTCACTGTTGAATGCAGGCAAGACAGGTCACAGGTTCACAAAACCACTTCTGAAGCTACTGGATGCTCTGAATCATAATTATTGTAATACATTAATGAATATATCATGAATTAATATCATAATAATACTTGTTCTTATGTAAGACCTTTGCAGCAAACATACCTTAAGTTTTCTTCGACAATCTCTAGTGCATCATTTCTTCTTGCTTGGTGTTAGCATTGTGATCACTTTATCTAGGCCTCTTTCAAGACTTCCAAATATTTTGGCTTTTCTCTTCTTTTGGCTGCTATCCACATGTGCAAGACTGAGATCTAATTCCACTGACTGACATCTGTTACACCATCAAATGAAGTGGTTATTTTTCCTTCAGTGTTAAAAAACAAATTATTTCAGACATGTCACTAAAACAATACCTGATGTGAGAGAAGAAAGAAAATGAAATCAAGTGCAAAGTATTCTAGGAGTTTCTGTTTGAAAGTCGGCTGAAGTTTAAAGCCAAAGATTTATCTAGAAACTGCAGTCCTGTGGGGAACAGGAATAAGAATGTACTAACATTATAAAAAATAGGAATATATCCTAACGATAATTGGGTTAGAAAGTTTTAAAACTTTTCTCTACCTACATTGTTTTCTAGTGAATGCAGAAAAAGGTTTTAGAAAGATTTCTATCCTCTTGCTAGAATCAATAGGTTGCTGTTGTAACAAGGCTTCCTAGGCAGCACATGGATTAAGGTAGTCCTGCTCTAGATCACGAGTGTACGCAAATAACGGGACACTTACCTTCTTTCAGGAAGAATCTCAACTGCTGCCAATTCATCTGCATTTGTTGGGTTTGTGGGTTTCTTAATTGGGGTGCCTGCAGTGAACTGACTGTCTGAAAGAAAGCATCCAAACCAAATTCAGTTTATATTTGCATAAAGGATTTCCTTCTCTTCAGTGACAATTTCTCATTATTAATAATTTATTTCTAACACCAGACCCCTTTTCTATCTCAGGTCTATATTTTGGTGACTAGAAAGTATGTTTTTGATACTACCTCTTCTAAATTATAGATTTCCCCATGACTCTACAAGTCAAACCTTAAGAGTAACCAATGCAGTGAAATATTACAAATTTCAGGATTACAATTGCTTTCTTGCCCTCTCACTGCTCCCTCAAGAAATACTGTGCAATCCACTGCATTGAGTAGTTGTATTCTTCACTGATCCATTTCCCTTATATGAAGGGTGTAAGTTTATAGAGTTATGTTTAATACTCAGTATACACTCTACACAACAGCCTAAAAAGTCAGTGTCTGCAGAGCATGCTTTTGAATATGCAGGGGAAAGCACCAAGTGAAACAGTCAGCAAATGAGCCGTGACTAACAAAAGCACCTTCCATGTTCAAAATTTCAGTTTGCTACAGAATTGCACCTGACTCCAGAGAAATAATCTCAAAAATTCCAATGGATACTTCCACTTTTCTATTTGCCAAATCAAAGATCTTTCAACACATGAAAGAATTATCTGTTTGTTTAATCCTCACAAATCCCAATAAATAAATAAATGAGTTAAAAGTGTTTCTACATTACCCATATCAGATAGTATCTATTTTATTTTTAAACATAACCTGACGTCACACCTTACAAGCTATCACATAGATGTCATTTTCCAAATTGTCCATTTTGGTTGCAAATAACTGGAATAGAGTTTCAGCCAAATTCCACTCTCATTGGCCAGGTCATGGAAGCGCTTATTCACACAACCAACAGGGACACAGCATCCAAACAGGAAAATATCTTCAGCAGTATTTCTGATGGCATGCTCTCAATACACACATTCCATTTCAGTTTTGTGGTAGGTGTCAAACACAGACTTTTAATTCCAGCATTTATGCTTTCAGGACATTCCCCAGGCTCGGCAGCAAAGGTCCTCAACCTGCCGCGGCCTGTCGCCATGGCCACTGGGCTTCGGGAGACCAGAGGCTTCAAGCCCGGAGCGGAGAGGGGAGGGAAGTCAAAGAGTGGGTGCTGACACCTCCCGTGCTATGCCCTGGGGCAGGGCGGGACGGTGCCCACGCCTTGACTTTGGTAGCCCTTTGTTGGGTTCCGGAAGCGCCTACTTCCAGGCTTCCGGGCCCGCCCACTTCTGGAGTCCAGGGCCCGCACACTTCTGCCGTCCCCCGCCCGCCCACCTCCGGCGTCCCGGCACCGGCCCTTACTCGCGCTCCGCCCCTCTGTCGCGCCACGCCTATCTTCCAACTCCTCCCTCAAGTCCACCCCTTCTTGCTTGTCCAGATACCTCCTCGGTTTTCCCGCCGGCGGCAACCTCGCTCCGCCCTTCTTGTCGCCGCTCGGCGCCATTCCGGGGTGCGTACGGCGGTGGTCTAGGCCAAGTTTTACGGACCCCGAACTCCTCGCAGCGCCCCTAGCCTCCTCGGCTAGCCCACCCCAGAACCCGCTCGCTGGTTCCTGTTCCCCCGCGAGCGGCTCGGAATTCGGGGGTTGGGGAATTGGGATTGTCTTTGTATATTTGTAGGCTCGGCGGAGCCGTTGCTGCCTGAGGGGAGCGGGGTCCGCGCAGCGGCCCCGACTCCCAGCCTTGCGGTAGCCAGCAAGCAGTTTCTAGCCGCCCTCCAGGTTTCCTGCTCCTGGATGGCTTTCTGGAGGGCTCTTACAACTTTCCCCCGAGCTTTTAAATATTTTCCTGAGCCCGAAGACATGGTCTCCTCTGCAAGCACTTTTCTGCATCTATCCCACGCCTCAGGGTGGAGGATTTCTATCGGTCGGTCTATGACCCCGATCTGCAGCAGCCTTGCAATAGCGAGCGTAAAATCCTTTCCTTTGCATTCGATACCCCACTGCGAGCGTAAATGATTCACCTTCGCAAGAGCCTCGGCCGGTAATCTCGCAATAGCGAGCATAAAATCCATCCTCCTGCAGGCGTGGGAGCGTCCTCCCCGCCGAGATCGGTCCCGCCACCTCGGCCGCCGCCCGCTCGTCCAGGCGATACCCGAACCCGCAACACTTCTTCCAGG
>CM019236.1:12352021-12366004 GCA_009741485.1 Malurus cyaneus samueli | reverse complement strand
CCTGCCAGTGCTGCACAGCTGGATCCTGTCTGCACATCCAGAGCTGAATGGCTTCACCCCGAGCTCAGTCTCCACACTCCACTGCCTTTCCATAGGCCCCGTTGCTCCTCAGATACCCCAAACTTGCTCTGCACTCTCCAGACCCCTTTTTGTCTGTGCCTCGTGCCCTGCTTGTCCTGCCTGGCTTTGTGGGGTGGGACTTCACCCTCACACAGAGCCTGGCCTCACTCGGGGTCCTGCCAGACTTGGAGAGTCCCCCTTCTCCTGGGGAGGGAGGACAGGGGCAATCTTTCCTCATAGCAGCCCAGACACCTGAGCAGCCCCTGCGTCCCCACATGTCCTTGGGGGAAGGTTTCTCCAGTGCTATTTGTGTCCACCCCCCAAGGCAAACAGAACCACCACCTGTCTCACCGTGACCAAAGAGGTGCGGGGGCCTCGACCTTGTTGCCAGGCTTCAATGTGGGGCTATTTTTAGGTCGCCCCCACAGAGGAGCTAAATCTGGGCACAGGAAGGAGCTGCCTGCAAACACCCGGCTGCACTGAGCCCTGTCAGCACTGGGGGCTGTCACAGTGGGTGGTGGGCACCTTCCCAACCCCTTCCCTTCCCTTCCCTTGCCCCCAGCCCCCTGCACCCCTGCCCTGATCCTTGGGCAACACCCGTTCCCCTCACTCTTCTCCTTTGGATTTGCTCCTTGCCGCTTCATTCCTGCAGCAAAACGCTGAGCCAGAAAGCACTTCATCCTCTTAGCACCCATGGACGCATCTTTCCCAGCCTCACGCTCCTCTCTGCGTGGGGGAAACTGAGCACTGAAGCAAGGCTGGTGCAGCTGGAGTGGGGATTAAGCCTGTGTTAGGTGGGAAAGGGGAGAGAGCTGGTGGCTAGTACGGAGGCACCCCGGGAGAAGGAAACAGGGCAGAGCATCTGGATGCAAGCACAGCCAGTGGTTCCTGCATGGCTGCAAAATCTCTCTCGCAATGCAGAGCACACGTGGCTTGTGCTGGGGTTACGGGGTGCCAGGTTAGTGGTGGGTGCGGGGCGGCGGGTGACACACAGGTGGGCGTAGCGAAACAGTTTTTCAATCATTACACACTGTTACCTTACATAAGCTGTCCTGCTACTTATGTAATATGTACTTTATGTTACTGTTCAACCTTATCAGAAGCCTAGCAGTTGCTTTGGGGTTTCTCTAGTGGTCGTCAAATCCCAGTGTCTTTTATAAGTGGCTGTTTCTTGACCTCCTCTTTTGAGTAAGCTGCAATAATCAGTTTTTGCATTAATTTGCGTCTTCTCCATGACCTTCTGCGCAGAGCTGAGCTGGCATTCCTGCTTGCATTTTCCAGACTTCTGTTTTATTAGCCTTATCTACTCCGCCAAGGCTGCAGTTTCCCTTTATTTGGTAACAGTAAAAAATAGTGTTCTGTTCTACTGTTCATTGTCACACCAGATCTCCCAATCAAGGTCTCTTTAGCATGTGATGTGGCAAAGTGCTCATCATTCTTATGGACTCTGTTCTAGAGAACTTAAAGCAATTTAAAACCTTTAGTATTCATTAATAATGAAATGCTTTTTGATGAAAATAATGAACATACTAAACTAGTTATTGGAAGGTGAAGAATTATATTAAAGTTGGAGATGAAAACCCTGATTAAGAAGTTGGAAGACAAATGTAAAAAAAAAAACCACAACAAAAACAGAATTGTACCCCTTCTCTTAAACTGATGTTATTTCCAGACTGTCAAAGGAATATTTCTGTTAATTTCAACAGAAGAGGAATAATATAGATATATTTTGATCCCAACTCCAGTTGAAATCTTGATTAATCCAAACACTGATTAGTATAAAACAGGGAGAATCAGAATTACCATTTCACTTAATGCAAAATTAATATTTAGATGGGTTTGGGATTAGTGGTCTAACATCATTGTGAAGTACATGCCCACCTCTTGTTAAGGGCTATTATGCTTAGCAGTAATTAGAAAAATATGTAGAAAGATGAAATCAGAGAATTCAAGGACTTCTGATCACTTTGTCTCCTCAATACTTTTTCAAGGGTTATTTTAGCTGATTCATAGGATTAGAGCCCTCCTACTGCTCATGAAATTTCTGAAGCGTTTTTGTACATACCTTGAAGCAGCCAGCCTAATAATTAGCTTTGAGAAATCTTGGATGCAAATTATTTTGCCAGCACAGTTGTGGAACATAGAACTGCTATTTTGTGAATTGCTACAATGAGACTGCTTCCTGTCTGTGAAGCTCATAATCATTTGAGAGCAAATTTAAAGATATAAACCAAACCAAAAACAAAAACAGAAACGAGCTCTCAAACAGCCTTGCCAGCATACCAGAGTGTTTCAGTTCACAAGTACAGTAGCCTCTTGTCTGTTTCCTTTGCCTTTCAAGACTATGGCTATGAAGCAAGTAGTGACATAGTCACTTTCCAATCTAGTCTCAGGTAACATATCGACCGTGACAGAGCAGCGCCCACTTCCTTCCTGTAATGAGTGTTGGTAGGGATCGCTTTCCGCCAGTACTGCAGTGGGGTACAGGTACACTGACGCCTCTATGGCATCTGAGGAAGGCGCATGGAAACATGGAAGAGACTCTGAACCTGCTCATTTCTGTAACGAAAAACTCGCAATCATGCGAGCTGTTTAAAACAAGCGTCAACATGCAGAAAGCTGCAGCTGAAAAAATTCTATGACTACACACGACATGTTAGAATATTAAAAATATCTTCTTGCTTTTTTGGGACCAGTGTAAAATTTTAAGGAGAAACTATGTCTAGTTCAAGGTAAGTAAAAGAATATGTGAATTATAGGAACTGGATATATAAAACCAGCTCTGATTTTAATCCCAAGTGTTGTTAAAGGAAAAAAAAAAAAAAAAAAAAAAAAAAACTTTTTATTGAAAGAGATTTTTACTGTTTAAAGCTTTCCAGTTTTTTGGCAGAATTTTAATAGTTTCCATTTATTAACAATAGCTCATAAATAACACTTCATACTGAAATATTAACACAGTTTTATATACTGTCAATTACACCTCTGACAAACAACCACTTGTTAGGCTCTAAAAATTGACTCGTGTCAATTCAATACTTTAATAAAGCATTAAGCATTACTTGAAAAGGAGATATAAACTATCAGATGCACAAGACTCTGCAACTGGAACTTACATGCGCCCTCCTGAGTAAAGCATTTTTTAAAAAGGTTCTTATTTCCATAAGTTAAGTAAAGGAGGTATCTAACCTCCTACAAGCAAAACCAATGAACAAAACACAAACAATAATTCTCTTGAACAATTATATTTAGCTAAACATTGTTATTTTCAAAATCACCTATAAAACTGCAGTATCCACAGAGTCGTAGAAATGTTCGGTACTAACCTCTTGCCCACATAGACACCCCATAGTCACACTTGTGTCTGGCAACACTGTCCAAAGTCCTTGAATTCCTCAGCTGGCTGCTGTGACCACTTCCTTGGGGAGCTGTCCAGGGCCAAGCCACCCTTCTGGTGCACCAAACCTTTTCACCTCAGCTGCTCCTCACGCAGTTTCTCTCTATGCTTTACTGCCATCATAGACTTGCTTGGGCGTCTTTCTTAACAATTTATGTACTTCAGTATCTTACACCCGAAAACTGTACAATTCTTCCTTCTATGTCTACTTGCCATATATTGCATGTTTGTAACCTGGGGACTGCAAAGCTGAGAACTTCTTACCTCTAGTAATTTGCCATGCAAAATTTCATAAAGCTGCTTAACTCTTCTTTTATACTACTGTACTTGAATCAACAAATGTTACTTTCTCGTACTTTGCAGTGAAGGACAAATGGGGCCCAAGAGCCAAGTCTACTTCAGTTATGTTAATTCGATATTTTTATTCTTGCCTTATGTTGAACATATGACGCTGCCAACGGTTTTGCATTCTTCAGTCTAACTTGAAGTAATATGGAATTCATGGTTAAAACCTGCAAATTCTTTTTTTTTTTTTTTTTTTTTTCCCCCAACAATAATCATGAGCAATTAAATATTACTTGAGTGCTACATCACTTTCAAAAGATATATCAGCATGGATTCTAGACTTCCAATATTTATAGGCCCTACCGTTATATTGTGTTGTTCTAAGACTTCTTAGATGTCCTTAGAATTCGTTCTGCTGAGAGCAGTTTTTCAATATGCCTTGGCAGTATTCATAAAATCGATATAGATGTACATTGCAAGAGAGAATTAGGACATATATAAATAACTGTGAGAAATTCATGCAATTAAACTATAAATAAACAGAAGAGAGAAGGAACTAATGGTAGAGTGACTTATAAAATAGAAAAGTAGGTCACAGAGAGGAAAAAGAATAGACAGCTTTCGTGGATAGGCAATCTTATACTTATTAGTTTTATAATTTATTTACAACAGCACATTCATCATCAAGATGCGATAGACTTGTTAAAAATGAATGGAGAGTATGATCTGCTTGCACTCCAGTAACTGTTATTGTTATCAAGACCATTGAAATTCTTAATCACCTTATAGACGCTCAGATTGTGATCTCTGAAGAAAACACCCTTTTCAAATCGTAATTAAGAAAAAAAATGGGTTAAGCCAAGGTGGAAAGGACATCTCCACTGAGCTGCCAGGCCCCATGGACACTTTTTGATTTCAGAGCAGATTACTGACAATGACAGAGCTACAAACCAATGTATGAGAAAAAAAACAGATGTTTTGTTTCTGCTATTGACTGTGTTATACACACATATTCTGAAATTTTTTAAAATGCTTGGTTTTACTGGACCTTAATTCAGCCCAAGTGCTTTAAGCGACATTAATCCTTTTGATGTCAGATACTGATTAATTGCTAACAGTTAGTATATGGCTTTAATGTTTTCCTGCCAAGTCTAAGGATTGTGTCATTATTCTGGTAAGAAAGTCATGATACAACTGCAGATAATGACTGAAATGAAATTCCAAATTTTCAGTGATCAGAAGACTGCAATTTTATTTTTTATTAATGTTTCAATTTTAAGTTTAAATCTGATTTACCTAAATGTCCAAATGTCCACAAAATACACAATTGTGTCAAAGCCGAACTACTGTGTTCTGCTGCAGCAGTCAAGAATTTGTTTGTGTCAAAATGTTTCTGGAATAAAATTCAGGAGCACACTTTTAATCAAGAGAGATTGTTGAAGTAAAAAAATGTTTATTTTTAAATATTGGAAATGGAAATATTTTACAAAACTCTGAATCTTAAGATTCCAATATATTATTCTATTGGTTCCCGTTTGTAGTTATATTCCATTAATGCATGAAAGTTGCATTGTAAGAGAAACAGAACATAAACAATGGTATAATAATTATATGATGTCTTCACAAAAAAAAATCAAACAATTCTTTAAATTTAACATAGTTGTGTTATTTTAAAGAAGAAATGTAGCTAAGATGTGGAATCATATCATTTCCTTTTGGAGGAGCCGAAAAAACTGCAGTGCACGCCATAGCTCACACCAGCCAAATTGGTCTTCTAAATATGTCTGCTTTATCTCGAATCAGTTTGCAGTTCTAGACCTCTGATACATTACTAGCATCAAGAAAAAGTAAGAAAAATAACATTAGCTTATTTGAATTAATCTTATAGTCTTATTCCGGTGTTAAAAAGAAGACCCACATGGGAATCTTCATGTGAGAGGAAAAACGAGGAAATTCAGCAAAGACACAGAGAAGGCAAAAGCAAAACTGCCTAGCAAAACTCTGCATCCTCCCTAGCAAATTCTTTCAGATTTATTTGACAAGCATGGAATTTTAAAAAGTATAATCGGTACAAAGTGGGTAATGAAATCACCCAGAGCCACCAGACTAAGGTTGCTTTAAAGAGTTATTTGTCAAGAAAGATCTAACACTTAATGTGTATTCTGAACAGTAACAAAGCCTGGAACAAACGTGTAAAAACCATTTATTAAGGTACTAAGAAAGATGAGCAACAAAGTGGGGGGCCCCCCTATAAAAGGCTCAATGTCTGGAAATGGAGGCATTGTAAGAGATGCCATGACTCGTGGTGGATGACATGGACACCATGTCCCAGGTTCATTTGACACAAATAGTCAAGCATGCCAAAAAATTTCTGGATGCAGCAGAAGTGGTGCAGCCTCTTGGCTCTACCAAAAGCAGTGTGATTGAAAGAATTGTTTGTAACCTTACATGAGCAAGTGGGCAGGCATCTTGTCCCTGTTGGACAAAGTCGGGTTGCAGAACTCAGTCTCAAGAAGACTGTGTGGCCGTCTGTCTGGGCTGCTGAACTGCGATCCAGAAAAGCTGTGGAAGACGGTGTCACAGTGTTGGATGTCATACATGGTAATACAATCGTCTATTGTGTTTCGGCTTTCCTATATGCTTATATATTTCATTGCTTATCCTCATGGTTTTATGGGGATATGGTATAAATCGTGTAACGGAATAATAGAGCTCTGGTTTCACAACAAGAGTCCAGAAGCTATCCATTTTACTCAATTATTGTCCATCAATTAGTGACTGTAAGGATAATAGTTTTCGTTTATTTATAGAAGGACACTTACTGCGTTAGCCTTCAGGTGCTACTGTTAAAACAAAAACATTAGTGGCTCTGCGAATGCTTCCTTGCTCCTCCAAGCATAAGGCGCATTTAATTCACTGTGTTCCACAAGTGCATACACAGGGAGTGGCTCCCTTTACAAAGCACTTCCTTAACGTTTCTCATATTAAGCATTACTCTGCAGGTTATAATTCTCAAACTTTTTACATACATGCCTCTATTATCAAATTATTTTGCATGGCTTGCCCTTTCAATAATGTAATGTCAATAAACCTAATAGATATTGAAATATATTCTTTTTCTCATATTTTTCAGAATACATCCCACCAATATTGTTCTAAAATCAATGGCCTGGAATCTTATTTCTGTGGTACCTAATTTAACCTATTTCAGCATAACTTGTTTATATATGCATCTCTTTTTATAACAGCTAAACATTTTGCTTTTTGTTTGCATTTGCTGACTACTTCTTTCTGCAGGATTGTTTTCCATACATTCCACACCCTGTTATTACCACTACCCATGTGAAAATAATCCCTTCCATTGTTTTGCCTTCATATGTTCAAAAAAAGGCCTTTAGAATACACTTTCTGACAGCCCCTTTCTCACTTCGTTCTATGCTTAATAGATCAACAGCTGTGATTATCCTCTAATACTGACAAAGTTAGAAACTACTTGTGTAATTTAGAGAAAAACATGAACACTTAGCACACCTTTAACTAGATTTCAAATCATGATTGGAAAAAATGGTACTTTCTGAATGTGGTTTTTTCCCTCTGGACAAAGTATATATATTGTAATAGTTTAGAAAATGACAGTGAAAGCATACACTTTAGCCTATTATTTTAAAGTGTAAAAATCTTTCACAGCAGGTGCAAATTCTTTAAGTACATTTGAAATCATGGTTGTTTATAAATTTTAATAAGAATGCAAATTTTTTATTACCCTAAAATGAAATTAAGTAAACAGTTTTTCTCATCGCTAAAAGAAAAAAGGCACCACAAACAAAACAATTCTCTTGCAAATTTGTCTCATTTTAATTTACTTAAGTTCCTTGCATTCATTTTACTTGGGTCCTAAGAAAAGCTAGAAAATATTTTTATTCTTAAGAAGTTCATCGTCTCAGACACATACACAATATTTTTATCATCTTCATTGTAGTTCAGGTTTGATTACCTTCTTCAAGTTTGATTACTTGGAATTAAAGTTAGTTCTGAAACCTCAGCGTATGTACTGAATAATTGCGATTAAAGGATTCTTCCTTTAAACCTTAGACAGAAAAAGCTCTTGCATTATTCTAAGCTCTCATAGCAAGTAATTTACAATTTTTCCACAAACAGCAAAAATATCTGTTTAAAATCGGCCAAAGTTTATATCCAGCCAGATAGCATAATATGAATTAAAATACTTCTAGAGTTGAGAAATCATGGCTATTTGCTCCAAAAGGAATCCTAAATCTGAATTTTTTATACTACGCCAAGACTAAGTACTCTCAACATGGAATCCATTAAAGAAAATTATTGCAAATAATAGGTTTGAAAGAGAACTTACTTTTACTGACTTACTATCAATTAAATTAAAATACAATTCTTTAAAGTAAATCAAAAAATAGGAAAGAATTGAGACAGAAGCATCTTATGAGTATTTAGTTACTTGAGTTTACATCTTTATCTTTTGGTTATGCATTGATATTTGAACAATGACACATATGCATTTTAAATTGCTGCTATTTACTCGACTTCTTCCTGCACAGATATTTTAGTTTTTATTTATTTATTATATTCACTTTGATCCTTTCATCTTGGATGCCTTAGATAACTCTGGCTCTCCTTAATATCTTGCAATATTTGCAGCACTCATAAACTCCTGTGGATGAGACACAAGCCATGGGGGACAGTTGCGAAGTTATAGTGCCTTACATTCAGTAGATCAAAAATTCAGGTACCAAATCATAAAGATAATTAAAAAAAACATTTTTTCAATACACAAAACCATTGCGTTTCCTGACCAGTCAGAAAAGCCAAAGGTTTTGCTAATGAAAATTGATTGTTGCCAGTCCTATGACAGTAGGCATCACTTAGACAGTGTAAATAACAGCAGCTCCAGGGTCAAAACTCACCCAATATTGAAACAGGGACTGCTCACAGGCATTGAATTCTGGGACTCATTAGGTGCAGACGGAAACGTTACTGTGCCAATCTGCTAGTGAGAGGATCACCAATTGCAGATGAACATGAGAGCAATTTTACTGTCTTTTCCTAGAGAAAACGTATGTGGTTTCCAACATCAGGGAGATTTTGGGTACACCAAATCAAATCTATTATGGAAAGGACATTTGCTTGGAGTTTTCGAGTCGCTTCACCAGAGTCTTTGAGTAAAGCTGGAAGAAAGATCAAGCCAATGGGCTGCATTTCTTATCTGCAAAGGTGGAAATATGCACAAAGTGGAAAATGTAACTTTCGTTCTTTTCCTTAATAGCTGTAAGGAACATTGGTTTTCTGTGGATGAAGGCTTTCAGAATTATAGGTAGGATAATTCCTAATATCCCAAAGTTTATATTTGAAGGAAAAGTTAGGCTTATTAACTTACTCTTACTAATTATAACAAAAAAAAAATGTCCCAGACTACCCTAGAGAATGTAGGGATGCATGAGTCAAAATATGCAACAGTCCTCTGAGAACCATTAAGAGTATAGAATATATGAAGATTAGCCAAAAGCTAAAAACCTGTATAACAGTATCAGTGAAGACCACAATTTGCTCACAGGCTGGTGCACGTCTCTTACAATGGTCATAGCAGATTGCCAACTTGAACTTCTAATTTGGATGAAGATTATGAGGGAGCAGCCTTACATCAGGTGAATTAAATATTATCTTACTCAGAATATTCCTGATTTTTAGCACTTCCCAATTTTTTTTCTAACAGCTCATAGCTCCTTGAAAACATGCCATAGATTGCCTGAGAGTTCTTTAATGAATTCCTTGACTACAGAAAAAAACAATTCGTTCCCAATTGGAAAAAAGTAATAGCCTGCCTGATGTTCAAGCAATGCACTTCTGCAAAGAAATCCAAATCTCAATTGCTGTATTTCAACCTAGAATGTTCAAACCTATACGCTGGAACAGAAAAAAATATTCAATAATTAATTTCTATACAATCCTTATGGTTTTGGAGTTTTTAGTCTTTGACTTAAACTATGGTAACGAGTCTCATGATGACTAATTGAAACTAATTACTTCTTAGAACAAATTAAAGAGGGTGATTTGGGATGGGGAAATAAAAAAGTAAATCCCTTCTGTAGAATATGTGAGTGGGTGTATTGTGCATGAGCAGCTGTGTTGCTAAGTACTGTGAACGCTCTCTATGATCTTACAATTCTAAAAATTCTGAACGTACTCATACATGTAATTGGAGACTTATTCTTCTGCATGAAGTTTAAGATTAATACACTGTTGTTTTGCTGCTCATCAAATTTATTTAATTTAGTCCTTGCCTTTCTGACAGTCACTGGAAAGAATATTAACCTCCAAGTGTGAAAGACAACAAGAAGACATTAAAATCAAGATGTGGTAGATCATCAGAATCATAGAATCATAGTTGATATAGTGGATAAAAGTAATTTTTCTCTTTTTATTTTGTTGTTTTTTTCCAGAAAAGTAATCACACACTTCAAAATCTTCCTAGTAATTGCCTCTTCTCCTGAATCTGTTTCTAAAACGACTCTTTTCTTTTGGTTCCTGGATACTGATCTTTATCTATATATCAGGTATATTTAAAACATCACTTTTAAGTTGAATATTGCCTGAATGACAAGATTCATCAAAAAAGATTCTAAATTCATGTATAATCATCCTGAAAATTTGTGAAAATTCTCAAATAAATCATGTTGGTTATTTGCCTAGGTTGTTGTTGATTGTTGTTGCTTGTTGTTTTTTGGGGTTTTTTGTTTTTTGTTTTTTTTTTGTGTTTTTTTTTTTAAGTAGTAATAAAAATAATGCAAGCCAAATGTAATAGTATTTACGGGATTTTTACTTTATTTAGATTTAATTCTCATTTTTCACATATACATCATCCTGACTGACATTATCACGGAAGCAAGTTCTTAAAAACACAAGCCTGGACTTTCGAAGTGAGCATCTAATTCAATGTCAACACTGCATAATAAGAAAAATCAGAAAACAAATATGGAATGATGAAATAAGAGGTGGAAAAATTTATTTTTCCTTTATCCCTCCTTATATTCACTGATTTATTAAGCAATTTTCTTATATATTCTTCATTAATTTTATATTCCATACATATTGATCATTGTCAGTAAAAATCAAAAGAAGCCTCTGTTTTAGCTAGAGTTGTTGAATCATAATTTGATAAATGATTTTTTCACCCGAACCTTTTATTACACTTATGCATGGGCTGCTTAGGACCAAATTTTCTGTGGTCTTTTCAATTGACAAAAATGCTACAACTCAGTTTTTTGAGGCAGGCTGCTTTTGCACTCATTATCTATTTCAGCACACTATGCTTGCAACAGAATACTGCTATTGGACTCAGGTATTTATCTTAAGTGGCTTCAGCATTCTTCTCTTTTTATCTTCACACTCTTCAGGTTCTTAATCCTTCAGCTCCAAAAACTTGTGTCTGACAGTATAAAAATTCAA
Organism: Malurus cyaneus samueli; assembly: GCA_009741485.1. NCBI lineage: Eukaryota > Metazoa > Chordata > Aves > Passeriformes > Maluridae > Malurus > Malurus cyaneus. The sequence goes on along the minus strand of CM019236.1, from coordinate 12,354,789 downwards.
ATTGATGTTGTGTTCACAATACTATAACTTGCATAGTTTGGTAGATTTAGTGAAAATAGCAGAAGAGAAATAGTATAGCATGTATTTCATAATTTTAAAACAAATATTTAATATTTTAATCATAAACTTTATCATATTACTATTACTACTGGCAACAGACAATACTACACTTCAAAAATATTTGACTTAGATTGGAAATCAAGAGGTACAACAATCCTTTACCAAAATCCTCTTTTTTTGAGATTGTATTTTACACAAGTAGCATCAACTGGTTATTTAGCCTGATGTATATACTTTAAAGTGAAGCCAGGTTACAAAAACACATGGACATTAATGCAATATGATTGCAGAGGGGATATCAAATTCATTAGGAATTAATTTATTTCTATAGCTACCTTCAGTGTCACTCCAAAGAATATGCTTACTTCTTCAAATGGGTCATACGGATGTTAGCTTGGTTTCATGAAAATTTCTAAGGAATCCTATGGCACTGCACAATTTCTGCTATGTTTGCATTCTCCCTCCATTTGAGAGTTCCTTTTTGAAGCATGCTTGACTTTAATAACAGAATTTGCAGTACTGTACATGCACATATTTTAAGCTAATTTTAATCACTTTTGAGCTAAGTGTTGTTTACTTGGTCTTCAGAAATTAATCACTGACGGTCATGTTAAGAGAAAAATGAGGCATTGATGAAGCTGGCCACAATTTTGTTCTGTGTAGAAAATCAGTTATGCAGAACTAAATCAAAAACTTAAAAGGTGTTATTCTGACAAGCTCCTTTCTTATTTTGCATTGCAAATGGTGGTGCGTTAAGGTGTGGTAATCTATTCTGATAAATCAAAGAAGGGAACACTTTAATAAATAATTGAAAGGACTGTTAATCTACCTGAATGAGTAGACCTAAGATTGCCCCAATCTTCCAGAAATACTGACTAAACAAGCAAGCTCAATTTTTTTTTCCACTGTGATTAAAGTGAGTAATACTCTATCCTGTTAGAAGAAAGTGATTTACACTTAAAAGCTTCTATCCAATTTGGCTGGGGAGAGGGATTGTGTAATACAGAAGAGTTTAACTCCATATCATTAAATTGCCTAGCAATAGGTAAATTAAGACAAGAGATATTTTTGTTAGAAAGAAGAAGACAGACATGTTGACCTTTATCTGCTTTCAGAATTATAAGTATCAAAATGTACATAAACAGAAAAGTAGAAGATGAAGAGAAGAAAAGAAGAAGAAAGAAGAGAAGAAAAGGAGAGACGAAGAAAAGAAAAAAAAAAAAAAGGAAGGAGAAGAAGGAGAGAAAGAAGAGGAGAAGAAAGGAGAAAAAAAGAAGCAAAGAGAGGAAGTAGGACAAGAGAAGAAGAAGAGGAAGAAAATCTGTGAATGTCATTCTCAGTCCCTTCAGAAAATCTGAAAATTGATTTTTCCTTCAAATTCTATAAAAATATTGCTCTATCAGGGTCAACAAAAATGTTTGGAATTCAATATGTTTATTAAATAATTTGGAAACGTCCTCTCAGGACAGTTTGTCTTTCATAGGTCCTAGAAGAATTCCAGAAGCCTGAAATCAAACACTCTTCCTGGAGTAGTACTGAGATAAGTATCTTCTTCATTTATGTACAATAAAAAGTCAGGGTAAAAACAAAGAAAAATTTGCAGAAGACAAAGAAAGTGTTTGAAATGAAAAAAAAAAATTCTTGGAAGATTCTGTAATTCAACATTTCTTTTAGTGGAGGCACATTTAAAATAATTTAAGCATTGTGGACTTAGTATTTGTTGTCCAGAAAGAATCCAAAAAAACTTTCTCCTGTTTCCTACTGGAGTGGGAGCAACTTTAGCTCTCATTAGCTCTTACTGCTTTGCTGGATGTGCTGCTACGAACTGCCCCAAGCTTAACGTAAACTTTCTTCCTTAAAATAAGCCTATTTTGAGAGTCAACATTCATAGCTTCATGACAGGGATGCAAGGAATAGTCACTACATGTTCCATCTGTATTATCCTCCACCAATGTTCTATGCCAGACTTTTTTTTTTTTTTTTTTTTTTTTTTTTGTTTTTTTTTTAAACACAGGACAGAATAATAGTCAGGTATATCTTAAATTCCCTGAGTAGGGAAGTAAACAGACTCTTTAATACATGGCAGAATACTGAAATACTCAACTGGATAATTTCTTTAATGTTAATTACTTTCCGCAAATTAGAATTAAACAATAATAATTAATGAAAAGAAGCCACAATCAACTCCCCCTCACCAAAAACCTTAAGAGACACACCCTCCTCAAAAAAAACCCCAAAAAACAAAAAAACAACAAAAAAAACCCAGAAATAAATATATAGCATTAGAGATGACATTATTTATTTTCAACAATTTTCCTAGTATGTTATCCACTAAAAAGGCTGGTGACTCCATCAGTATGAATACACTACTTGCATTCGCCCGACCCACAAGCCAGTAGCAGAATTATTGTACCCACAGGTAATTTCCCTCTTCTACCTGCACTTACAAGGAAGCATTATTTCTCGCATTTGCAGCACATTCATCATTTTTCACAAAAATCACTTCAGATTACATCCCTCCATGGCAAGTAAAAATAAAATGCTCCACTCTCAAGCTTTTGGGTAGCAGATAAGAAATTCGACTAAAGAGAAATGGCCAAAGTGGAATACAAGGGGTCAGTTAGGTGGCGGGCTGAATGACATTCTAAGGCTTCACCAAATGTTTTCAAGGCGCGTCACCGTGTCCTGCTGGAGTGAGCATTGTAGAT
>CM019236.1:12315429-12351996 GCA_009741485.1 Malurus cyaneus samueli | reverse complement strand
CGGCGCAGCGGGGGCGGTGTGGTGGCTGCGAGCGCAGGACGGATGCGTCAGGGAACAGCACAGGGGAGGTGTCTTATTAAATGGATGCATTAGGGGTGTGTGAGGGGCAAGGGGTGGATGTGTTTTGGGGTGAGTGTGCTACGGCGTGGCTGGCAGCACAGGACAGGTGTTATGGCACACGAAGGGTGTTGCAAAGGCTGTGGGCATGGGGTGGGTGGTGGCTTTGGGTGCAGGGGTGTTGCAGCAGCTGTGGGAGTGGGGTGGTGTCAGTGGCAGCTGGGGTTGCGGGATGGGTGCTTTTCGGGGGCTGTGGGTGCAGGGTGAGCTGTTGTGGTGCGCAGTGGCGGCCCAGGGAGATGGGGGTGCGGAGGCACAGGGTCTGTAGGACTGACAATTACCTGCCCCACGGTGTGTCCTCGCTGCAAGGCCCTGTCAGCAAATGAAGGGTCAGCAGGTGCTTGGGCTGATGCACCCTTGAGCAGGGTCCATGGCACTCACCTTCATCAGGGGATGCATCAGGGGTGGGCTGGGAGCAAGCTCTCTGATTGTGGGCAATGATGCACCTGGTTGCCACAGGCTGCCAGAGGGTCAGGCCTCCTCCCTGCCCTCTCCAGGCTGCTGGGTCTTTTGCCCCACAGTGCTGTGCTCCTTCTGGGAGCATTAGGGACCTTGGGGGCAGAGGGTTGGGGTACCAACGGGGAGGACAGCCCTGGAACCTTGGAGCCCATGGCACGAACATGTCTGAAGGGCATGGAGCAGGGCTGAGAGGAGCTGCCACGGCTCTGGCATGGCTCTGGCACAGCCCTGCACACCCTGATAGTTGCTCCCTTCCTGGGGTGAGGGGGCCCAGGTTGCAAAGGCAGCAGGCTCTGCTTAGGGGTCATTGCATTCCACCTCTTTGAGCTGGCTGCAGATGGCCACAGGGGTCTGGCAGCATCCCCTTGTCCCCTCTCCCAGGCAGACAGCACATGCTGGAACTGTGGCACTGCTGGGACTGCTGCTGCTGCGAGGTGATCCGTTTGCCATGGGGCAGGGAGGTCCGTGGCTGATGGTACCCTCCCACCCTCTGCAGGGCTGTGGGAGCCCAGTGGGGATATCTGTGGGGGGTAGCAGGAGCCCCAGCTATGCTGTGTCCCAGTCCTGGGGACACCAAGCCAGTGGCTGCTGTCCCTGCCGGATCAGGTTGCCCGTCCTGCCGCGCTATGGCAGATTTTATAGGTGTGTCGCACGCTTTCATCTCCCAGAGGGGATGAAAATGCCGTGACAGCAGAGTCCCTTCCTCTGCAGCAGACACAGCTCCTGCCCAGCTCCACACTTCTCCTTCTCCTCCTCCCCAGCCCCTCTCCCCAGTACCCACATGAGGACCCCAATGCCTGGGCAGGACCCTCTCACCCCATCACCATCCCCACTCCCAGAAATCCCATCCCAGGAGCTCTGGCCACCCTCCCTGGCACCAGGACCCCGGGGTCAGTGGGGAAACCCATCCAAGGGTGACACGATATGTGGACAGCCCGTGCCACGCACCGCAAAAGCACCAACAATGGCAAAAAAAAAAACCCACTACAGGATCAGGGTCGCTCTGGGAACACGAGCCCTAGACAGCAGTCCACACGGTGTCCATCGCCGCTGCCTCTGGCCACCAGCCCCTCTCCAGCCGCGGGCGCTCACCGCATGCCGTGCCCCGCGTGCAAATCCCTGTCAGGGGATGGAGCGGCGAGGGTGGTACCCGGGAAGCCAGAGCCGTGCACTTGCTGCCGGAGGATGCAGGAGGCAGCGAGATGCTGGGAGCGGATGCCTGTGTCTAGCGCGCACACGCACACACACACACACACTCACTCTCGGAGGAAGCAGGGAGCTTGTGACTGGGGCTGAGCAGATGCAGCCTGGTTTGCTGTCCCTGTACCAATTGCTGCCCGAGCCGTGTTAAAAAGCTCTCAGAGAAACGAAGATTTTTTTTAACTGGGCTGACGTGTGCTGGAAGATACCAATAAAAGCTTTCCCTGCATCTCCTTTGGCCCCCTGGGTTGAACCGCCTTTCTTAGAAAAAACCTCAAGGATTAGAGATGGGATTGCATCCAAGGATGAGCAAAGGTTTCTTGCCCCCCCCCTCCGTGCGGGGTCTTCCCCACACCGGTGCCCCAGTGACAGGCTACCTGCCTCTCCTTTAACCCAATACCTGCTGGTTAGTGTTGCAGGCAGGCTGTCCTATCTACGCTGTGGTGCAGCAGGGGCACGGTGGCTACTGATTAAGTGCAGCCCTGTTTGCCCAGTGCAATGCAAAACCTGGGCTTTTTGTTCTCCTTGTCCCCAGAACTTGACAGAACACCCGGTGCACAGCACAGGGTGCAGCAGGCTGGGGGACACAGGGTTCTGAAGGGGGGGCAGGAGGGAAGATGCTGATGAGGAGAGGAGGGCACAGCTCTAATGCAGCACCTCTGAAGGCAGGATATCTGCTTCTTGTGCATCCCCAGCTGCTCCACATCAGCTTGGTGGAGATGGTTGCTCAGCCCCCCTACACCTTCCTGGAAGGGGGTACACTGGTAACGGGCTGTGCTTTTCCCTTCAGGAATAGGCAGCTCTACAAAGGGGATGATTTGGGATGAAACACTGAGCCCTGGAGCAGTTTCATCCAGGCTCGGGATTAGTGCTGAAGGTGAGAGCAGAGGGGCCTGGGCAGTGGGGATGCTGCAGGGCTACCTTGCATGTCCTGTCCTGACTAGGGGAGAGGGAAGCTCTGCTCAGCCCCACTGCTGTTCCTGTTCCCAGGATACAGCCAGAGGGGACCCCACATGCCAGCCTGCTAGTCCCTGTGTCATCCATTGGGCAGGTCCTATCTGGCTTCAGATCTGCCAGCCCACAGAGCAGTGGACAGGAGAGAGCAGCAGTGGAGAGGGGGGATGTCACCTTTCCATGCAGACAGATGGCTAGCATGGCGTGGGAGACCTGGGATTAAGAACCATTTGATGACTGAAGTTCCTGGCTTCTGGAAGATGGGCAGCACCGTCCCTGAGGTCTCCATACCTCTGAAAAAACCTGTGGTGGGTGCAGCATTCAACACCCCTGGAGTTCTCTGCCTCCCCCGGAGCAGGTGACTGGCAGAGGGCAGCCCCGAGGGGATAGGTTCCACATGCTGGTGCCAGGATGGTTCCTGACTCGTGACTCTTGTTCCACACCCTGTTGCAGCCCTCCCTAGACTTATGGGCACTGACACTGATCCCACCATACCCATACCTTCATTACAGACCCTTCCCATATCTCAGCTGGGAGTAAGCTGAGATCATCTGCAGCTCATGTCACCTGCAAGCAGATCCAGAGGCTGGGAAAGGCAGCATCTGGGTGCTGTGCTGGGATCTGAGGTGATCTGTGGCTCTCTCCCCCATGGCTGGGGATGCACGAAGCCAGGCTGGGGACAGGATTTATCTGCTTTCTGCTTGTGGCTGTCAGGTCCTGTCTTGCTTCACTCCATCAGCTGGAGGAGCCTAACAGAGCTCTTGGGTGCCCTGCCTGGCCCTAGGTGCCTCTCTGTACTTTATCTTCCTCAGGAAAAAGCTTGCCTTTAGGGTGAATCACATTTTAAATTATTTGGCCGGGGAGGAGCATGGTGGAAAGGTATTGGGATGGCTGTGGGTGGAGAAAGTGGAGGCTGGTGGGAAACATCTTCACAGAGGGGCCTTGGCCCCAGGGGACTGGAGAGGAGTGTGTGGGCAGGCTGTGAAAGCTTTTAGTGCCTCTATGGGGAGAGCCCTGCCCTGGCAGTCCCGCGGCAGTGATTCCTGGAAAAGCAAAGGCGAGGAGGAGCTCCAGCCCTGCTCCTGCTCCAGTTGCCAAGAGCCCTGGGGATCCTGCTGCAGCCAAGGTGTGGTGTCCCCCCAAAAAGGAGAGCTGCAGCCCAGATCCGCTTCTGCAAGGACATCCAGCAGCCCCCACCCTGTGCCAGATTAAGGATCGTCTCGCACCCTTCGGGGAGGAGGAGGACACAGTCCCCTGTCCTCTCTGAAAAGCCACATCGTGGTTGGCTGCTCATCGGAGCGGCGCAACCGGCAACAGGCTGGGGAAGCTCCTGACAGGGAGCCGGCAGCGCCGGTCTGCTGGAGGAGGGCTGCAGGGGCGGAGGTGAGAGCTGAGCTGCAGCGGGAATGTGCATTTTCGTCAGCTCCTCTCCCCGCTCCCAAATCTCGCATGACGCCCGCGTGTAGGTCACTGGCTGCTGCGGCGACGCGGCGTGTGGGCTCACCATCTGCGGCTGCTTCTGGAGCTCCGGGAACGCCGTGCGCTGCCCCCTCCGCCCGCCCAGCGCCCGGCCCGCAGCTGCCAGAGCCCCGGGAGGAGGGTGCGGGCCGGGGAGGGGTCTGCCCTGTGCTGGGGAGGGAGGGGGACACCAAGTTTTTGGCAGGAGCAGCAGCCTCGGCGCGCCTGCGCCAGCCGGCGTTCCTGCCAGTCAGCGGGGGGTGATGGAAAAGAGAACTTGTCAAAATAGCGAGATATCTTTTTTTCAGGAGATTGCAAGTTTGGCTGATGGAGATAATAGTGTTGATGCGCTGCAGGGAGGGTTCGGAGAGGCATCGACTCCCCTCATGGCAGCTGTTTCAGGAGAGAAGGATGATACCAAAATCAGCATGAAATTGGATAAAAACTGGCTGCCTGATGGGCTGCCGTGTCAGACTGCAGGCAGGGAACGGCAAAGCATCACCAATCACCTGGAATAAGCAGTGCAAGAGCAAGTCTGTGAGAGAGGGAGACCACGCCTGGCCCCCTCCAGCTGTCACAGCCCATGCCCCCCACCTGTGCGGGCTCCATGCAGGGAAGGGTGCTCAGGATTTTACCCGTGGACCTGATCCCTGCTGCAGGCGTGATCCTGCTCTCCACTGCCAGCCAAGCAGTAAACCTCCCAGTGCAGACAGCACCTCCCAAGGCCACCTGCTGACGTCTGTCCTTCATATCCACTGACAGTTGTCCATCCCCACCCCTGGACATTCACATCAGCTCATTGATGGCTGCCCATCACACTCCTGGTCATCAGTCAGGTGCTGTGCAGGATGTTGATGTCTGTCCACCGTGTTCCTACATCAGGCCCGGTCACTGACACTGCCTTTCACTCCCTGCATTCATGCAGCTGTCCTCTGGTGATCCTACAAGCTGACAGCTCGGCCATCATTCCCCACAGCTTCCCCTCTCTGCAGCTCAAGCCAGAGGGTGGAGGGGAGCTGTAACCCTATGCCATCTACCCCAAAGGTTTAAACCTACATCCCTTGGGGCCCTGGGTCCTGGAGAATTCCAGGCTGTTCTGATAGCTTCGCTCTCCCACTCCTGCCCTCACCAATGTGCCCCCACAGGTATGTGTGTGAGGCTGCAGTGCCACTGCCATTGCAAACTGGTGATGGGCTGGTGACTGCTCCATGGCTCCTGCTCCCTGCACCCATCCGCATGGTTTCGGGATGGTCATGGGATGGGATCCTGGCTGTGCCCCGCCTGAGCCTGGCGCGGAGCTGCAGATGGTGCCCAAGGGTGCAGCCTCCTTTGGCTGCCCTATCAGCAGCCACGCAGTAGCAAACCCAAAGTGGTTAAGACACTGCGGATGTGCTGTGTGCCTCGCGGTGTGGGCACTGTGCTCTTGTGCTCTGAGTTTTTCCCATCCCAGAGTACAGAGCTTTGCTGGATGTGAGCTCGTATTCAGAGTGCGGGTGTGCCTCTGCTGTTTGTGGTCTGCAAATGGACACGAGTTTGGGAAGAAATTTCCCAACAGGAATGAGAAATTTGATGGGTGTCTGGACTCACATCTGCAGTGTGGCCAGGGCCACTTTTGTGTGGATAGGTGGCACCTCTCCTTGCCAAGCTGCAAATTTGGTCTGAGGTCCCATTCCAGCCTGATCCAGGCTTCTCTCTCAAAGCATGAGCACATTTTACTTCCCAGTGTGGTTTTAGCTCCAGCCCTGGCTAGTACAGAGTTGAGTGCTCCTTCTTTCTCATCCTTGTCTGTGTCTGCTGCATTCCTACCTCACATCCCCACATTGCTCAGCTGAGCCATAGCAGTCCCAGGTTGCTGGACTTGCATCTCTGAGCAAGCAATGCATCCCATCAGCTTCTCCAGCTGCTGGAAGGAGAAGATCCAGCCTACATCCAGGACATCCATCCTCTCACTGGTCCACTTCCAGAGCTGCATGCTATTCTCTGCTCCTGCTATAGTCCTGCAGCCACAGTTGGCCGTTCCCATGTGACCAGGCTCTGAGGAGCCTTGGAAAGAGCATGGGGTCCTCAGTACCATGTTACCTTGGGCAGTCATTTCCCCACATTGCTCCTTCATGAGCTGCTTTCATCCCCTTGACAGGGGAAAAAAGCTGATGCAGACCACTGTTAGGGCCTGGAGAATGAGTACAGAGATGATGTGCTCTGACAGTGCCAAAAAATACCCCACAAGGACCTGGGGGGAAGGTTCAGGGTGTGGAAAGGGTGAGGAAAGCAGGGAACAAAGCAGCACTGGGAGGAAGCCATCCCCCATCTTTCTCAGAGGACATACGCCAGGACTGGGATCTGCAGGAAGATGTTTCCAAGAGTAACAGCTGTGCTTATCCTGGGATGCCCTTCCTTGGAGTGGCAGCTCCCTGCAGAGCAGCTGGGGCAGGGAGTCGTGGGCCTTTCGATCGGGTTCCTGAGGCTGGCAGCTCGCCAAGCCTGGCCCTGATGAGACGAGGGTGCTCCCGCTGGACAGATAATAGCTGAGCAATTTAGAGCTCTCTAATCTAGGAGCACTCTTGCAGGCATCAGCTAAATGACCCTCTTCACAGGACCACTCCAGCCACTTCCCAGACAGTGGCCATCCCTCCCAGCCTGCCGCCTCTGCTCCACCTGTAAGGCCCAGAAGAGTTTGATGCCAGACCCCACCACCCTCCTTTCCTAAGCAGGGATATGGGTGTAGTCAAATAGTTTACACTACAGGGTGCAGGGACTTGTACCCCAGGACACTGATGGTCTCTGGAGAGCAGGATGAGCCCTGGAAATGGGGAGAAGGATAGAAGCTGGGTTGGGGGTGGGGAGGAGTGCTGGGTTTGAACTGTGGATGGGTGCAGGGTGCAGGCTTGTAACCCCACAGCACCCTGCAGGACATGCACTCAGCCCCACAGGAATGCCAGCCCTTCCAGGAATGTGCCCACCCTGCAGCCTGGCTGTCACCTTGCAGCGTCACCCAGCCCCACATCCTCCATCTCTGCACAGCTGGTGGAGCATCCTCACAGAGCAGCTTTTCAAGTGGAACGGAAATGCCTAATGAAGGCCGACTTCATTAACCAGGGCTGTCACCGAGATGATGCTGCCTTCCTGAGCCACTCTGTGAGCAATGAGCTGTGTCAGGAGGAGAGAGGAGAGAGGGAGGGGAGAGGGAGAGAGGGAGAGGGAAGGGGAAGAGGGAGAGGGAGAGGGAGAGGGAGGAGAGGGAGGGGAGGGGAGGAGAGGGAGAGGGAGAGGGAGAGGAGGGGAGAGGGGAGGGAGAGGAGAGGGAGAGAGGAGAGAGAGAGGGAGAGGGAGGGGGAGAGAGGGAGAGGAGAGAGGAGGGAGGGGGAGGAGGAAGGGGAGAGGAGAGGAGGAGAGGAGAGGAGGGAGGGAGAGGAGGGAGGAAGGAGAGAGGAGAGGAGAGGCGAACGAAACACCGCTCCTGCTGGCACTGCCATGGTCAGTTTAGGGGTCTGAGGACAAGCAACCAGCCCTCAGGCTGGAGGCAGAGCCATCTGGCTCCAGAGGACAGTGGCTCTCCTCTCTCTCCCTCTCCTCTCCACAGCTCCTTTCCTCTCATCCTCTCAGCTGAGAGCTGGGAGTGCTGGACCTGGCCCTTGCATCCCCCTGGAGCACAGCTGGGTCCTGTTGTAGCAGTCACACAGGACCTGGAGTGATCTGCAGTGATCCCAGACTGCTGCATGCTGCAATCTGGACAGGGGCATGGTGCTTTCAAGTGCTCCAGCAGGCTCCACATTGTTTTTGGTGTCTCCACCAGCTCTGTTCCCATCCTGCAGCATCCTACGGACTGCAGCATCCCATGGACTGCAGGATCCTATGGACTGGCTTCCTGAAAAGGCTCATCCCCAGCCTCTCCAAGCCTGGAAAGCCTTTACCCATGTGAGGGGTTGTGCACGTTCCCTGTTTTCCCTCTTAGGAACATCCAAGCACCGATGACGGGGTGATTTGGAACAGCCCCGCGGAGAACCAGAGCCCCAGTGTGCCACTGCTCTCCTTTATCAGCTAATTGTGTGTTTGGGTTTCAGGCAGGGCCCCAGCCTGGTGTTGCTATCCAACACATCGCCTCACTTTTAAAATTTACAAGCGGCTTGAAATGCGGAGGGGCGGTTGTGGAATTAAAAAGAAGAGGAGAGCCAAACGAGGGTTGATGGGAGGGGAGAGTAAAAGGGACTTGTCTATGCCTTCTTTACTACCCCACGGCTGGTGTCTGCAGGGCAGAAAGCTCTGATTAAAGACGGCTCTTGGCTGGGACTCAGAGGTTTTTGGGGGAACATACGTGTCCAGCATGACATTTTCTCCATCTGAATTTGCAATGCAGTTGGACAAAATATAAAGTGAACATAAGGGTAATGCCCTGGTTTTGTTTCCTTCTTAAAATAATTTCCCATACTAGTTCCTAGAGAACTGAGCTCCTACTCCAGATCTTGCCTAACGCAGGATCTGCAGCTCTGTCTGATCCTCGTGGGAGTGACTGTGTAGGAGCAGAATAACATTGTACCATTACGATCTTTTTCTCCTCTTTCGGGTAGCAATGCCAGTAAAGTCTGGACGGGCCTATCTCTGTCGGTAGGGGAACGTTTCTGCTTGGGATCTGGGCTTGCTTTAAAACTTTAAGTCTCCTCTGGTTAACACATTCTATTCACATACATATCTGAAAAATAAAATGATGAAAGCACTGTTAGATTCTATGCCTGACCCCATGGAATTACGTGGGGCCCTTTTGAACCAGTATGTAATGAAAATGCTGCCAGCGGGAGGGACGGAGGGGGGGGAAACAGCATAGAATGGTGGCAAAGCGCGGAACGAGGCATAGTGCTCTATTGCTAAGCAAGACTCATATGTGCTCGGGGTTTTTTCATTCTATTTAACTGTGCTAACTAAGCAATATATTAAATTTGCCATATTAAAAAAAAATACATGCCCAGAAAAGAACCAGTCAAGAGATTTTACAGATGTTGGACTTTGCTTGGAACTTAATACGTATTGTATTCCTTCAGTTTGCTTTTGTTTGTACATGGTGGCAGAGAGAGAGAACCACTGGTTGTTTTTATTGTTAGTCTCTAGTTGCTCTCTGTCCAGTTAATAGTCCTATGTTGCCCTGAAAATGCTTTGTGGTTTAATTCCAAACGTCCAGATACTCTCTGCATGGTTGAAAAATCAGCTGGCTCCTTCCCTCTCTTTTTGCGTGAATGGGATCGAAAGGAGTCATACCACAGAATAAAAGAACAAGCCCAGGAAATCAATTCATTAGTTATTGAATGAATCAATTTTCATTGTTTACGAATCCTACAGTAGTACGATGTGTCAGTCTGTGATAGCACTATAGAATGAATTATACAGTATACAGACTACAAATTAAACTTATGCGTTCTGTATTTTATATATGTTAAAGGATGCAACAAGAAACTTAACCCAGTAAGAAAAGTTCGTCCCCAATTGGATGGCACTCCGGCACAGTATGGACAGGAGGCCAAGTCAAGATTCTTAATGACAACAAAACCAGGTTGCGTTTTTAAACATTACGTATTTTTGCTATCAACAGAGGGATGGTGACCAGTCAGATGGAGATAATGTTTAAGACTGCAGTGAAAGGACTGCCCAACATGAAAAGACATGCCTAAGGAAATATCTAACAATCTCTTACCCACATGAACATCATAACAATAGCCAAACCAGTCGGGCACGGGGACGACTCGGCGGGGCAAGGGCATATCAAAAGGTCCTGCCCAATAATTTTATTCCCAGGATTTATCGCAATGGAGTTATCTATCTGGATACCCAAGTAAGACAGATGGCGCCCGGGACACAGGGCAACGATCACCACAACTCAATCCAAAGAAGCATACAGATTGACATGTTAAGGCAGTCTGTCTAGAGAACACTGGTCCTTTCTGTTCTACAGTATAAGAAAGCGAATAGACACTTTTTATAAATCTGTTACCCATTTAATTCCAAAGCATAAAAGTCTACTGTTAGGAACCTTTCTAAAATTCCTATACTCTATAAGATCAAAGAAGTCTATGTAAACCGTTTTAAAATTCCTATCCTCTTTAAAATCAAAGAAATTTATCTGGATAATGAAAGTTAGGACTATGAGAATTACATGGAAAAAGAAAGAAGGAATCTAAAGTCCGGTACCAGGTGAATTGCTCCTGGCAGTGCAATTGTGTGTCAAGATAGACCACGCAGGTTTGTTTGTTCTTTTGCAAAAGCTTATGCCCCTCTGCTAACATAAATGCTTTGACCTTACTGACACTTAAAGTTCCCCCCACCTTTGTCTCATTCTCCATTTTCCTCTCTGAATGCCCTACGACCTTTGACTCCAAAACTATGCTTCCCTCACGACCATTGTAGCAATAATTTGTCGGGGGGAAAATAGAAAATGAAAATGAAAGGTTTGATCGGAAGGGAGGCAAAAAGGGAAAAAAAAAAAAAAAAAAAAAAAAAAAAACCAACAAACCCAGCTACCAAGCAAGAAAAACAATGGAAGGGACATTACTGCACTGATATCTCAAAGCTTCGCTAATATGTCTTATGGTCCTCCTCTCTCAAAACTTTATTGAGACGCCTGAGCAGGTCCAATTTAGAAGAAGCTTCCTAAAATTCCTGTATGAATTTCTAGTGAATTTTATAATTATTAATCATTCCAGTGTCTAGCCTGGTGTCGAGGGAATTGGGAATTTGAATTCAAGTGCCTAGGAAGTTAGTTTTTTAATATTCCTTTTTTTTTTTTTCTTTTTTTTTTTTTTGTTGCTAAAAAACCGTTAACAACTTTTTCCAGATGACTTGATACTTAACTTCTTTGACAAACAAGGAGGGCGAGGAAGAGCATATTAAATTACTGCACCCTGCTTGGTACACTATTCTAGTTATCAAAAATAAAAAACTTTTGGCAAAATGGAACATCACTGATGGACAAAGTAAAAGTCTCAACATTTAATAGCAGAGGCTTGACAATTCCTCTGATAGCTGTCTTTTGCTGTTTCTTATTCCAACATTTCTGACTTTCATATACTCTCTGTTTAGATCCAAAAAGATTTCATTTTCTCAGTTTAATCCGGTCGACCCATATTTACAACATATACGACACTGTCTATCTCGTAGCCTGAATGAAACAGGGAAAGGAAATCCTATAAAGTTCTGGCTATGGGAGTTCAAGACCTGCGGGTTGTCATATAAGGCCTGCGCAATGTATGACAGTAGCATCCTAAGTGCATGTACACAGATAAAGATAAATTCAGCAACTGAGATCCCTTCGCTTCCTTCTCAGTTGACCATGTCTATACTTCCAGTGAATCTTACTTCTTCATCTTCTTAGTTTGTATCACTGAGCCTATTCCTTAAAAGACATGAGAAGGAATCAGTTTTCTGCATGTGTTTGTCTGTGAGTTCACTGTTTACTATTCTCAAGCCCGCACAATCGTCTTCATTACTCACTTGTTCGATTAACCTTGCCGGTGAGAATACCAAAGAGTTTGTACCACGTTGGATGCCTTTACACCTTAGACGATGATCTTCAAGGATGGCCTGGCCTGGTTTCAGTCCCAGAGCTCGTCTGGCGTTCCGTTGACAAAAAAATTAACACATCTAAAGCATGCTTTTGTTTCATCTATATTACACTTTTAATGAGAACTTAAACAGTTATGGGTTTCCTTATGATGTTATCTCTGACTATAAATTCATCAAATGAGACCTTAGTCCTCTGCTTTTATAGAAATGACTCAGACCAAACAAGGTAACAAATAATAAAAAATAATTGAATTAGCAAAATGGAAGCATGTGACTTTATACAAAACCAGCTTTTTTTGTAGCTCACCTGTACAGATTTTCTAAAATTGTTGGTTGTTAGTTGCTTTTTAAGTTTGTTTGGTTCGTTGCTTAGGTTTGGTTTGGGGTTTCTTGTTTTACAAATTTTTATTAGCCAGTTAGCATAGAAGACCTTTTATTTTAAGACTCTCAGATTTACTCATTTTTATTTAAGGTTTTTTTTGGTATTTAATATGCCTCTGAGCCTTTCCTTCCTGTGGAAGCTCTACTTTTACTTCTCTTATGTTCTATCTCTAGTAGCACAAACGAGCTCTATAAAATATCACCTCATTTTCTTTTAAGAAAAGCCCAGAAAGCGCCTTAGGCTCTTTTTATTAATAACAGTTATGTTCATTTGACAATGCAGTTATCTTAATCTAGCATAGTAAAAAACAACACATTCCTTTTCCTTCTCCTATTCTTAAGGAAACTTTAGTCATAATGGGACTTTTCTTCTGAGATCCCAACTTCACTATCTACTTTCTTCGAAAAGACTTGTATATACTAAGACAGAAATGTCAACTTAAGAGAAGAACTCTCATGGAGGTATATGGTTAACAAATTAAATTAAATTTTATTTTGGACATGTCAGAAGCAAGGCGTATTTCACACATGTTAATCATGATTTTAATGGGTTGATCTTTTTATTAGAGGTGAAAAAAGAGAGCATTTGGCCTTCCTTTAAGTGATACATCAGCACACACTGTAAGGAAAACATGAATGCCTTTGAACACTTCTTTTTTGTCACAGATACTTGGCCTCCTTTTCTGTTATTGTGTCTGGATGAGTGAACAACTCAGCTCAAGCCACTGAAGTTGCAATAGTTTTATCAAAGGGACATTGCAGCAGGCTTTGCTCTAAACAAACTTTCTTTTAAGCAAACAATTTTATATTTTTTATTTCAGAGCAATTGTGATTTTTCTGGTTATAGCTGATGAATGCATCCACGTATTTGAGTAGCAATGCTGTCAATACCTAGAAGTATGCATATTCTGCATAGTCAAGAGACATTTTGATCACCATCTTTTTGTTGTAAGGTTTTCATATCTGTTGTTTGTTTGTGGTTTTTGTTGTTTAGTTCTGGTTTTTTGTTTGTTTTTTTTTCTTTTTTTCTTTTTTTTTTTTTTTTCGGAGACATATCAGGAAAGAAAATCTAGCACCAAGCGAATATTTTAGTAACAACCTTCAATATCTTAAATGGACTGTTCACGCACAACCTTTGAGTTAACATTATTTTTTATTAAAGTGGACAATTTAAAACTTAACAGACTTCTTGAAATTTTAAAATCCTGGTGGGGATGAAGGAACTGCATCATATTAATGATCTTTGCACATGCATCAATAACTGCTGACCGTGTACTCTAATATCCCTGAATTCAGGTGCCAGCATCGGCAGTTTCTCAAATGGCTATATTGATTTTGTTTTCTTTCCTTGGATTTTAGACTAACAGTTTGAATTGAATGAATGGACTTAAATCAATTTCCCCAAGTTAAAACTTGGGGAATCTAAACAGTGCATCCACGAGTGAGTTCATTTCACAGAAATGTAACTTTTAGTTCCACTGCACAGATTAATACTTGTATTTTGGAGCACTGGGAAGGAAGAAAACCTTGATCGTAGACTATGGTTCCAGAGAGATCTGTTACTGAAACACTTTGGTTTGTGCCAAGGAACCACGCTGCACACCAGACTCCCCACACCCCAGAAATCACACTATGTGTGCCTGTCTTGGACATAATTTTTTGCTTCTTGCTGTGTACAGCAGCATGTTATCCCCTGAACAAGCCATTTCAGGGACAAAACATAGCACAGCTGTGTGAAGTAAGAACCCAGGGTGAAAATAGTGAGAGCTCTTGACTGCGCCAGCAGAGAGATCTTGAACATCTTGTGTGTAATATGAATGCCAAACTGCTGGGGGACATAATTCTGTCCGGGTTGTGATATCTACACTTGATATGAAAGCATCCTGAAACACCTGGCAGACAAATTCTAGCTACTAACTACTGCAAAGTAAGCAGCTCCTCTCTCAGCACAGCCCTGCACTGTACTGTGTGATTCCAGTAGTTCATTACTATCACACAGGTGATAACGAGCCATGTGCTAAACTGCACCCTCTCTGTCATGCCCATGGAAATTTGCCTGCCAAATATGTGATCTAGTGCAACTTCAATTAATTTTGTTGGTTGTGCTGAAGCGGTACTGAAAATACCTTGTCACAAGGTATTTTGACATGTTGAACTTTCACAGCACTAGTTTTCAAATTTTCACTCTGCACCTTATTTTTTTGAAGGCATATGGGGAAAATTGATGAACCACAGCACTAGTGAGATGTTTTTGTATTGTTTGGCATTTTGCACAGTGAGCATGCTTTATTACTGATAAAAATAAATATTTCGGGAAAAGGAAAATCTGTAAGTGATTGTTTAAGCTTAGTAAGAGGGGTTCTCAAATTTTATGCTCCTTTCCTCTGTCTGTGTAATTTTTTCAAAGAATCCCATATAAACAGACTTTGGAGAAATGAGAGGAATGGAAAGGGAAGAGAAATGTATCGGCTGTTCTACCCTTTTTCTTATTTTTTATTTTTTTTTGTTTTTCTTTAACATATATACATTTACTTCTGCAGCAAAAAGATTTTTCTTTGGGGTTGGAAATAATACTTTTGCATTTCTTTCCTGCTAAGAGCAGATTGCATGCTACAGTAAAATCAAAAGAGTTATTTTTAAAAAGGCACAGGATAAGCAATTCTGATAACAAACAGATGTGTAAATGTTTAATACTCTGCACTGTTACATGCTACAGCAGAAACTAAGGCTGTCTAGTCTTACGGCACTGCCCTAGATTCCCTTGCCTTTGTTCTAGCCATGCATCATTTAGAGCTCTCTTGGGTGAAACTGTAATACTGAGGAAATGGGGGAGTGAAAAGGGTGGAGGAAAAATGGAATGAATTCCCGTAAAAAAAAGGAGCATAATAAGGGGTGGCATGTTGTATATATCACCTGTATGTGTTACATACAAAAGCACAGGGCTTATACAAAACAGCATGCAGCATTTTGACACGCTAACAGAGTCTTCTCAAGCAAAAGTGGAACATATGTTTTTTATAAGAGAATTCAAAGCTCACAGTTTATGGAAAAGCAAAGTGCATAGGTATTTTTAGAATGTTGCCATTTTAAGGTATTTTCAGCACTGCCTTTTCTAACCTTTTCCTTTCAATGTATAGCAGGGGACCCTCTTCTCCACTGAAAACAGGTTTTTGCCTCAAATAATTTATCTATCCTGGTGCTCTGTATTTTCAATAATTATACTGTCAAGCTCTTACAGATGGGATGTCTGAGACCAGAATTTCAGATCCTCAGAACATTGTTTGTGATATGAACAAATGGGGTAGGAATTTCTCTGAGGTATGTTAACCAACATAAATCTCTCTGGATTTAATGGTAACAGTATTAATTATTAAGTGATAATTAGTGCAATAACACTTCTGAACATTGTAATTATCAACTGAACCCATCGTTTAATTATATTAATAAAACACCTGATAGTTTTTAACACTGTCAATGAAATTTGTTTTCCAGTCTGTACAACTTTTCTCAGTTGCTGAACTACACACATTTAGGTTTTGATAGCATGACTATTTGGTAGAATTGAACCAATAGCCTAATGGAAAAAAAATGGCTTAAACACTTCATGAATCTACATAGGAAGATGGAAAATTAATTAAGTTTATAGGAAGAGTTCATAAATTATTATTAATTTGGCAAAGAGTTTACCCCAAAGAGCAGAAATATTAGCCAAAATTGTCTTGATTCTGAAGAAACAAAAACACCGTACGTCATGAGATAATTAAGTGTATAGAGGTACATTAAAAGACAGAGGGCACTGCAGCAGCATAAAACTACAACAGAGGGTTGCTATTGTAATGCACCGAATTATACAAACATCTCATTTTGAAATGTTAGGAAGAAAAATCAATTCACACTGTGTCAAACTTTTCAGATTGCTGTGCTCAGTTCTCTTTGCACAATTGAAACAAAAAATTGCTCCAAATAAATGCTTCTTATCTCCGTGAAAGGTAGAAGGCAGCTGTTATAGATGCCTTAAGAAACATGGAAGTTACTAACTAAATGACCCCTTCTGTAACATTGTATTTTATTCTCATCATATACTAGAATTAGTATTTTATCTTAATATATGAATACTAAAATGGGAGGCAAATTTAGTGTATAAAAATTTTGCTTAGCTGCATCCTCCCAGCTCCACACTGAACTAGGTAGATGACTTTGAACAGTTAATTTCAATTCCAAGTGCAAATATGTTTTGTCTTTAAAATAGTTGAAGATACTGACAAAATGAAAAGACACATGAAGGACTAGCAACTTAAGTTTCTTAAGAACTCCTGGGAAATTGACTTAAATTCTTCCAGAACAGGAGCTGGTACAACAGAAGTCAAGAAAGAAAGAAGAAAGAAAAATAAAGTCTCCCCTTTTGCTTCCTTTTTCCCCTTTCTTCAAGGAGGAAATATTTTATTGACCATTATCACATATGAACCAATGAGACACAGAGCTGCTGGTACACTCTGCATCCATGTTTGGAAGGAGGTGGGTATTCTGCTCTGACTATAGAAAAAGAGCTAGAAAACAGAAAGAAAATCATGCCAGTTTAATTGGTTTTAATAGTCACTGAAAGTTAATTCATACCCATCATACTTGAGAAAGTGGCTCCTTTCATTAAAGGATAACACAAAGAACAGATATGAACTGAATAAAAACAATGTGTGTTTAATGTGCTAAAAGGGAAGGATACCAGTAGTATTGTAGAATAAATTAGTTCATTAAACTAATACTTAAATATCTGCCGACACTTTTATCGATAAAAAGGAACAATGCGTAAATATCCCATGTTGTATGGTCTTGTTGGCATAATTTAGATCACTCATTCCATAACAATGTCAAATAAAATCATGGAAAATTTCCAAAAGTTCTAAAGAGCACTGATAGTTTTTCTTAATCACAGTATAAACTAGTATATACTATAATTGTAGTTACTTCTTGAAACTGACACTGGCCTCTAATCAGTTAACGTTTCATATCTAAGTATTATTAAAAAATCATTATTCTTTTGCAAAAGTTATGTAGTATAATTGAACAATTGTGTACTTACGACTAAACAAGGCAGCAAATGGCAGAAAACAATAGGGAAAATAGTGGTCCTGAGGGTAAGGATTATTCAGCACAGGCTGAGGTATGAGAACACCATACAATTTTGACAATACTGTATCTTTTTAATTTCTTTCTAAATTGTTGATGCGAGAAGCAGTTTAGTCTGTCAAAGGAAAGTATTTGTCATCATAGCCTCTTGGTGAAATTTGCATTTATGGGTTTAAAATAATAATTTAAATATATAAGGTAATTAATTTTCTACAACTTTATGCTTTCTCAAGGTTTCTGACATCCAATAAAGATTTAGGACATTACCCAATATCAATAACAACAGACTAAGAAATCTAAATTATAAATAACATAGCAAAGAATTAATGAGGAATCATTGGCTAGAATTTGTATGTCTAAATGAACCAGTTTTTTATTTTTTTTCAATATATATGCAAGAAGATGTCCAGTTGTTTGACATATAAATTTTTAATAAGACAGCCAACCAATAATTTTTAATGTCAGTCATATTGGAGGGTGCATCTAGCTGTGATAACTGCCTGTCCTCCTCCTCCTAAGACAAACAAGATCAGAGAAGTCTATGAACTATTAAGTAAATTAAAGACAAACAAACATTTAGACCTTTTTGAAGGTATGGCCTGTGTTGCAGGAAAGTGCCTTCTACATAAAGGGCTTTTATATTCAGGAAGACGATTAATAAACTCCACAGGACTGGTTTTCCTTCTAAACAGCAGCTAAAAGGAGGAACAACTTTTCTCACACTCTTTCAGACACCAGCTCTCAAATTCTCCTGCCATATGTGCTGGAACCTTTTTTTCACTTGCATTTTACATAATCACCCAGCTTCACTGAGGAAAAACTGCTGACTGCCTAACCCTTTGCTATGTATCTACTGTTTAGCTTTGAAGGGGTTGGTTTCATTTTGATATGCTGACATTAATTCATATTTGGAAGCTTGGAAGGGGTTACTTTAATCATCAGGGGAAAGAGTACATAATTCTTCTGATTTTAAAATCTGATCAAAATGTTATATATCTTGTACATATGGTTTTTTCATTGATCACCGTTCATGATGACAATAAACAAACACCCCTACAATACCTATAAAAGTTTAAGAAATTGTGAGCTTTTAGCTCTCATATAAGCAGTTCCAAGAGTTAGGTTTTAGGTGCATTTAGAAGGATGTGGGTTTTCATGTATAATTATGTAAGGTGTATCTGTCTGATATCATTGATTCTACTTTCAATTACTATTGGAACATAAATATTCTTTGAAATTTTCATTTAATTTGTCCATCAAAACACTAGGTTTGATGTAAATACTTTTCTGTCTTATAATATCATGTCAAAAAAAGGTCTCACTTCTTGGTGATAGTGAGTCCTGTTATCTCAATGTGTGCAATGGGGTTTTTGTATTACAGCTTACTCTGATATATTGAACTACAAAATACATCTCTTCAAAACAAGCCACTGAAAATAAATGCATTCTTTCTCTCATACATTTACCATCTTTGATAAATCCAAGTGAAAGCTGAAGAAAGTAATTCTAAAGATATATACATTTGTTCCATGTCTGCATGTAGAGTCTGCTGAATATATGCTCTACAAGGGATAGCACAGAGACAACTTTAAGATGGTTCAGATGCTTCTGGTCTAGCTTTGAGAGTAAAGAAAGCACATATCTGACTCCCCATGGTCAAAGTTATCATTCTTGCAGTGATGATTTGGATGCTAGATTTTTTTTCCCTTTTCCTTTTTCTGTTTGCACGAACAGACTTTTTTTTTTTTTTTCCACTTTTGGAGATAACTAGTCATGACACATTAGCCGGTCATTGCAAGTCAATAGAAGAAGCGAATTGTTATCCTGAAACTGGATGCCATGTTTTTCAGTCTGAAGGAAGAAATGGGTTTAGCAGAAGAGAACCTGAGAGATAAGAGTATCAGGCAAAGATAATATACAATTTATGTATGGTCCATGGTCTCACAAATATACATGGACATAAAAACTCTTAGCCTTACAAATAGTCTCATTTGTAGACAGAGTTGTGTTTTACAGGCTGCTTGTCCTTGTGGAGCGGAGCACTTGCAAGTCAGTCATTAAATGCATGTAAGTAGCATACTACTAAGTGGTTATACCAAGCAATTTCAAAATATCCCTTGCATAATTCTCCCACAAACAGGAAGCATTGAAGTGAACCAGTGGAAGGTTCCAAAATAATTATCCTTGATGTGCCTTTATAGGATGGGCATTGTATGCTCTAGTGTTTTCAGATCTTCCCATGCATTTAAGGCTCATTCCAATTGCATGTAAGCTAATTAAGTCAGGGTTCAATGAGTAATCTGTTGTGTCCTTACTCTGCGCCCTATAAGTTATCTGAGGAAGTAGAGCCCCCATGACTTGATGAATTTGCAGGAGCATCCAATATATAATTTTTATAATAGCCTTCCCCTCGAATTCTCTTTGGGGGTAGTCTCCGACAGGTTCCCCAGAATTCACATGTCTAGGGTTCCAAGAGTAGATTCGCATTATCGTATTTATTCAGCACTTACTGAGAGAAGATGATCCAGCAGTTCGTTATTCAGCTCAAGACGCTCTTCTGTACAGCTATCCAAAAAGTAAAATTATCCTGGTATAACCCTTCTATATTTCTTTCTCAGTCTGTAGATCTGTGGCAGTCTTTCTTGACAGATAATGATGCCCTATTCTCCAGCTGTGCAGGAAATCTTGTAGGTAAAATGTTCTAATTTTCATATTTCTCCAATAGAAACAAGATGTTTTCTTGTGCAGGGGATCATGTTCAACATTTCTGATCAGTACAAAGTGAAGCACAAGAGGAAGAAGAATTCTGTTAAGACTCTTTGGCTCTGAGTAATCACGAAGAGCCAATGGTGCCAGGAATAAATCACATGAAGAGGAATACTTTGAGCATAGGAATGGAGCTGTGAAAACCTCACTAGAATTGGAATGCTCCAGAAACACAGAGAACAACTGGAGAAGATTTAAACAGCATCCAGCTTTTGGGTACAGATATAAGACTACAGAATAAGGGAGTTATTGCAGTTTTAAAAAGCTGTAAAACTTCAATTCTAAATGTCTGTGTGCTACTAGCTCATGAGAAAGGCACTTCAAGATGCAAGTAGAGCGGCAAAAATAAGTTAAGGTAGCCAATGTTTAAAGAAGGCAAAAATAAAAAAAAGAGAGAAAAGACAAGAGGAAAGCCCCCCAAACACAGACAATCCAATGTGTTGTCTGTACTATCTAAACTTTTTGAAAGGAACAATTCAGTGATATGCACTGCCTGTTATTCCATATTTCATTGCATTTTCAAAGGTTTAGGTGCACACAAAGAGGCATTGAAATGCAGCTTACCTGTCAACAGTGACCAGGTGTTACCGTCCAAGTTTTTGTAATCTTCTGATCTATAAAGGCCCTCAACAATGGGGTCCTGAGACTGACTCAGAATGTAATGTCAGATTTAATGATATATGATTTTGAAGACAGTCTATTTCTTAGAGATTTTCTTCTTATTCCAGATAAAGTAACTATGAAATTAATACCTGTTTCTGTGGGTAGGAAATATGTATATTAAACATTATAAGCATCATCCCCTCTCTCTGCCCTCCCCACCACCAGCAAGAAGAGAAAAGATACATCTCCAAACAAAAAAGAAAACAACTCGAAGGCTGAAACTGTGCAGGAGGAGAGACATAAAGACCAAAATTTGCCATTCTGAGCCTGACCAAATCCTATATACATGGAAAGTTAAGTTTGGAAGTTCATGCTGAATACCCAAGCTTCTGGAAAACATGCATACACATTTGAATAAGATACATCATATTCTGCTTTGAATCTTTTGATAGGTAAAGGGGAGAAAAGAAATTAAAAGAATTAGGAAACCTGGCAAGTTTAAACCTCCTCCATGCTGTGGGACTAACATTAGTATCTGCTTGGTGCTTGCCTTTAGTGGATGCGTAGCACTCCAAGACATGAAGATAGCTCAACTATGGCAGTATTTTTCATTATTTGCTATGGAGATGATATAAATATACAGATATAAAGGTATTGTTTGCATTTCTGATGGAAGACAACCCTTCTTCTACTTTTATTCGTGACACTGAAAAGTGCTAACCATCCATTTCATGCAAATTTGTAGTTTTTTATGACTTTTAGTATAATCCAGCTACCAAATGTAATACTTTGGGAGTTGTAGTTTCATGAAGAGATATTTTAGATGACCAAACCAAAACCAAACAGAGAGCAGACATCTGTTTATTTCTGACCCTAAGACTAACAGTTCAATTCAAGCAACTCAGAGATGGACTAATGAGGAACTGGTAGTTTCCCTCAATGAGTTGCAAAATATGGAAATTCTAGTTTACCGAATATAAAAATGACTGTAAAAAGGTCACATCAGGTGGTAATGGAGCAGGGTTTCTCTGGCCTTCAGGTATTACCATTTAAAAAAAGAAAATATGAATAAAACCTAAAATAGTGTACATAAGGCGCAGACACAAAAGATGTAGGGTGATTTTTTCAAAGTTTTTCCATTCTGTTTTATGTTTCTGTCCAGTTGCCAAGGTTTAAATAGGACATCTGGATGAAAAGAAGTTAGAAATGCTTTACTTCTTATCCTTTACTTAGACAAGAGGAGAAAGTTTTAAATAAAAAGGCAGAGGTAGCAACAATAATTAATCGACCAATAACAGAGACAGAACAGAATATCTAAGGATAGCTTCTTTTTTTACTGCCTGTTGTACCAGGAAATATAGGATAGAGACTTTACATTTAAATGGTGTTGCTTTGCTGATTTCATTTCTTGTCCAGAGATTCTAAGGAGAAAGGAAACCACATGCACATATTTTTTTATGAAGGTTTTTAAAAGAAAATTAAATACACTTCAAACTAGAAAATGTTGGTGCCCCTTGCAGATGTTTCTTTCAGCTAGATAAAGTAGGGAGATGGTGAATGATTGCTAAAGGTTTCTTTATCTTAAAGTCAGCAATAGTAGCTCAATAGAATATACTTTGTTATTATCTGCAAAATTAAAACACAGCTTTGTTTTAAGAAAAGGAAGTCTGGTTATTGACTATCAGAGGACACATTGACAGTTTCAAGTATTTGGAAAGCACAGTAGCCCAGCCACTAGTCAAACTCATACATCTAGTAAAAGGCACAAGAACCTCATAAAATACATTAAATATCTACTCAATAACAGCATGGTAAAGACCAGACACACTAGGAACAGTCTGTTTTTATAATGTTCGATACTAGGATGGACAGAGGGCTCAGATCCTCAGCTGTGGTAGGCTGAAATCCAGGAAAATTGTTATAAGCCAAGGGAGAAGGACCTGCTTCTACAATCAGGACAATTCTAATGTGAGTTTCCAACTAGGTACAAATGTGCAACAGGAGTCATGACTGTGCCACAGAAAACATACAATATTTTCTACATAAATCCTGTGTTCTACAGCTTCTTTAGCATAAACTCTTAGACATTCAACACTTGCTTATTTCACATAAAAGTTATCACTCATTAGTGTTGTTAACAAAGAAATAAAATTGCATTGTTCTAGATACTGTGTTTGACCAGAGTGACCACTGATGAGGAAATAAAATACCACCTTTTCAAAAATAACCTGAAGAGTTTTTGATAAGATGACCATCATGGATTTACTGTTTACAAATATCTGGAGTCAGGTTGTCCAGCATCCTGTGCTTCTTCCAGTCTTAACATTTAACACTGTCATAGGCCAAGGAACTGAAAGTGTGGTACAGAAACTATCAAAACAGTTCTGATGCTTCTGTTCTTTGAAAGTGCAAATTTCAGCTTACTGCTGAACACTTTCTTAGTTCTATTAAAAGAATGAGGACACATGCCAGAGTAGATCAGGACTGCCAAGAATCCACAAGAGTGATTTAGAACTAGGAATTTCCATCACCGCTATGATCTTAATCTTGCCTTGAAACCAAAGGACTACATGCAAAACAAAACAAGAAAATGAAAAGAATCTGAAGGTAATAAGTGTAGAACTCAGTCATTTAATAAAATATAGTATATATATAAAAATAGTGTATTCTGTTCCTTTAAGAAAATGATATTGCAGGTAACTTCCATTTCAGTCTATGTACAAGTACCTAAAGCACACAGAGGTCACAGGAAAAGACAAATAAATGTGCATCAGTTGGAATCACAGGGAATGGTGCTGTGAAGTATGCATGTTGTTTCAAGTTAATTTCTTGATGAATGAGGACTATGTGTACTTGAGATGTCTCTGCAGGAGTCTAATATATTTCAGTCACTAGGATATCAATGGTAAAGGGGAGATGCTAGAATAGAACATTTAAGCTGAAACACCTGAGTTTGGTGAGGATTTCTTTCCTACACCGCTATGCGAGCCGCTACATCAATGTGATTCTGGGTCATCTTGAGTATAAGATTCGAGCGACTGATGAGACGAAGCGCACATTTATAAGTACACAATAGTTATCATTTACTCCTTCATCAGAGTAAATGTTAATAATATGAGCGTTCTCTTGCAACCACTCTAGATAGATCGGATGCATATTATCAGCTCTCTTCTTGCCCTGCAGCCATGCTAAAGAGACTGATACAACACAAGGACGTGTAGGGAGATCACAGGAGAGGCGATAATTGGAGTCTGTCTTTGGAAAGCTGTTTGTTGCAACTGTTTGTATTCGCTAGTTGCAATACGATATTCCTAGTATTTGAGTCCTCTATTCTTCGCCTGCCTGCAAACGTGTGACTTGTCGAGAGTATCTTTGGAAGACTCATAGCAACGAGGGGCCCATCGGAATAAAGTTGAAAAGAATTGTTTATGACGGAGTTGCAATGCATGCATAGGCAACAGTACAAAAGGATGTATTGTAGTGAGCTATAGTACAATCACAGAACTTATAACTGAGTCTGTCTTTCAGAATGACTCTGATGAACCTATTTTGAATTATACCATAACATACTTGAAATAATCAGGTTATATTGAGTATCTATAATTATCATGATGTTGAGAAGACCAGACAACATTCTGATTAGCTTGATGAATCAAGTATATTGATCATTGCTAACTGAGTATACTGCGTTAGTTGCTGGGTTGAGGAATCGAATCCTGCCTCAATGTTGATTTAGTGCACATGGGCAGCTGTTTGTAGAGACTTTCTCTATTACTGGTTTGTATGTTGTATCCGATTTGCGAGTTCATGTTGCACTCGTATAATGGAGAGGATTCCATGCTCTCCATACATCATTGGTCAAAGCTATTATAGAGTCACCTCATGTAATACGCTTGCGGTTAGATGTCACCAGTATACCCACGATATAGCACTCTGTATATAGTTTTTTGAATATATCTACGCAATTGTGTCTTACCACTATCCCTTCATGTATGCTCTACTTGCTATTGATTAGTGACTAATGCAGGCTCCATAGGAAACATTATCGTGACCCTGTCAAGAGTCCTCACCATATGGTCATATTGATGGCGTAAAAGATGATTCAATATTAGCCTGAGACTCTCAATTCATTTGAGGCAGCCTTGCTCTGTTAATAGCTCTAGAAGGGACAGTGCACGTCTTCTCATACGAGAGAGATTACTCCCCACCATATTCGTCTACATCTGTATATGAATGAGAACACTATTACAGAACTCACGCTTTGAGAGGTCTTTAAGGTGCTAAGAGAGAACGTCGAGAATCGATCATTAACGCAACTATGTAGTCTAAAAATAATAAACTCGTGCACTGCATCTAGTGAACCAAGTGCTGTAAGATATACTTAGATGGATTATCATAGGGTCCAGACATCAGATTACTATCGAATTACTCCGCGGTAGGTTAGACTCACATGACATACTTAGATGGCAGTGCCTATTCGCGATAGGACTTGAAATCTAGCTAGTCTAGGATGATGATAAGCACTATCATAATGTCGGTGATGTGGAGAGCTATGAACTATTTTGCGCTGAGGATGAAACTTGCGATTTTCCTCCATTCTATGCGCGACTGTTCACGAGCTCATAAGTCAAGTATATCGAGATATGAGCAATATAGCATAATATATGTGCTTTGCTCTCTATTAAACCTCCACTCACTATGTAGGTTGGACCCCCCAGCTATCGACGAGACTATCGATTTATTACACATTCGAGCATCTATCAGCTTATAGGTAGTCACTGATCTCTCAACTACACTCAACATATAAAATATATACGCAAAATCTACACACACTCTTTCGTCAAATCTACCAGGTTATGCTTGACTACTATGCTCCACGATGCTTAGCTACTATTGATTAAGTCACAACAACTCAAAAGCATTAAGCAAGCCAAAAGTATAGAGCAACATATATAATCAAATTCAGATTTAAGAATCAAGAAAAAGATTTCTCTTGTTTAATCATGTGAGTCTGAGTGATAGCATGAGTGCAAGCGTAGTGTAATAATCCACTCACATGTGTGCAAAGGGAGACACTCGACTCTACTGAGGTGTGGAGCATTGGGAATTTGCGCCTATAGGCGTCGTCATTAATCCCTCCGTAGACTTCGCTGGGAAGTCTGTCTCGTCTTTTTGGAATGTATATGTCTCGGCCACTAAGCCTCGCTTGCACGGCTGATCTTTGTCAGACCTTCCTGACACAGAAGCATTAGGAGATGTGTTCCATGATTATAGAGCATTTGTAAAGAGCAACACGACTGATGGCAGATAAGTTGCAGAGATGTTGGTATATGAATGTCTCGTTGTTTGTGAGCATATGTCCACGATCTACGTTAATAGTGAGTCTCGAGCATACGACTAGATTCACAGCCAGCCAAAGTTGATATGTGGAGGACATTCTTTTTCGAGAGTAGCTTTGGAAGGCAGAGTAGAAATTTCAATATAACATAATAGTTCTATCAGAGTCCCAGTAGTAGGATAACAGACGTCTATGTCTAGTCTAGGAAACAGATCACATGAGTCTCAGAACCTCCCGAAAAGTTTTCGAGACTTCTTCAAAGGGCATAAGCGAGATTTGCGAGCAATTTTACTGGTGATAACTCTTGCGCACCGTTACTATTGTCTTAAAGTCGCAGCTATATAAAGCTAAATCATATGCACCTTGAGCATTCGTCGTTATTTCGAGTAATCCGCTGTATTGATCGTTGCACTGTTGTTGTGTGTAGAGAGCAGCTCTCGCAAATGTGTCCTCGGCAGTCGACGGATCTGAAAAAAGAGTCACGAGGGCATAACTCATGCCTAGGTGTTCTTCATGACCTCTGGTTATTCACGACAGCCTTCGATGAGAGGTACATTCAGTATTGTCCTGGTAAGCTATGTTCGTAAGCTGGTGTTAATTCGTTGAAGATTGGAGTCTGAGCCGGTGAACCTTATGGAAATCTTCCTACCTTCGCATACTATCTGCCCTATGCACTCTCGAGTGGTAGAATAGTGGACGCAACTTGTCTCGCGCGCGAGTTAATCACATCGAGAGTGATCCGAGTCGGTAGCAGTAGCAATCGGGCTCAGAGAGCTACCGTTGTGGCAGAGTTACAACGATCCAAAAGGTCACCATTATGTTGTCTGGAAGACGTCCTGAAGAAGTTATCAATAGTCTATGAATCCTCGTTCGAATATTGTAGTCAGCTAAAGTCTTATCTTTCAATTTTGTTTTGGGAGAGTATGCCTCTCCTTTTTCCTAGACATAGAAGGAGTCACAGGTATTAATGAGGCTTCTATATACTAGTATGCACAACATTCACAAGTATCTATTCGAAATTTGAGTGAGACTTATTTAATACTAATACAAGCAGCTGGTCCTTCAAATCTTTCTCCCACACGCTGCTACATTGGACTCTTACACTTGTCGGTTCACAGGGCATTTACTATACCTTACCGAAATTGTGTCTGACTTCGCACTTTAGATAACTCAAAATTACGTGATCAGCTGAGCCACACATTGCAAAGCGCCCGAAAATGTATGCGCTGTGCGGGGTAGCGCATGGCATTTCACCCAATTTTGAGCGCTGAAGTTCACACGACATACATTCTATTGTGTCAATCACAACTTAATCTATATCATACCACAATAACTTGATCCTCTCTTAATAGCTAGAGTCGAACAGATCATCAACACGGAATTACGCCATATAAGAAGATACTCAACCAAGCTCAGACACCACCGCGCTACACTCGTATATTGCACCTTTTGTGAGGCAGCTTCGTCAATTGCTAGACGATTCAGTGATCGCTAAAGAGTGTTCTTGATACTCATAGAGGTACGATTTACAAAGTTTCTCTAAGCTGAAAAAAAACATATTCAGAGTAATTGGGAAAACTAAGATCAATCTGTGGTATAGAAGTACTTATGTATTAACAAGAATGCAAGAATACCTCTTGAGAACTTCTTTCTTTTCTATACACTTTCACAATCTTCTGCACACAGCTTTTTGTAAGGTATGGAAATTTTGATAGCAATTTTTCTCAATTTGCAGATGTTCACAGGTATATTCCAACATTTAAATAGCTTGCAATATCTCACCTCTGTTCTCTGAGGAAATATTTTTGTATACATAATGACCTGATGCAATTAGCCAACTGGCATAACACTTGAGGTTTTTATGTTTTTATTTTAAATGTTTTGAGGACAGATTGAAATATTTTGTGGTAGTTTCCTCTGTTAGGCTTCCAGATTAAAACTTAAAATTCTGACCAGCTAAAATGGCAAAACTAAGCCAGGACTGTGAACCCAAGTTGTATGCTTCAAGGACATTTCCTAATTACAGGAAGATATGAGTCTAGAAAGCAATAGCAGTATAATAAACAACTTGATATGTATGCGAAAAAAAAAAAAAAAAACAAAAAAAAAAAAAAAAAAAAAACCCTGGAAAAAGTAGAGGAAATAAATACATTGCGAGGAGGAAGTACTCTTGAGGCAGAATTGTGAGAAGAAGTGTTCTTAGTGCAAAGAGGACAGATTGAAATATATAGACCTGATAATTTCTCACTAGCACAAAATTCCCAGGGCAATAGCGTAGTTCAGGAAGACCTTAATATGAATAATAAAAAAAAAAAAAAAAAAAAAATAAAAAAAATAAAGGAAAAAAAAAAGAAAATAAAAAGGTAATAAGAAGACCTGGGATTGGATACTCAGGAGGAGATCAACTTTTTGTAGCTGAAGAGAGAGATGTGGAGTTAGAAAACAAGACTGTTATGGCTCAATGCCAGACCACAAAAGCCTTGGACCTAAAAGAACTCTATTGATGGCACTCAGTAGAGAGACACAAGTGTCTCTTTAGATTTATCCAAGTCCAGTTAAGAGGCAATTAGGTTAATTAATGAGGCTAAATAATTACTTTTTCTTGGCAAGATTTCAGCACAATAAGAAATTGCTCAATTTAATCCAGGAGAGTGATGTAATTTCCCAAGTTCTATGCAAATCTTGGGGCTCACTTCATTTAATTTTATGAATGGTCCTCAGTGTCTCATTATTACCCTGATCCTGCTAGCTACCTCTAAAACTCTACCCTACCTCTACTCTGAGGCCATATGTAGGAAAAAATTCTATCCTTAACAAATATGTGGAATTCTTCTACCACAGTCTATGATAAGTCAGATCTGTAAAGTCTATTATACTCTATTATAAGGAAATACCTGACTGACAAATTCTTGGTTAAACAGCATACATTTAACCTTGTCTTAATTTGCTAAAATTCCACCAGCCTTACATGAGCATTATTTATGAATAAATTAATATTACCATCAATCTTTCTGTGATAACATGTTAAATTAAGGTTTTTTAAACTGAATATGTTGATATTCAAGAGACATCCCAAACTAAAGGTATATTTTTATCAGTGTAATTCTATTTGTTCTGCACATTAAAAAATTTGCTGAAAACAAATGGGAAGGTTGAGTTTTTGCAAAAGGAAAAAGTAACAACCAGTAAGAAGGAGTGAAGAGTGAATGAAACCTTCTGTCAGCTTGGTCAGAAATATTTACCAAGAGTAGGGAGAATGATTCGTTGATCTGTTTATAGCATTAGCACCATGCGAAATAGGTTTTCTGTTTCTGAGACACCACATTGTTGCCAATGTGCTTCTTTCCCGTTCACCTCTGACTACACACTCAGTATATCAAAGTTCGATAGAGTCGAGGATTTTTGGACCCATACACGAGAATCGAAAATTTGTAAGACTACACATCCACAATGAAGAAAGGAGAGAGATGACACGGGGTGTCTTTGAGCTTTGATAAATAATGACTGCTTATATCCTGTTTGGATCTGGTCCCTGACCATTGGAGAGAACCCTTCTACTTCATCATATTGATTACATTTGCCCATCTAAGAAATCCCTGTACTTTCCATTACCACTGCAGAGCCCAGTGTAAGATGCAAAGTCATCCCTGAAATATCAGTTCCAATATAAATTCAGTTGAAAATAAAGAAAACTGATTTTCAGCCACGGACACACACACAGACACACATGCACACACATACATACTTGAAATGACAGAAACATTCCTCTTTCTGCACCAACCCTTTCTAAAGGGTATTAGTCAGAGACTACCATAGCAGAGAAAGAGCTCCATCCTGCAGTATCTGTCATTTTAGGCAGTTGACAGTTTGTAAGTTTTCTTGGTTTCTCTGATCTAAACAAACCTGGTACACAATGTCAAACAATTGGGTCACAAAATTTGTATGTGCAAGTTTGGTAGACCTGAAAGATATGTGATAGAAAGGCTTTGTAATATAGCTATTCAACAGTGAGTAACTTTATTTTTAGATCTATGAGTAAGTTTCAAAAAATATTTCATACCTCTTGTCAGTCAATGCATGCTTTTTCAGAACTACTAGATAAAGTTTCCCATACTGTCTTCTGAAGAAGTCTTATAATTGGACCAACATATTCCAACCTTGCATTTATATGTAAGCTAAAAACAGCATGCAGATCACTAACTGTGAATATATTTGGACAGCTATAAGCTAGGTGTAATTTTAATAATTTCAAATTGTTCCTGTTCCATGATAGGAAAAATATAAGAAACAAAATTTCTAATTTCGTTCTAGTTAATTTCTTCTATTCATATAAATGAATCTCTCTCTCTCTCTCACTCCTCTCAATCTTGTTTTCTCCCCCCACACCCTGCTCCAGAATTTCCCTAAGGAATTCTATTTAAGTGAGCTCCTAGTCTAGTCTCTTTCTCTAGATCGATTTCCATTGTTTCTCAGGCTTCTAGCAGTGTACCTGAATGGCAAATCAAAGATCTGAAGCTTTGTTTCCATTATGTTTCTTAAACCTCATTTTTGAGGTTTTTTGTTTTTTTTTTTTTTTATATATACAGCAATCTGCCAGAATCAGTCCTTGTACATGTCTATATGATTATATTCTGAAATATGTTATCTTGTTTCTCAAGCAATATGGTCAGAGCACAGTGCTTCCCTTCCCCAAAATAGAAAATAGTTTCAAGGTTTGAACATAATTTTCCTATCCTGCCTAGTCTCTGCATTTTCCATCTAATGTCCCTCAATGTCTTCTGCAAAGTGGATAATAAAAAAGCTTGGAGCAGTGCTCTACAAAAATGCAATGTCTTTCCTTCCCTTATCCTTATAAAAGTTCTTAGTATCTCGTGCTAGACGATATTTCCTTCTAATATCTATAACAAGTTTCTCAAGATTAGAACGTTTAGCTATGAACAAGCTCACAGAGAAATAATGGGCTCGGTCGAACAAAGTGCTGCGCAATAACACTCCACAATCGCCGTAGGCTAAGCCACTCTGCACACTATGTGTAACTTACCTGCAAAGATGCGCATGCATACATGTGTTGAAGCACCTTTGCAGCCAAAGTTATTCCCACGAAGAAGAGTTCATTAGTTTACGTGCCTACAAACACTTTAAGAAATTCATCTCCTCCCATATATTCGACACAACTAAATGGCCAGGGAGTGCCACGGAATTATGGAGAGCAGTACAATTGCTTTTACACAGAGCAGGTTCATTTTCCAAATTGCAAAAATAAAGACAGGTATCAGTAAAGGGTTGGTTTTGCTGTGGGCGAGGATCCACACTAAGATGGTCTGAGCATTGTTCAGACTTCATAACTGTCTCTACAAAAAATCTTAGAGATGCTTTATAACACCACTACATCCACTGAAGCAAATGCAATTTATCAAGGAGGCTTTACTGCCAACGCTATTGTAAGCGGAAGGAAAGACCGTGACGCGTATAATGTTGGATAGCAAGCACATGCCCAAGTTGGAATGATTATTTCACGTCATGCACGAGAAGGAACCATTGACGCGGACATTGAGATGATGAAACTTGTGTCAGAGCCACAATACAGCGCAGGATTTAGCTAAATTTTGCTATCTGAATCATATGAGCTCTGCCAATACATAGATGGTTTCTACGCACGTGTGGGTGTAGAGAGAGGGAGGAGGGCATCTGTGGCTGTCAATGTAATGGGCTTATACTATACTGTGCAATGAATGCATAGAGCGAGATTATCATACGCGCAGATTTCAGGATATCGCAATCTCATCCCTGATATAAGCCAAATGTTTATACAGTTATAGGTAATCACTGTTGGCGTAGGAGCGCAATGTCGTAGGCGCCATACAGGAGCATAAATCTGCATGTAACTAATATGTAATATGACCGTATTTCAACAGTAATAACAAAAAACACAACAGCAAACCACTCTTAGAACAAAAATGAGTTTAAGAAACATTAATGGAAAACAAAAGCTTTCAGATCTTTTTGATAGATTTTGCCCATACGTAGGTAGCTTCGACTCGCTGAGAAAGCCCGTGTGCGGATGCAACAAAGAGAAATGCGATCAGAGCACAAGAGACTGAGGCTCATCGGAGCTCACTTAAGAACGTACAGGACGAACAGGTCCGTTACGGAGAGACCGTCTGGTAGAGCAGAGGTGGGAGGCGTGAGGGCGAGAACGAGAGAAAAAGACAATTGGATGAGGAGGCAGTGAGAGAGGAGACACGCAGAGGAGTCGCGATCTCTATCACTAGGTAATAGAACGGGAAGAACCTTAGCGCACAGCACACGAGAGCTCTAGACACAGGATGATGGCGATTTTACTATTGGATGTCGCGATTCCACGCTAGTCAAAAGCCGGAACAGAGACAAATCTCTTCGACAGAGGAGATGAGCGTCAAACTAGAGCAGAAACGGCTAGAGAACTTTCAACTAGGTGATGGCTGAGCACATACCAGGAGTGTCACATATGTTAGTGGATTCTGCCTCTTGTGTGTTAGCTTACAATAGAACAAGGGGAATATGTTGGGGCAATATTAAGGACTGTGATAAATCCAGGAGAACGAGCCAGTATGGTACAACATTCTCACATAGGTAGTCGATGAGATAGAAGGAGAGCACGCGGGAACTTGGACACACAGAGAGTGATAGAAATAGCTTTCTCTTGGAGAAAACGCTCTCACATCATTCAGGTGAGAAACAATAGACAGCTTACTTGCTCGCACAGCTAGAATGGTGAGTATACGTCAGGTAGTTTATCACAAGGCGTTGTATATCCACAGTCATTCTGGAATCTCGACGCACGGCGTCGCGGGCGGCCCCGAGAGAGCACTTGCAGCGAGTGAGACCGAAGAGTGACTCTGCTGACCGAATTCTGTCTGAGCGAGATGGGGTGTAACCGACGTTTGCTTCATTACGATCAGAGATAGCCGAAGAGAAACTTAGACATTTAACTAGTCTCGAACACGGCCATTGAGAGAGCGGAGAAGATTATCTACGGGCGCGAAGGCTGGCATTGTGGAGGCTCCGATTCATGATGGGTAGTGCTAACTACTCACTATACTCTACGCTCTTGGCAGTAGAATAGGGTTGTGAGTTGCGCAGAATAGGACAAGAAATGTGATGACATTTTCATAGTAACGGCTCGCATCGTATTGCAAGGCTTGCTGCTGACAGATCGGGGTGCTTGCTAGAGAATGTGAGCCTGGTACGAGAATAAGATAAATGCTCATCTTGTACGTTTCACTGTTTGCGAAATCACATGAAATCTTGAAATAATTAGGATCTGAGGAAGGATATGCACAGATGTGTGATGACCTGTTGCGATCCCTCTCAGAGGAACACATTAAGGTGTCCTGCTAGTTGATAATAAAGCTCGGGGAAAAAGGAGTTATAGTAAAGAGCGGATCCTTCCTCTAAGTAGAGAGGCACACCAATTGCTCAAAATGAAGAGCAGTAGAAAGACTGTAGAGTAGAAGGAGGTGGCTCTCCCATATAGGGTAACAGCTGCGGATCTAGTGCATAGATCCAAACAGGATATAAGCAGTCATTATTTATCAAAGCTCAAAGACACCCCGTGTCATCTCTCTCCTTTCTTCATTGTGGATGTGTTAGTCTGTACAAATTTTCGGATTCTCTGTGTATGGGTCCAAAAATCCTCGACCTCTATCGAAGCTTTGATATACTGAGTGTGTAGTCAGAGGTGAACGGGAAAGAAGCACATTGGCAACAATGTGGTGTCTCAGAAACAGAAAACCTATTTCGCATGGTGCTAATGCTATAAACAGATCAACGAATCATTCTCCCTACTCTTGGTAAATATTTCTGACCAAGCTGACAGAAGGTTTCATTCACTCTTCACTCCTTTCTTACTGGTTGTTACTTTTTCCTTTTGCAAAAACTCAACCTTCCCATTTGTTTTCAGCAAATTTTTTAATGTGCAGAACAAATAGAATTACACTGATAAAAATATACCTTTAGTTTGGGATGTCTCTTGAATATCAACATATTCAGTTTAAAAAACCTTAATTTAACATGTTATCACAGAAAGATTGATGGTAATATTAAATTTATTCATAAATAATGCTCATGTAAGGCTGGTGGAATTTTAGCAAAATTAAGACAAGGTTAAATGTATGCTGTTTAACCAAGAATTTGTCAGTCAGGTATTTCCTTATAATAGAGTATAATAGACTTTACAGATCTGACTTATCATAGACTGTGGTAGAAGAATTCCACATATTTGTTAAGGATAGAATTTTTTTCCTACATATGGCCTCAGAGTAGAGGTAGGGTAGAGTTTTAGAGGTAGCTAGCAGGATCAGGGTAATAATGAGACACTGAGGACCATTCATAAAATTAAATGAAGTGAGCCCCAAGATTGCATAGAACTTGGGAAATTACATCACTCTCCTGGATTAAATTGAGCAATTTCTTATTGTGCTGAAAATCTTGCCAAGAAAAGAAGTAATTATTTTAGCTCATTAAATTAACCTAATTGCCTATCTTAAACCTAGGACTTGGATAAATCTAGAAAGAGGACACTTGTGGTCTCGGATACTGAGTGTCGCCCATCAAATAGAGTTGCTTTAGGTCCCAAGGCTTTTGTGGTCTGGCATTGAGCCATAACAGTCTTGTTTTCTAACTCCACATCTCTCTCTTCAGCTACAAAAAGTTGATCTCCTCCTGAGTATCCAATCCCAGGTCTTCTTAGTACCTTTTTATTTTCTTTTTTTTTCCTTTTGATTTTTACTTTTTTTTTTTTTTTGTTTTTTTTTATTATTGCATATTTAAGGTCTTGCCTGCAACTACAGCTATTGCCTGGGAATCTATTTGGGTGCTAGTGAGAACTGTATCAGGTCTAATATGTTCAATATCTGTTCCTCTTGCACTAAGAACAGTCTTCCTCACAATTTCTGCCTCCAAGAGTACTGTCGTCCGCTCCTCGCAATGGGTATTTTATTTCCCTCTTACTTTTTCCAGTGGTTTTTCTTTTTTATTTTTTTTTGTTTTTTTTTTTTTTTTGCCCGCATACATATCAAGTTTGTTTTAATTTTGACTGCTATTTGCTGTCTAGATCATATCTTCCTGTATATTAGGAAATGTCTGAAGCATACAACTTGGGTTTCACAGTCTGGCTTAAGTTTTGCCAATTTTGAGTCTGGTCAGTAAATTTAAGTTGTCATCTGCGAGCCTAACAGAGGAAACTACCGACACCAAAATAGTTTCCAATGTGTCCTCAGGAAACTGCGAGAACTAGTTAAAATAAAACCATAAAAACCTTCAAGTGTTCATGCCAGTTGGCTAATTGCATTCAGGTTCATTATGTATACAAAAATATTTCCCAGAGAACAGAGGGTGAAGGAATATTGCTAAAGCCGATATTTAAAATGTTGGAAATACCTGTGAACATCTGCAAATTGAGAAAAATCTATCACAAATTTCATACTTACAAACAAAGCGTGTTGCAATGCAAGGATTGGTGAAAGTGTTGTCATAGAAAAGAAAGAGTTCTCAAGAGGTATTCTTGCAATTCTTGTTAATACATTAAGATACTTCTATACCCAAAATTTGATACTAGTGTTCCACAATCTGACATATTGTTTATTAATTCCAGACTAAAATTTGTAGACTACCCTCTATATATAGCAAGAAACACTCTGTAGAAAATGGTGCAGCATCAGAGTATACTGCCAAATGCAAAGACAGTGTAAGCTGGAGTGCTGTTTGTCAGACTTTATCTATTTGTTTAACTGTTGCTCTGATAAGAATGATTTTTGTAGTTGACTTTTTTGTATGACAATAGAAAATGTAGTTTGAAACTTTCGCCTAATTGGTGATGCAGCCTTAGTCATCATCAGCAAATTGAGCAATGTGAGCAACAATTTTAGTTTTCCCCTGTAGCAGCTATCCCTTGCGCTGACAGATTAGGGACATGCAGCTGCTTTATAAAATCAATCAGTTTCGAATACTGAAGGAACTATTAACCGAACCCCTGCCATCTACTTCTGAAAGAAGTCTCCAATAGATTACCTTTTGCAATGAGATTAAATAAAGATTTAGAAGTTTCAGGAAACATATTTCTGCAACTTCTGCCATCTCTTGCAGAAATAATTTCATTTTACTGGAAAAGAAAAAGTTGTGCTCCATTTAAATAGAGTCTAGCAGTATGTATGGGATCAGAGTAACCAATTTCACATTTACATTGAACATCAAGAACTAACATCAAAATGAATAAACAAGTCATAGAAAACCAGATGCTCTATCTTGTTTCTCAAGATGCTGCAATTCAAGAGCCCACACATATCCAAAACATTGTCTTCAGTTGAAACAGGCATAGATTTATACGATAATACCTTAAATGCAATCCACTTGCAAACACAAAAAAAACTTTTAGGGAGTTGAATAAGCATTTCTATACCTGAGATCTGTTTCCTAACAGACTTGTAGCTATATTGAATGAATTTTTTGTCCCAAGTGACCTGAATATTTTACCTCTATCACTTGCCTCTAGTCACTAGACAGTATTAACATATCTGACATGCAAACAAGGCATTCACCAAATTTCTGCACTTCATCTAGTTTTCTTCTTTAACCATAGAACC
>CM019236.1:12301813-12315404 GCA_009741485.1 Malurus cyaneus samueli | reverse complement strand
ATAGAGTAACAGACTCCTTTAATTACATGGCGATACTGGAATACTCAACTGGATAATTTCTTTAATTTTAATGTACTTTGCGCGTAATAAGAATTAACAATAATAATAATTGAAGAAGCACAATGCAACTCCCCCTCACCAAAACATAAAGGGGACACCCTCTCAAAAAAAACCCCCAAAAACAAAAAACACAAAAAAACCCAGAAATAGAAAATATAAGCTTCTAGAGATGACATTATTTTTTCAAAATTTCCTTTAGTATGTTCCCTAAAAGGCTGGTGGCTCCATCAGATATGTAATACACTACTTGCTTCTGCCCGAGCCGCTACAAGCAGTGCAGAATATCTTGTACCCACATGTAATTTCTCTTCTACCTGCACTACAAGAAGCTAGTATTTCTCCGCATTTGCAGCACATTCATCAACTTTTTTCACAAATCACTTCAGTGATTACTCCCTCATGCTATAAATAAAAAATGCCCACTCTCAAGGCTGTTGGCTGGGTAGACGATAGAATTCTACTAGAGAATGCAAATGGATATACAGGGTCAGTTGGGTGGCTGATGCACTCTGAAAGCTTCCACAATTTATCAAGCTGTCACGTGTCCTCTGATAGTGGCATGTATACGGTCCGCATTTGACATTTTCTCCATCTGAATTTGCATGCAGTTGGACATATAAAAGTGAACTATAAGGTAAATGCCCTGAGTTTTTTCCTCTTAAATTATTTCCTACTATTCCTAAGAACTGACTCCTACTCCAACTTGCCTTAACCTGATTCTGCACCAGCTCTGTCTGATCTTCGGGGAGTGACTGTGTGAGCACGGGAGAATAATGTACCTTACGATT
The DNA here is from genome assembly GCA_009741485.1 of Malurus cyaneus samueli. NCBI lineage: Eukaryota > Metazoa > Chordata > Aves > Passeriformes > Maluridae > Malurus > Malurus cyaneus. The sequence continues at coordinate 12,314,556 of CM019236.1, read as the reverse complement.
CTTTTTCTCTCTTTGGTAGCAATGCCGAAGAGTCTGGCCCGGGCTATCTAGGGAGAAATAAGGAACAGTCTTGGGATCTGGCTTGCTATCTTAGTCTGCTTGGCATATTCCACTTCTGTAAAAATAACTGATGAAAGCACTGTTAGAATTTCTTGCCTGCACCCCATGAATATCTGGGCAGTTGAGTTATGAATAAAATGCTGCGGAAACAAGTAATGTGAGCAAGACGCATTAGTGCTCTATTAGCTCAAGTCAAGTGAACTCAATTGTGCTGTTTTTCTTTTTAACTGGTAACTAAGCAGCAATAAAATGCATATAAAAACACCACACCTAGAAACATCACAGAGTATTTTACCAGATTCTGGACTTGCTTATTGACTTCAACATACTGTTGTAGTTCAGTTTGCTGCGATGTGCAGAGGAGAACATCTGGTTTGAATTAGTAGCAGTGCTTGTACCATAGTCCATGTGCCTGAAAGGCCTTTGGTTATTCACAACTGTCTCAGATTATCTCTGGTAAAATTGCTCCTACTCCTCTCTGTTTTGGTGATCATACCACAGAAGTAATTTAAATGAACAGCAGAAAATTCATGTATTTGAATCAATTATATGTTCGAATCTACAGATAGCTTACATGTGGTCATCTTGAGCATATAGTGAATTAAAGTTAACAGATCTCAAATAAATATGCATTCTGTATTTATATTTATGTTATATAAGATGCACAAGGAACTAACAGAAAAATATGATGGCATTCGGCCACAGACAAGGACCAGCAGATACATTGAAACACAAAACAGGTTGTTTAAAATAGTATTTGCACACAACAGAGGATGTGGAAGGAAATGGGAGTTAGTGAAAGGTCACTGAAACATGCAGAATATAATACCAATGAATAAACCATAGCAATGGAGGGCATCAAGCCCTATTATAAATCGTGCACGTAATAATTATATGAGATACAATATTTAGCAGCTTAGAGAAACTGAAGTTTTCTAAGTTATGAAAAGACATAGACATTTGTCTAACTGTACATTCTTTAAATCAAGAAGTCTATGTAGATCCTTTCTTAATTCCTATACTCATAAATCAAAGAAGTATGTAAACGTTTTTAAAATTCGTATCCTCTTTAAATCAAAAAATTCAATTTATCTGATAATGAAATTAGACTATGAGAACTTACATGGAAAAAGAGTAGGGATCTAAAGTCCGTTCCAGCAGTGAAATGTCATGCAGTTGCATGTCAAGATAGACACGCAGGTGTTTTTCGCAAAGCTTATGCCCCCCTCTGCTAATATATGCTTGACCTTACTTGACACTTAAAGTTCCCCCCACTGTCTTTCTTCCATTTCCTCCTGAATGTCCTCGAACCTTACTCAAAACTATGTCCTCAAGGACTGAGCAATTAATTTGTCGAAAATGAAAATGAAAGGTTTTGAGAGAAAAAGAAAAAAAAAAAAAACATACAAACCCGCTACCAAAAAGAAAAACAAATGGAAGGACATTGCACTGTTCTCAAGCATTTCGCTAAATGTTCTTATGGCCTCCACGCTCAAAATCTTATTGAACTGACTAGTCTTGCAATGTGTGAGAAAGCTTCACACTAATATGCTTATTAATTATCGTTAGCATTTTTATTTTTATCAGTTCAGTGTTCTAGCCTAGGAACACAGTGAGATGGGAATTTTGAATCAAGAGGAGTAATTATTTATAATTCCTTTTTTTTTCTTTTTTTTTTGGTTGCTAAAACTTAAAACTTCTTCACGATGATTTGAACTTAGACTTCTATGACAAAACAAGGGAGAGAAAGAAAGCATATTTAAATGGCACGCTTGTACACTTCAGCTTTATTCAACAAATAAAAACTGAAAATGACATCACCTGGTGAGGACAAGTAAAGCTCAAACATTTATAGCAGAGGTTGAATCCTCTGATAGCATGTTTCTTTTCTGTTTCCTTATTCCAATACATTGACCATTCATAATACTTCTCTGTTAGATCAAAACGATGTATTTAAACAGAATATTTAAATTGACACTTCTATTTCTGAACAGGAAATCCAAAAACTGGTATGGAGTTCAGACCTGGTGTCATAGCCTCCTGCAAAGATGACGTGCATCTTAAGGCATACACAAGATAAGATAATCAGGCAACTGGAAATCCCATCCTTCCCTTCTCAGTTTGCATTTGTCATCTTTCCAGTGAAATTTTACTCATTCATCTTTCTTTAGTGTATCACTGAGCCTTTCCTTAAAAGACATGAAGACTCAGTTTCTGCTATGTGTTTGTTTGTGAGCTCATGTACTCATTCTCAGGCCCAGCACATCAGTCTTCATTACTCACTTGTCATTACCTGCGTGATGAATACCAAGAGTTTACCACGTGGATGCCCTTTACACCTTGAATGCATCTTCAAGGTGGCTGGCTGGTTCAGTCCAGAGCTCGTTCTGGGGTTGTTGCAAAAAAGAACTTACACATCTAAAGATTGCTTGCCCCGTTCTAGTTTCATTAACTTACACAATTTATGAGAACTTAAAAACAGTTATTGGGTTTTCCTTTAATGTTATCTCCTGACTAAAATTCATCATGAACCTTCAGTCCTCTGTTTTATAGAAAGACTCAGGACCATAACCAATGGGGGTAACAAATCAATAAAAATAATTGAATAGCAAAATGGAGCATGTGACTTTATACAAAAAACCAGCTTTTTTTGAGCTTCACCTGTACAGATTTTCTCAAATTGTTGGTTTTAGTTGCTTTTTAAGTTTGTTGTCGTTTGCTATAGGTTGTTTGTTTTCTGATTGTAATTACAAAATTTGAAACAGCCAGTTACACTAGAGCCTTTGATGAGGCTCTCAGATAACTCATTTTTAAGTGTATTTATATGCCCTTGAGCTTCCCTTGCTGTGGCAGCTCAACTTTAACTTCTTTGTTTTCATATCCAAGCAGTAGCACAACGACCTATAAAATAATAGCACCTCTATTTCTTGGCATTCAAGAAGCCAGAACCTTAGCTCTTTTTATAAACAGTATTAATGATACTCCATTTGTAAAATGCAGTTATGTTGACCGTCACTGGAATTCAGTGAGTAAAAAAACACCATTCCTTCCTCATATTAGCATCAAACGAAACTAGAGGGTTTATATAGGGACTTTCTGGAGATCAAACTTCAACTACTCACTTCTGAAAAGAACTTTAATTACTTAAAGACAAGAAACATTAACTAGAGAAGAAAACTCTGGTATATGTTACAGAATAAATTAAATTTTATTTGACTGCAGCAAGCAAGATATTTCACATTATGTAAAGTGAAGGGAATGGTTGTCTTTTATTAGAGGTGAAAAAAGAGAGCATTGGGCCTTCTTTTAAGATGTGAACATCAGCACACACCTGCGTAAGGAAAAACGATGAATGCCTTTGAACACTTCTTTTTTTGTCAGCAATACTTGGCTCCTTTTCTGTTATGTGTCTGATGAGTGAACAATCAGCTCAGGCCCACTTGAAGTTGCAATAGTTTATCAAATGGGACATTGCAGCAGGCTTTTCTCGAAACAAAACTTTCTTTTAAGCAAACATTTATATTTTATTTCAGAGAATTGTGATTTTTTGGTGCTATAGCTGAATGATGCATCCACGTTATTCTGAGTAGCAATGCTGTCAATACCTAAAGTATGCATATTTCTGCATAGTCAAGAGCATTGTCACATCTTTTTAAGTTTTTATTTGTTGTGTTGTTTGTAGGTTTTTCACTGTTGTTTCATTCTCGTTTTTTGTTGTTTTTTTTTCTTTTTTTCCTTTTTTTTTTTTTCTGGAGACTTATCCAGAAAGAAATCTAGCACCAAGCAGATTATTTTAGGTACAACTTCCATATCTAAAATGGACTGTCGCACAACCCTTTGACGTTAACATATTTTTGATACTTACAAGGGAAATAAAATCTTACAACTTTCTTGAAATTTGCTAAATTCCCTAGGTGGGGATGAGGAAACTGCATCCATATTATGATCTTTGCACGATGCCATTCAATAGAACTGCTGACCGGTTACTCTACATAATCCTCTGAATTATTGCCATCATCGGCAGTTTCTCAAATGGCTATATTGTATTTTGTTTTTCTTTCCTTGGATTTTAGACTAACATCTCGTTTGATTGATTGAATGGACTTAAATCATTTCCCAAGTTAAACACTTGGGGGAACTCTAAACAGTGCATCACGAGTGAGTTCATTTCACGAAATGATAACTTTTAGTTCCACGTGCACAGATTAATACTTGTATTTGGAGCCCTGTGGAGAAGAAAACCTTGATCGTAGATATGGCTTCCAGAGAGATCTGGTTACTGAAACACTGTGGTTTGTGCCAAAAGGAACCAACGCTGCCACCACCAGACTCCCACAGCCCAGAAAATCTACACTATGTGTTGCCTGTCTTGGAATAATTTTCTGCATTCTTGCTGTGTACAGCAGTGCTTATCCCCCCTCGACACAAGCCTATTCATAGGGAAAAAACATAGCACAGCTGCGATGTGAAAAGTTTAGAACCACAGGGTTTGAAATAGTTGAGAGCTCTTGACTGCGCGCCAGAGGAATCTGAAAATCTTGTTGTAATTTAATCGCCAAATCCTCTGTCCTACAATTCACTGTCGCGGTGATGTGATATCTACACTTGATTATTATGAAGGCATCCTGAAACACCTGGCAGACAAAGTTCTAGCTACTAAACTACATGCATAGTAAGCAGCTCCTCTCTCAGTCACAGCCTCTGCACCTGTACTGTGTGATTCCAGTAGTTCTTACTATCACACATAGGTGATAGACGAGCCATGTGCTTAAACTGCACGCCCGATTCTCTTGACCTGCGCCATTGGAAATTTCCTGACTACCAGACTCCAATATGTGATCTAGTGCAATTCCACTTCAATTAATTTGAACTCTGGTTGTCGCTGAAGCTGGTACTGAAAATACCTTGTCACAAAGTCTTTTGACATGTTGAACTTTTCACAGCCTAGTTTTCAATTTCACTCTGCACCTTATTTTTTTTTGAAGGGCATATGGGAGATATTGATGAACCACCGCACTCGTGAGATGTTTTTTGTATGTATTTTGGCATTTTGCACAGGAGCATGCTTTATTACTGATAAAAATAATTATTTTCAGCGGGAAAGGAAAATCTGAAGTGCATTGTTTAAGCTTCGTAAGAGGGTTCTCAATTTATGCTCCTTTCCTCTGTCGGTAATTTTTTCAAGAATCCATTAAACAGACTTTGGAGAATGAGAAGGAATGAAAAGGAAGGAAATGTTATCAGCACGTCTACCCTTTTTTCTTATTTTTTATTTTTTTTTTTTTTTTTAACATATATACATATCTTGCAGCAAAAGATTTTCTGGGTTGAAAAATACCTTTTGCATTCTTTCTGCTCAAGAGCAGTTGCCATGCTACATAAAATCAAAGAGTTATTTTTTAAAAAGCACAGGATAAGCAATTCTGATAACAAACAGATGTGTTAAGATGTGAATACATCTGGCACTGTTACTATGCTACAGCAGAAACTAAGGCTGTCTAGTCTTCGGCACTGCCTAGCATTCCCTTTGCCTTTGTCTAGCCATGCATCCTTTTAGAGCTCTCTCTGGGTGAAACTAGTAATACTGAGGAATGTGGGGATGTGAAAAGTGATACGTGCGTACTGATGGAGGAAAAAATGGATGTATTCCTGCTGTAAAAAAAAGGAGCATTAATAAGGTTGGTGGCATGTTGTATATATCACGTGTAATTTGTTACATACAAAAGCACAGGGCTATACAAAACAGCATGCAGGCATTATTGGGACACGAGCTAACAGAGTCTTTCTCAAGCCAAAAGTGGAACATATGTTTTTTATAAGAGAATTCAGCTCACAGTTTATGGTAAAAGCAGAAGTGCATAGGTATTTTTATGAATGTCTGCCATTATTAAGGTATTTTCAGCACTGCGCTTTTTTCTAACCTTTTCCTTTCAATGTATAGCAGGGGACCTCTTCTCCACTGAAAACAGGTTTTGCCCTCAAAATAATTACTATCCTGGTGCTCCTGTATTTTCAATAATTATACTGTCAAGCTCTACAAAGATGGGATGTCTGGGACCAGAATTTCAAGATCCTCGAACATGTTTGTGTATAACCGCAAATGGCGGGTAGAATTTCTCTGAGTATGTTAACCAACATAAATTCTCTTCTGAATTTAGATCGTAACGCAGTATTAATTATTAATGTGATAATTAGTGCAATACACTTCTGAAGCATTGGTAATTAATCACTGATAACCATCGTTAATTATATTAATAAATACACCTGATAGTTTTTAACACTGTCAATGAAATTTTTCCAATCTGTACAACTTTTCTCAGTTGCGAACTACACACATTTATTTTGCCTTATGCGCTATGACATTCTGCGCGTAGAATTTGAAACCAATTAGCCTAATGGAAAAAAATGGCTTAAACACTTCATGAATCTAGCATAGAAGTGGAAAATTAATTAAGTTTATAGGAAGCAGTTCATTAAATTATTATGTAATTTTGGCAAAGAGTTTTACCCAAAGAGCAAGAATATTAGCCAAATTGTCTGATTCTGAAGAAACGAAAAACACCGTACGTCATGAGAAATTAAGTGTATAGAGTACATTAAAAATACAGAGGCACTGCAGCAGCATAAAAACTACAACAGAGGGTGCTATTGTAATTGCACGAATTATACAAACTCTCATCCCATGTTCATATTTTAACCAAAATGTTAACCTGTAGGGGTTTTTTTGGTTTGTTTTTTTTTTTTTTGGTTTTTTTATTTTCCATTTCTGTATCCAAACTTTTTATGAGGCCACTTCTTATCCTTGTGGTCTTGAAATGATTAGGAAGAAAAATCAATTCACACGTTGTCAATACTTTTCAATTGCTGCTCTCAGTTCTCTCGTTGCACAATTGAAAACAAAAAATTCGCTCCTGTAATGCTTCTTATCTCCAGATGAAAGTAGAAGCAGCTATGTATATAGGATGCCTTAAGAAACCATGGAACGTTACTAACTAAAGACCCTTCTTGTAACATTGTTATTTTATTCTCCTTATATACTAGAATTAGTATTTATCTTTAATCATCATGATACAAAATGGGAGCAATTTTAGTGTATTAAAAATTTTGTTAGCTGCATCCTCCTAGTCCAACTGAATAGTAGATGACTAGAACAGTAATTTCATTCCAAGTGCAAAATATGTTTTGTCTTTAAAATAGTGAAGATACTGACAAAATGAAAGACACATGAAGGACTACGCAACTTAAGTTTCTTAGAACTCCTGGGAATTGACTAATTTCTTCCAGAACAGGAGTGGTACACACAGAAGTCAAGAAAGAAAGAAGAAAAAAAATAAAGTCTCCCCTTTGTTCCTTTTTCCCCTTCTCTTCAAGAGGAAATATTTTATGACCCTAATTCACAGATGACCATTCGAGACACAGAGCTGCTGTACACTCTGCATCATTGTTGAAGGAGGGGCTTATTCTGCTCATGGACTATAAAAAAGAGCTAGGAGAAACAGAAAGAAAAATTCTGCCAGCTTTAATTGCGTTTTAATAGTCACGTGAAGTTAATTCACTACCCCATCATACTTGAAATGGCCTCCTTTCATGTAAAGGTAACACAAGAACAGGTTTGAGGTTTGGGGGTTTTTTTTTTTGTTTGGTTTTTTTTTTTTTTAATTTCTTTAAAGTAGCAGTTATTTTTCATGATGCAAAAAAGACAGGTAGCAGGTAAAGGGTTTTGGTTTTTTGCAGGTCCCATATCTTGAGCTTTTCACTAACGTTTCTAAATCTTAAACTTAAAATAATACTAAGAACTTTTATAAGGATAAGGGAAGGAAAGACATTGCATTTTTGTGAGCACTGCTCCAAGCTTTTTTATATATCCACTTTGCAGAAACATTGAGGACATTAGATGGAAATGCAGAGACTAGCAGGATTAGGAAATTATGTTCAAACTTGAAACTATTTTCTATTTTGGGGAAGGAACAACTGTGTCTCTGCCATATAGCTGTGAGAGAAAACTAGTAGTAACATATTTCGAAAATGAAATATAAACATGTACAAGGACTGATTCTGGCAAGATTGCCTGTATATATAAAAAAAAAAAAAAAAACAAAAAACCTCAAAATGGTTTAAGAACATTAATGGAAAACAAAAGCTTCAGATCTTTGATTTGCCATTCAGTACACTGCTAGAAGCCTGAGAAACAATGGAAATCGATCTAGAGAAAGAGACTAGACTAGGAGCTCACTTAAAATAGAATTCCTTAGGGAAATTCTGGAGCAGGGTGGGGTGGGAGGAAAACAAGATTGAGAGAGAGTGAGAGAGAGAGAGAGATTCTTTATATGAATAGAAAAATTAACTAGAACGAAATTGATAGAAAATTTTTGTTTCTTTATATTTTGGTCTATTTAAAAATAAAACAATAAAACCTTCAAGTGTTCATGCCAGTTGGGCTAATTGCATCAGGTTCATTATGTATACAAAAATATTTCCCAGAGAACAGAGGGTGAGAATATTGCTAAAGCTATTTAAATGTTGGAATATACCTGTGAACATCTGCAAATTGAGAAAAATTGCTATCAAAATTTCCATACCTTACAAAAAGCTGTGTGCAGAAGATTGTGAAAGTGTATAGAAAAGAAAGAAGTTCTTCAAGAGGTATTCTTGCATTCTTGTTAATACCATAAGTACTTCTATACCAAAGATTTGATCTTAGTTTTCCCAAATCTGAATATGTTTTTATTCAGACTAAAAATTTGTAACTACCCTCTATATATGCAAGAAACACTCTGTAGAAAATGGTCAGCATAGAGTAACTGCCAAATGCAAAGACAGTGTAAGCTGGGTAGTGCTGTTTGTCAGACTTTATCTATTTGTGTTAACTGTTGCTCTGATAAAGAATGATTTTTTGTAGTTGACTTTTTTGTATGACAAATAGAAAATGTAGTTTGAAACTTTCCCTATTGGTGATGCAGCCTTAGTCATCATCAGCAAATTGAGCAATGTGAGCAACAATTTTAGTTTTCCCCTGTAGCAGTATCCTGTGGCAGCTGAAAGATTAGGGACATGCAGCTGCTTTATAAAATCAATCAGTTTCGAAATACTGGAAGGAACTATTAACCGAACCTGCCTCTACTTCTGAAGAAGGTCTCCAATAGATTACTTTTGCAATGAGATAAATAAAGATTAGAAGTCTTCAGAACATATTTTACTGCAACTTCTGCCATCTCTTGCAGAAATAATCATTTACTGGAAAAGAAAGTTTGCTCCATTTAAATAGAGTCTAGCAGATGTATGGGATCAGAGTAATCAATTTCACATTTACATTGAACATCAAGAACTAACCATCAAAATGAATAAACAAGTCATAGAAACCAGATGCTCTATCTTGTTTCTCAAATGCTGCAATTCCAAGAGCCACACACATATCCAAAACATTGTCTTCAGTTGAAACAAGGCATAGATTTATACGAAATACCTTAAATGCAATCCACTTGGCAAACACAAAAACTTTTAGGGAGTCTGAATAAGCATTTCTATACCTGAGATCTGTTCCTAACAGGACTTGTAGCTATATTGAATGAATTTTTTGTGCCCAAGTGACCTGAAATATTTTGACCTCTATCACTTGCCTCTAGTCACTAGAGCAGTATTAACATATCTGACATGCAAACAAGGCATTCACCAAATTTCTCTGCAACTTCATCTAGTTTTCTTTCTTTAACCATAGAACCAATATTTCTGTGTAGAAAGGTCTGACAAATAAGCTGAAACCACATGCCAAACAAAACAAAGACTTTACATTACAGTTTATGAGAACACCATTCCAAGCTAACACTAGTAATGATGCTCTTTAGAAACACTGAATATATACACAGAAAAAAAAGAAACTTTTTATAGGAACTGATCATGAATTTGAATTAGTGCAATTAATGCAATATTGTTGTAATATTGTCTAACACTGGACAAGTTCAGATCCTGTAGGTTATGGACAGTAATTTGCTAAAATTTTAAATTTTAGTATCTGATTTTAACATTAGTGTGACATTAAAATCTAAGCTGATAGGAACTGGGGTGCAACCTATGAAATTAAAAGAAATTATTTTTTGTACCAAACTAAGTTGACACCCATAAGAATTGAGAAATGCTACTTTCTCTCCACATCTGTCAGTAAGATTTTTTTTATACTAGAAAGGCTGTTCAGCATCAGAACAGACTGCTTAGGTAGGTCATGGAGTCACCACCCCTGGAGGTATTCAAGTAATGACTGGACATGACATTTAGTGCCATGGTACAGTTGGCAAGGTGGTGATTGGTCAAAGGTTGGATTGATGATCTCAGAGGTCTTTTCCAACCTAAACGATCTGTAAAATCCATACATGTGAGAGAAAGGTACTACAGAAAGTGCTGCTACAAAGACAGCTGCCTCAAAGATGTCTAAGTGACATTTTCCTCAAGCATTATGTCGAACCAGATATCTATAGGACTAGCAAAATTATCAGAGGGTCATTCCATAAGTATTCAAAAACAAAGTTGCTTTTCTTTGTAACCAGCATCTAAAGGCTTATATAAAGCTGAAGAGTTATAAAAGAACCCAAACCAAATAATCATGATCAAAAATCAACCAGAAAAGGAAATCAAAAGCTCCTAGCCCCTAAAACAACATTGAACAAGTTCGACTCCCAAGCAACTAAGCAAAACAATAGCAATAAAAACACAGCACTTAAGAACAGAAGTGTGGATTCTCAACACTTAAAAAAAATCAGTTTAGTACTTGTAATATCAGTATTGTCACCATTGTGAATGCAGCTGGTTTAAGTCCTCAGTGGACTTTAACCAAAATATTTTTGTACTTGCCAGAAGCATTGAAAGCTGTCTAAACATCTTCTTTTCATGCCTGCCAGGGCTTGGAAAAAGTATCTAAGATATCTAAGTGATAGATACTGGTATTCAAGCTGTCAAGGACACAGCGTCCAACAACTAATACTGTCTGGACTACATCTGTTTTTTCATTTTAAAGCTGAAAAGAGAGCTTGCATTATCTGCTAGATCTCTTTAAGAAGCCTGTTTTCCTGTTATTAGAGTAAATGAATTTGATGTTTAATGCTTTCCTGTACTGCAATTAAAAGATTACCAATAGCTTAGCATAGATGTTAAAAGAATCCTCACCAAACTCAGGTGTTTCAGCTTAAATGTTCTCTATTCTAGCATCTCCCTTTACCATTGATATCCTAGTGACTGAAATATATTAGACCCTGCAGAGACATTCAAGTACACATAGTCCTCATCATCAAGAATTAACTTGAAACAACCATGCAACTTCACGCACCATTCCCTGTGATCCAACTGATGCACATTTATTTGTCTTTTCCTGTGACCTCTGTGTGCTTTAGGTACTTGTCATAGACTGAAATGGAGTTACCTGCATATCATTTCTTAAAGGAACAGAATACACTATTTTTTATATATACTATATTTTATTAAATGACTGAGTTCTACAACTTATTACCTTCAGATTCTTTTCATTTTCTGTTTTGTTTTGCATGTAGTCCTTTGGTTTCAAGGCAAGATTAAGATCATAGCGGTGATGGAAATTCCTAGTCTAATCACTCGTGGAATTCTTGCAGTCCCTGATCTACTCTGGCATGTGTCCTCATTCTTTTAATAGAACTAAGAAAGTGTTCAGCAGTAAGCTGAAATTTGCACTTTCAAAGAACAGAAGCATCAGAACTGTTTTGATAGTTTCTGTACCACACTTTCAGTTCCTTGGCCTATGACAGTGTTAAATGTTAAGACTGGAAGAAGCACAGGATGCTGGACAACCTGACTCCAGATATTTGTAAACAGTAAATCCATGATGGTCATCTTATCAAAAACTCTTCAGGTTATTTTTGAAAAGGTGGTATTTTATTTCCTCATCAGTGGTCACTCTGGTCAAACACAGTATCTAGAACAATGCAATTTTATTTCTTTGTTAACAACACTAATGAGTGATAACTTTTATGTGAAATAAGCAAGTGTTGAATGTCTAAGAGTTTATGCTAAAGAAGCTGTAGAACACAGGATTTATGTAGAAAATATTGTATGTTTTCTGTGGCACAGTCATGACTCCTGTTGCACATTTGTACCTAGTTGGAAACTCACATTAGAATTGTCCTGATTGTAGAAGCAGGTCCTTCTCCCTTGGCTTATAACAATTTTCCTGGATTTCAGCCTACCACAGCTGAGGATCTGAGCCCTCTGTCCATCCTAGTATCGAACATTATAAAAACAGACTGTTCCTAGTGTGTCTGGTCTTTACCATGCTGTTATTGAGTAGATATTTAATGTATTTTATGAGGTTCTTGTGCCTTTTACTAGATGTATGAGTTTGACTAGTGGCTGGGCTACTGTGCTTTCCAAATACTTGAAACTGTCAATGTGTCCTCTGATAGTCAATAACCAGACTTCCTTTTCTTAAAACAAAGCTGTGTTTTAATTTTGCAGATAATAACAAAGTATATTCTATTGAGCTACTATTGCTGACTTTAAGATAAAGAAACCTTTAGCAATCATTCACCATCTCCCTACTTTATCTAGCTGAAAGAAACATCTGCAGGAGGCACACATTTTCTATTTGAAGTGCATTTTAATTTTCTTTTAAAAACCTTCATAAAAAAATATGTGCATGTGGTTTCCTTTCTCCTTAGAATCTCTGG
>CM019236.1:12279406-12289933 GCA_009741485.1 Malurus cyaneus samueli | reverse complement strand
AAAAAGTTCATAAATGCAGGTAAACATAACACATTTTCTGTCATAATTGGTTCCTAATTGCTGCACCTCTCTTATGCATCTTGCCCAGATTTTTGAAAAATAAACATTGCTACAGTAAACTTATCTATTAAGTCTTCAAAATAAAACCTATGCAAGCAGCCATTTTCATGGCAAAAAGCTTTGTCAGACAGTTGTCCATTGTCACCTTTGCCTCAGGATGTAAAACTAACAAACTAGTTGCTAATTGCTTAAAATGGCTGGCTCCCAAATTCCTTGGGAAAGATAGTTTCAATAATTCATGACTTAAACACCACACTGTGCTGTTTATCCTTTACAAAAGGTATCTGTTCCTTGCTACTGTCTCTATTCCATGGTTTGGAAGACATCACATAAGACAACTCAGTACTTGAAAGAAAGCATTGCTGTTAACAGGAAACCCGCTTAAGATAAATTGCTTCTGAAAGAAGGGGCCAGAGAGAATACATGGGCTCTGCATTTACTGAAAAGAATAACCTATTGCTCTAGAAATTTGTTTCTGGATCCTACTTTCACATTGCTACCTAGCTGTTATATGACCTGTCATTGTGAAGAAGACAATTATTTAACCAGGAAGGGTTCATAACCACAAAATCAGTGTCATTTTACCAACTTAGAGGCTTTATAAGATTCTGTCTTGAACAAAAAATCCCCATGCAAATGGAGGGGGGAAGGGTTATTTATTTTGAAGCTCAAACCAACTATTTCTACGAAGGCCCATGGCCACACTTTGAGATTATTTTTTAGATTGGGAATAAATGTAATTGATCAAGAATAATTGCCTTTGTTAAGCGATCTTTTTTTGACAACTAAAAATAAACCAAACCACATGCAAAGAATTTTTTTAAAGCCTAGGAAGCATTAGGCCTTTTCACAAAAGCATGGAATAAGTACAATGTAACTTCTGAGGCCAGCTGCAGTGAATATAAAATATTCATATTAAATAGTTTATGAAAGAGTAGCAGGACTTTTCTTTTTGATACAAATAATTGGTGAAGTAATTTTAAATAGTGAATGAAGTAATTTAATATTTGTAAACAAATATAAAAGCTGACTTCTCAAATAAGCTAAAGACAATAAAAATTGACTTATTTCTAATCATGTATAGATAGATTGAATCTTACGCTATACTAACATCAAATACAGTCAATTATAGAATGAATTTTCCAAAGAGCAACGCCCATCATGAGAATTTAAAAAAAAAAAAATTTAATGTCACATGACAGTTTAGATAAACTTTCATTTAGGAAAAGTCTCATGCTTAACATTTTAATTTCTTTACTTCATGTCTTCTTAATGAAATAAAGTACATAAACATTGGTAGTGATTTGTTGGTGTTATGTTTCGTCAAGACATAGTTCTGATTTAATTAACTTTTTCAAGGTACATGGAAAAAGAAAAAGTAATTATTTCCCTAAATATTATCCATTCTTCTTAAATGAAGCATTACTTCCAAAAAAAACTGGATTAAAAAGCCAGTGTTCATTACATTTGGGTTTAATTATAGAGAGTATGCATGGATTTCCAAACACAGTCTACATCACACATGAGTTTCCAATGCATTGCATATTTTTTCTGCCAATACAAAAAATGTGACATTTACAAATCTTCCAAGGTAGCCAGGTAATCTCTCTTATTAAAGTAGGTAGTGAAAAATATTTACCTGTAAAAATGGGCCACTTTCAGCATCTTTCTGTGAGCTCCACTATCTTCTCAAGAATTCCTGGACTCAATGCATGAAGGTCTAAATAACAGCCACAATACAGGTTTTAGGAATTTTTCCTGTCAATGAACTTTGCACTTGCAGCTGGTCCTGAATGTGATCCTCACTCAGATTTCTCACCATTTAGTAGTGACAGCTTTTACATTGCAACATTAAACGCTGATTACCTCTCAGGAAATGCAAACTAAATGATGTACTGAACTTGCAAAACAAAATACTATGAGTTATCTCTCAGTCTTCTAGGACTGAGCATTGTTTGTGTCACCTTTGACGCAGGTCTCCCTGGGTTAAAATTCTAGCTTATTACAGCTGGAGTGTCTCTAATGCTGGGCTTTTATCTGCCACCAAAACATGTTCCTGTATAGATGGAGGTACGCTGCTCATGATTTGACGAGCCAGAATAGAAAGCAGGGCATTTGGGGTTTTTTTTTATCCAAATAAACAGAAGAATGAATGCAAAGGCCTTGTCAAGGTTATTCATTAGCATGAATAGAAAGCAGTAAAATCTTAAAAGAAACAAGCAAAAAATCCACAGAAAATCCCAAACCCTAAATGTAGAAGTTCAGTCTCACAACTATATTGCACCCTACACTTTGAGTCAATTTATTATAAGGGCAATAGGGACTGAATTTAGTGGAGTGAAACATAATATAGTCCACTTGAAATATGACAAGGAATAAAACAAATTAGCCTAATTAATTCACCTCTTAATGACGGTATGAGTGACAAATCATTAAGAGCTTGCTATGATCAGGATCCAGGAAACACTGGAAAAGTTCTTGGAGTCTCACAGGTGTGCCTGCACACATTGTCGAGGCCATTTCTCTGGTGGTACCTCATATTGTAACACAGTTCCACATATTTGGACAGTTCAGCAGAGGACATCATTCTTCTGCTGCAGTGATTCTGGGACCGAAATTACAAAATAAAAACAATGTAAATGTTTCTCGGTGTTAACTAAATAAGAACCCTGACTACCTTCATTTAAACTGCGTGTCTAATGGCAAAGGAAACACAACACACAATGGCCCTTCTTTCCCGTTGTCCTTGCCTGACTCAAAATAATCCCTGAGTAAATTTGGGTCTGTAAGTCTGAATCCTGGGTGGAAATGCTAATGCTTGTTGCTGGTTTCCACTCTTCACCTCTAGCACATGACTGTATCTGTCACTCCTCGGATTCGAACTGAGCCCTGTGTGGAGAAAAAGAAGGTTACATTGTTTGACAGCATTCTCCTTTCATTCGTGTACACATGGTTTCGGGGAGAGAAATGCTGGGAATTCACTGGATCTGAGTCTTTGCTAATAACTTGTTAATTTTCAGAAGGAGGATTTTTCCCTTACAAAATCTTTGTCTGTATCAATTGTCCAAACTAAAGCACAGAGATGGTCAAGAGAGCAGCCCATGTAAAAAACAAGTAATCGAGATATCTAACTTAGTTCTTCTGCTATATCTCCTTTAGTATGTACTCAGTAAGTTTCTTCTAAATAAAAGTAATTTATATAATTATACAGTTAATTGAATTCCCGTTGTTTAAACTGGTCTAATTATATGAGAACATAAAATCCATACCTAAACTCTGAGTTACAACGATCTTTTAGATTAGGTAGATGATGGTTAGATATGTGAGGGGGTTTTTTTCCTTTTTGTATAGTAGGGTTTGATCTGCTTATGCACACACTTTTTTAATAAATAAAATTTTTGAGGGTAAACATACTCAGCATCAGAACTTAAGGCTCATAAGCCCTAACTCAGGAAAGAATATTGCTGTATCGCATTTAATGCATCCTTTTAAGCAGAAACTACCTGTTTTAACACTCACTGGGCATTTCAAATCGAGAGCAAGAAATTGTGTGTCTCCTGTGCAATTTTCTTGAGTCCAATGTAAATTTAAAAAACCAAACAGAAACATTATATTTCTAAGTAACCTAAGGGAATTCTATTTCTCCCGAGTTTTGTCCTGTACGAAGAATATGTTGAGGATCCCTCAGAGAAAACCATTTAGATTTTTGCTATTAACCATTCTTTTCTACAAAAAGCTGGGTGAAGAATTGAGAATTGTAAAACACACTTTGCAAAGTTCTGTACCTATGTGGTGATCGACATATAAGTTTGTATATATAACTTAAACTTCGTATATATAACTATATATATATAATTAAACTATGTCCATATCTTAAGTTATAGTTTGTTTTTCTTTTGATCTCAGAAAATTTGGATCAACCAATAGGTGGAAATATAAGATAGTTACTAAAATTCTCTCCTGATCCCTCCATCAACTAGTGCAATACTTGTAGACAATGTTGCTACAAATAGTTGTTTCTTCATAGAGGAAAAATTATTAGTGAAGCGAGGAGCATAAACACATTTGTCTAATTTCCTTGTCTGTAGCACAACCTGTGATTTTTAATATATGTCCTATATATTCGGGAGTATAACTATGTACTAAATATTGTCCTCTTGCCTGGGATTTAGTTGATTCCCTCCCTAGTAAATTGAATATTGCCTCTTGCATATAAGAAATGAACACAAATAGAAAACTTAGAGCTAGGAAATAATATTTATCCAACAGCTTTAGCTAAAGTAGATCAAGCAAAACACTCACTTTCCTGGAATCATCTTCTATGCTAACTTACAGGGATTGTTATGTGTAGATAGAATATTAAGATTCTGCATGACAGGCACTGTCCAGGAAACAGTTTCAGCATTGATCTAAATAGAGAAATGGGACAAAAAATTCTCAGAGGTTTACAAAATTATCCTTATGCTGTCATCACTGCATTTCAGGGCTGTGGTAAGCACACTTTGGGAGCTTCAGTGGGGCAGAGGTGGACCATATCAAATTGAATTCACACCTTCAAGTTCAGTGAACGGTTCCCAGGAAATGACACATTTTATTATATTACACTTAAGCACAGAGAGATGAGAAATAATGAAATGCTAACACGCAGTAGCCATAGGGTACTGGTTATTGACATAAACAGTAGTCAAGAAGATGGCTTTTTAAAGTTTTTTTGCCTGTCTGACCAACAGTTGACATGATAAGTTTAGCCAATTCTTGATAGGAAAATAATGTAATAAGGTAGCATAAAAAGAAGAAAAATATACATGTACATATTTAATAGGTAAGAAAAGATCTGCTTAGAATATGAACACATGAAGTATAGCACTTTGCCATAAGGGAAGATGTCAGCTACAAATAATGACAGAATTGACATGAGATGTCTTTCTTTGTTCCAAAACATTCACTTGTTAGAGCCATAATAGGAAATGCAATAAAGACCTTAATAAGGTCTGATACAATGTGCATTTTGTTCAATTTCAGTAATTTTAGAGATGGTGCTTCTCAAGGCAGACTAACACCTCTGAAAATAGATTCACTAAATATAATGCAATCGTGTTTTGTACTTCATATAATTATCAAAATGATGCAAATTTGATACATAAAACAATTGAAAATATGTGGGTAATATGTTCGAATCTTGGCCACATGAAGTTTTAAGATGGTATTAAAGTGAATCTAGAAGGGATTTAGACACAAAGAATCGAGCTGAGAAACAACATTCTAAGCTGTCTTATGCATCCTAGAGAAAGTCTCAAAGCAGAATCTAACTTATATAGGTAGAAATCTAACTTAGTATGTCGATTAATCGCCGTTATGTCATGCTATATGCAAGAAAAAGCTTATGGAATTCTCTCATCCTCAAGAAATCATTGGAAACTGAATTGTATCACAACTTATAACTATGCACTTTCGCTTGCTGTCAGGTCTGTTCTTGCCAGCTTTATTCTTCCGCTCCGTGTGCCCAGGTTATGGTGATACTGGCTGCGAGCCTCTAGCACGCCTTAGAGACAGGGATGTAAATGAATAAATAAACAAAAAAAGACAGAAGAAGAAAAAAAAAAAAAAAAAACCCAAAAAGAGATAAGCAGAGCAAAAAAACCTGCCCAAAAAACAAACAACAAAGAAGAAAAGAAGACAAGCAAGAGAACAAAACAAAAAAAACCCATGAATAACACCAAACCAAAACAACACCAAAACAAAAAAAAAAAAAAGTAACTGAGTCATGTGTGGAAAATGTTCTGGTAGAAGCTTGGAAGTGTTGTTTTTTCACTTCTGAAAATATACTGATGAAATATGATCGATTATGCCAATGGGATAGGTTTGTACTCATTCTTAAGTCATATTTAACATCCTGATGCGTATGTATTTCTGTGCAGCGGCATAACCTAGTTTAGGCGAAATTGTAAATAAGTAGAGCAACTTTAATATCCTCAAAGCACTGAATAAATTAGTAGTTCTTCAGAAACTCAAAATAAATACATATGTTCCCAATAGTCTGGTCATACGCCCATGTACCTCTTAGCTATAATTTCGTGTTTCCTTCTTGACTTGTAGTTTAGGAATCATATTTCTTTCCCTGACAAAACTTTAAATTGTGAATACCTATGATTCTGTGTTTCATCCTTCCTTTTGCATTAGCCAAACGCCAGCTATGTGGTACGCTCCCAGAGACTGCTGGCAAAATTGTGGTTTACAGCTCCAGAGCGCCTCATATTTTGAGTGATAGTCTCACATAAAGCATATGATCTTTGAGAATGCTTTTCTATCCTTCGATAGGAAAAACAAGTCGAACATTTTTCAAGGCACCTTCGATGTCCACTTTTGTTAAATATCTTGGTGTATATACTACTTTTTAAAAAAAGTTGTATATATAGATGTAATATAGATTACAATTTCACACTTAAGACACATCAAAATAATAAAATAAGTTTAGAATATTTAATGAAATATAAAAACATATTATTTTTAATATTATTAAAATAAAATAGATATTGAATGAAGAAACGGAGTTCATGAGATACAGGTCATTAGGAAACAAAATTAATGTCTACAGTAAATTAAGAATGTAAGAGCAAGTGAGTGGCTTCAAAAAATTATTTTAAGAGGAACTAATAAATTGATCAAGATGGGTTGAAATATTGCCGTACAGAAACACTATGCTTGAAGTCAGATACGGACATGAAATGAAGTAGACCCAGAACACAGTTGTATAAGTGTGAAATAGACCAGACTACGAGTTGTCTAGCTGAAAACAGATTCAAGAGGATAATCACAAATTGGCACAGCATGAAACATGAAAAATTCTTTTAACATAGCGATAGGAGAGGTCCCTAAGAAGAGCCTTATTCATAAGAACATGTCACTGTTTTGAGTTAGATCAAAGTCTTATTAGTTCAGGTTTTTCTTTCTTTGGAATGGAGTTATTTGCAGTTAGGAAAATCAAGTCCAAAGTATTCAATCACAATGCCAGGAGATAGATTTGACATCTTACAGCATAGGACTTATAGGTTGTGTCTCGAGAGTGGTATAATAGAAACACCTAAGTCGTTAGAGGAAGTGCTGTTTCTGGATGGACTGGTTCAAACTCAGTGTGTGTATTGCCAACGAAAGGGGTTAAGGAGAGTTTGATTCACTGCTCATTTTTCCTAAGTCTATTGGGTTATTTTAAATCTTTAATTGGCGTTTCTTGATCATTGCACAAATGCATGGAAAGAATTTTTTGTTTTCCTTTTTGAATATTTTTGTCCAAGTTATCGAGTTAACACCCAAATGGGCAGTAGACTGGGGTCTTGTTTTTATGTTACCTGAAATTTCATGGGCTAATTTTCTGCTCAAGTGTATCGGGCTAACACACGAGTGAGAGGTATGGTCACTTTTCACAACTAGATTACAGTTTTTTATGAAGTGCATCAACTTCCATTCATGCGAGGGCTAGAGAAGGAGTTTAAGCAGTGTGAACCTAGAGCGAAGTGTGCACTGTTAAAAATAGCACTTCCTTTGCATGGTAACGAGCAGAATCAAGCTGCTAAATCTGCACATTACAGGTGCCATGGACTTGCTGAAAGTCATTGAGACGAATTCCCATCAAGAGGCGAAGGGTCTTGGAATGTTCATGCGTAGAATGCTGTGTGCAACTCTGGTGCTTAAGGAACTCTATTATAAAATATGAATAGGTATATAGTTATCCACCGAATCCAAGGTTTAAGAATCTCTGAAGACAAGAAGAACGTTTGCTCCCTACAGAACTGTTGCACATTAAAAATAAAATTTATTAAGAGAGAACTGAGAGGAAATACCTAATACAATTAAATGCAGCAAGCTTTTAACTCACTATATGAGTAATCTAGAATGGTTAGAGAACTGTTTAAACTTAGATTTTCAGACAAATGACCAGATCAGAAAACCCTAAAATTGCCACATGATGTTTGCTGTGCCCATTAGGTAAAAGTAGAAAATTAAAACTCAAACTCCCATAATTTTATGATACAGAAAAAAAAAAAAAAAACCAACACAACAAAAAACAAAAACATAAAACAAACAAAGAAAAACAAACAAAACAAAAAAAAACAAAGAAAAAATCAAACAACAAAAACATAGACCAACACAGGACTTTCAGATGCAGAGACTTCCTTGTGTTCTGCAGATATTCTCATATGAAGGACTCAGGACATAAGGGTCATCTCATGTGTCATCGCAAATTGGACTTTCACAGGACAGAAATATAGCCAACAAAGCAGGGCGTTTTATCTGGAAAGTTACGTGAACATATTGTAGCAGGGAGTAAGAACGTCAGTGGAAGAAAAAAAAAAAAAAAAAAAAGAATGTCCCTGAAGTTTCCCGGGTGAGTAATCGCACTAGGTAAAATTCAAGTGTCCCTTGCTTTCCAAACTTCGCTGTGATCAGATATTTTTCTTCCACTTTCTCACAGGAGAAGCTATTTGAATAACATGTTTTGTCCAGTCCCTACTTAATCGATAGATATAATAATCCCTTGCTAGTCAGGAAGCCATATGCACACTCATTGTAAGCGACTACATTTTCTATGTTTACCAACCAGCATCTCAGATATCTGTCTAAGGAGAGCTAATTTTTAAGTATAGTTTCAACGGCAGACAATTCAAGCAGATAATTCTTCTGTGATGACATCTTTGATGTGCACATTGTCCCAACACCACATTATTTTTAGATTACTGTGGTTTTCCCCTGTCAGAAAAAAACAAAATAGCCAAAGTACCTCAAAGATGGAGATGGTAGACCTCAGTCTTTGGGGGGAAAGCTGGATCACACTAGATCTAATAGAGTTAATGTCTGAAGAAATTAAAGAGGAGAATAGCCTTAAGTAAATGTTGCCTAATGTACTTCATTATTTGGTTTCATCTTCTCTGCTTTATTTCAGTGCTGTGGAATCGGAAGAGGTAGATTCGCCGTCAGGAGCTGCTTCTTGGAGAACCAGGAGAAGTCTTGCCAATTTGTGACTTTGTACAACATGGCATATAGAAAACTTCAAAGGAATTAATATTGATGCCACTTTAGAACCACACAAGGCTCCTTTTCAGAGAGGGAAGCAATTATGCTGGAAAAAGCGCTCCCAGACGATTCCGAAACTCATGAGGGGCTTAGAACATGGAAAGAGTTCTTAACTCCATTTACATGTTTCCCTTCCCTTTCTTAATTGCTGCTCTCCTGAAGATTTTGAGGTAAATGTATATATTTCTCTAGTCTTCCTCTTTTATACTTAAATCTTATGTACTTCTGCAACATCTGTCCATGAAAGGATCTAAATCATAGATCAGCCTTCTTTTTATTGAGAATCTCTCTTCTTTAAACGTATTTGAGAGGAGTGTTTTGGTGGTTTAGACTAAACTCTTTTCCTACACTTATGCTCTATAGCGCAATATTTCATAATTGTCCATAATAATCCTCCTACATTGCATAACAATTCTTCCAAAGGCTGTACCTGAAACTTCCAAGATTCTGTGTTATGAATTATGGTTGTATTCTCCATAGATGAATGATAATTATTTTGTGCAGTAATGGCATGGAATGATATCTTCTATTCTGCAAAGCTGCAGAAACGAATGCTTCCTTCCTTCCAAGTGTTCCTACTGCTATCAATCAAATCAGTGCGGTTATCACCTGCATGTTGTGTCAATGCACTCCAGTGTTCCCTGGTGCAGTTTGCTTTCTGGAACACTTCAAACTTTCTTAGTTTCACCTACACTTATTTTAAAGGAACTGTTGAGGTCCTTGTCAGGAGGGCTCTAGCATCTTATCAGCTGCAAATAAAAAAAAAAAACATTTTGAATTAGTAGTTGAAGTACTTTTTTTGTTAGAAATTGAAATCATGTCTGCACTTTCCAGGTCTTTTTATCGTGCTACAAACACTCGATGATGGAAAAAAGAATTTGCATCATCATACACAAAATTGTCACGCTAATCTCACAATCATCCGGACTCTTGCACCAATAATGTGCTCTTAAATATGATTTAATAATATACAGTTCAGGAATGAAGCTTACTTTAGACTAGAACTCACTTTTATCACTTGCTTTTACCACCTGTTTCTTGCAAGTTTTTTTGTTGTTTTTTTTTTTTTCCCCCTCATCCTACAGCTTGTGTACTGGGTTCCAGTCACAGCAGGAAGTTCATAAATATGGTGTTGATAGTTCTGGTTGTTTCCAAACAGTACTCGGATATAGTTTTCTCATCTTCTTCCCTTTCCTATGTTCTAAGCTCTCACTCTCAACGCTGACAGGCAGAGTCTCTATTTCTGCCTTCTTTTTTTTTCTTTATTTTTTTTTTTTTTTTTTTTTTTTTTTTAAATCAGAGACAAGGAACCAGAGGAAGGAAACAGAGAGAAAGGGAAGACAAAGCAAAGGGAGGGAGGGAGGGAAGGGAAGGGTCAGAGTTCTTTCATCGTGTTAT
>CM019236.1:12253139-12279381 GCA_009741485.1 Malurus cyaneus samueli | reverse complement strand
CTTCTTTTCCCACAGAATAATAGTCCTCCTGGACTTGTGGAATGATGCTACCACATACAAATAATCCAGGAGCCTGATGGAAAACTCTCCACTAGCCATATCCTGGGTAGAGCTGGATAGAATCTTACTCTATATATCTCATAAAAGTTCTGTATATTTTTCATACCTCCCCCCAGAAAAAGAGTAGAATAATCATTTATTACTTAGATCTTAAGATATATTACTGTAAATTTACTGCAACCCAATATTTGCATTAAGGTCAGATTCTATCAGCTCCAGGCTGTCCATTTCTGCAGTCGATACCATGAAAACAGGCACTTCTTGGAGGATCTGATAAATATGATAAAATTGTATTTTATCTGATAAAATATAATTGGAACCAGCTAAGGAAACACCAATATTCCACACCTTAGTCTGCTGCATATAAGAAGGGAAAAACCTGGGAGGCAACCAGAATACAACATGTATAGAATTGGAAGATTTGATATCGTGAGGGCATGCTTTATTTCTGTGGGGCTCTTATATGAGCTTTAGTGCAAATGTAACATCCAGTTCTAATATCAAATTGTAAATTGGATGAAAAGAGTAATATCACTTAAAACCCCCAATGCAGTCATACATTTTTATGTAATTGCCAATTTGAAGTAATTTATTAAAAAACAAACTCGGTCCAAAAAATTTCAAAAAAACCCCAAAACGTCACTGCTTTGATTGTGAGGAGCATAAAGTGACCTGTGGGCTTTTTCAGTTAAAAAATTCAATAGTGTACTGAATTATTTTATTAAATAGCATGTTCATTGATAATGCAGATACATAAACAACACAGAATTAACCAAATGAGAAAAAAATCTATTCTTGCTGATAATGGAACTTCCGGGTGTTGGAACTTCTGGCAAAATAAAATTGCCTTTGGGGTTAAGTTTTTGGGGATTTTAATCTGTAATGGGAAAAACAGTATGCAGCTCTTTTGTAATTAAATAGACATTTTCTGAACATAAGTTTATTCCAGACTTATTCCAATTTGCATTTTCACTGCAAGGCAATAAGATTATTGCAAATACCACGCAGCTTGCCTGAATCTGACTATCATCAGATTAAAAGATATTAGCAGAGATTTTATAGAAGCTAAATGACAGTGTCCTTGAGGTAGTACTGACATTGACTCCAGCTGATACAGTTTTTGGTCATTAACATACCTTACTATGTGTCTAGAACAAACTCTCCAATAATTAGAGCTGAATACACTATGATTTTTAAAATTAAATCATGCCTCTGGGAAAGAATCAGGAAATAGACAGCTAAAGGACTTTCAAGCAATTAACAAGAACTGTACTGTCAGGTTAAAAATTAAATGTTGCAAAGTAGGTTAAAAGTTTCCTCTCTCAAAAAAAAATGTATATTGACATAGAAAACAGTTCTCAGGCATGCCGTTGTGTGAAAGCAAAGGTGAGAACAGATACCTCTTATTTGCAATCAAATGAAGTACTTTTTTTTTCAATTTTTCATATTCTACACTCGTCTCTAAAAATAGTTTTTTGCCTTCTTATACCTTCAAATTGAACCTCTCAGAAAAGCTGACAAAGTTTAATTAAATATTACAGTGCCACTGATCTTAGATGCGTAGGCAGAAATGCAGCACTAAAGACTTGACCTCTGATTCATATATCTCTATTTCTGCTACTCCAGGCTGAACAATCAGAAACTGAGCCATTCAAAGTTTAAACTCCATTATATGACACACATACACATGCAAGAAAGGCTAAGCAAGTTATCAGATGCTATGATCTTTCATTTAGCTGTGTAGCACAAACCCCCAACCACACTGTACAGATCTTTTATGTATTATTTGATGTTTTTACACAGCTTTCTAATTCACAGTTCCCTTCATATACCCAAGTATATATGTACACCCAAACTTTTACTGACTCTATATAAGCATTGATTTTGATGAGCCAGCAAATAAAGTCCCAGAACATTTAAAAATGTTTGGCTATGCTAAAACAATCAATTGGAACACCAGAATTAGTATCTTTTCCCCACAGGCCCAAGCATGATGGTGATCTTAACAGATTTAATTTTTGATAAGTACATCTAGATATGGATATAGATCATATTTATCAAGCACTTTTTCTCATTCCAATCAAAACAAAAATCAGAAAACTAAGAGGAGGTCTCGTGACTTCTCAGGTTAAAGTTCAAAGATTCGCTATACATCCCCAAAATATCTATCATCTTTTACTTATGTGTTACAGAATTACTCACAGGAATTCTGTAACATTTGGGATTTATTTTATTTTGTTGTGGTTTCTTTTTAAACACATCTCAAAATCATTGAAAGTATATTTGCCTTTATTTAGATTGTGTAGAAGGTGAACATTGTAAAATTAAGCATCTTGCAGAAAGAAAAAGTACTTTTTTACTCCTCCATTAGTGCTGCCAGTGATCTTCAAAATGCCCCAAGTTAAATTAAAGAACCTCAGAGAGCTGAATTACTTGAGTTAGACTTGTCAGCTCTTTCTGTGTTCTAAACTCTATTCAATGCTCAAGTAACATGACAAAAGTGTGAAAGAAAATGCACTGATAGACTGCTATTCCAGAACGAGAATGAACATAATGAAAACTGGCAAATGTTCAACATATAAGTGAGCCTAAACTAGGCATTAGTATTCTACATATCTAGAAGGACAGAAGGATGTCTTATTAATAAAATGAATCACTTTGCTTGAACAAACAAGGGCATACGGCTTCCACATGCCCTAGAGGTCTGGAAGCCGAGTGGCTCAGGCACCAGCCTTGGTGGACTCATGGCCTTGCTTTAGTAGCTCTTGAAGAAAATCTCAAAGTGGACAAGAGTACATGGCCCTCATGAGTCCAAAAGCACGAAATGCAGCTCTCTGTGCTCATTTTTTCTCACGCATCCTTGCTTACAAGCGGTGCAAAAAGAAATGTCAGTTAGCTTTAGATAACTAGTTTTCATAACAAATGAATCTGTGATAACCTATGATGAGACATCATTCAGTATGAAAAATAATAGGAATTGGAGATGAAAAACAGCCTAATGCTATTTCTGGCCAAAATTTCACATCATAATATTTCCAGTAGAGTACTTTGTTGCTTACTTTTGGTCCTGCCTTACTAAACATCTAATTTAAATATTTGTTGCTGCATTTTCACTCCATTACTTCTATGTAATTTTTTCCTCTTTGTAACATCCATTTATGCATTTAAGGACCATTACTTGTATTTCTCTTCAGCCTGCTTTATAGGGTTGCATTTTACCTAGGGAACTATTATTGAAGCTTAATATACAATTCTATGTCAGAGACCATTTTCAGACATTATAAATGCATTATTTAGACCAATGCTACAGTTCTGGGATTTTATTTTTTAGGGCATTTATAGAAGTAAAGCGCAAAAATTGTTGGAAGGCAGCAAATAAAAACTCAAGCACTATTAATAATCCTTTTAATTACAAAATGGTTCTCCATGTTTAGTCACATGCAAAGACTGAACACTAGTAGCAGAAATAGTTTAGCTGTACAAACGTTTTCGTTAGCAGAACTAAAAACTGTAGTCACCCCCTTGTATTTGAAAATGATACTGAAAGTTAGCTCCAGCTTGAATCTGGTGTTTCATTCATAAAAATGCATAAATAATTTAACCAAATTCTTTGTGAAGGAATGTACAGTAACAGGTACAATTACAAATCCATGTTATCAGCTTTAATGAATTCAAAAGCATCAATTCTGCTAGAACCATGAAATACTAAATGACCCTTGGAGAATACACACATAACCATCATATTCCTACACCAAAGAGATACTGACCATTAACAACACATTAATTTGTCTCTGAACTTTTATAAGACCAAATATGATTTATTATCTTTTAATTAACCTCTATCAATTACATTTAAGTTGATCATAATACAGTTATTCTCATTGCATATTAGCAGTACCTTCCACTCTTACTGCGCTAATACCAAATATGTACAGCATCAAAAGTAATCTCTCTTAGCCCAAGAAAAGACTATAACAAATGTGACAAAAGAGAAGGACAAAGTGCTTACTCTAAGCTTCTTAAGACACAAATATGGTATGACACGGTAGGTGAAGGACTGTCTCAAAGATAGGTTTTAAAACAATGCCATGCATGATTTTTAGAAACGTGATCTTGAGCTGCACACACACAAGCGTGCATCACATAAGCAACTGGCTCGTCAAGACAAAGTCCAAGACCAGTGAAATTTTCAAAATTGATTCATATGCAAATATTTGGTCAAATGTTTTTAAAAAAGTGTAAACTAAAAATAGAATGAAACCATGAGGAACACTAACCATGCAATTGTGACTACATGTTTGGTATACACTTGAAAATTTAAGCTGTACGTGTATATGACAACGTGGATGGGTTGATAAAATTACTGCATAATAAAACAGATGGTTTATTTATTAAAAATAGCGAACAGTAGCAAAAATATGTTGCTTCCTAGTATACACACGGCAAGATGATTAGTCTTTCACCCTTGGACTAAACCTGTTGAGACTGGCTATTAATTCTACAAAGGGTATTACTAGTAAGGTTTTCAATGATTAAAATCTATATGATAAATTCAAATTTCACAGATCTCAGATGTGTATAAAAAACATTTTGAAATGCAACAGCATGACAAGGCTAAAAAAAAAAAAAATCCTGGCAACTTTACTATTCACTACGCTTGGATTTTTTTGTTCAAGTACAGAATTAACTCTGCTTTTCTTTACTGTAAAAAGCTTCGAGACTCTTGGATCCATGAGAAGTTACCCAGAGAGACAAATGTCATTTTTAAAATTTTTTATTTGTTGCGAGAATTAGTTTACACTTGTATCCATCTGACTAAGGGGAAAAAGACCCCAGCACTGAACGCATTGCACCCCTTTACCTGCTCTTGAACAGCAAGGACCATGAAGGTCTGTTTCAATTCATACTGAAGCCAGTTATAATTTTTGTCCAGTTCCAGACAAACGCTGTTCCCAAACTAAGCTTGACTGTAACCATCAGAGAGTGTGAAGGCATTAATTTACGCATACACGTATTATTTCCACTCAGTCTGGCTCATACATTGCTATTTCTGGTCAAAAGATGCCACTGGCTGGTTAGTAACTCTGGTTCTTTATAGATTGCTGACTACAGATGCACGAGACGTGTGGTTATAAACCAAGATTTCCATGAACGGCATGAGTTCTCTGTGTAACCATACGACAGGAAAGGAGGGAGATGTTAAGGGTGGATGAGCAGTCCCAGGCATGTGCAAGCAAGCCCTCTGAACATTAAGGAAAACTCCTGACGTGCCAAAGGACATTAATTAATCATCTAAAAATCACATGTAAATTTCCATTAATACCAGAAGGCCATAAAGAATACGGTCACCCAAAGCATATGCCCACGTAATCTGCTTTGAAATAAATGAGACTGTGTGTGGCAAGCAGCAGAACTATGTGTGTTGCTCCCAACTCCTGCTGGCTATTGTTCTGCTCTCATCCCGTTGGCTGCAAGAGCACAGGGCTGGGACAGCACTTTGCTTGTCCCGCAAGGCTCAATTGCCTCCACACGATTGAAGAGAATGGACAGCGCGGAGGCACGCGAGTTAATCTCAACAGAATGCCAACAAGGACTTTCATGCAAACTCTGACTAGATACAGCTCAACTTCTGTGAATCATGAATTACACAGAATTGTTGCCCAACTTTAAGAATACAGTAATACACAGCAGCAAAGAGTAAACACAGCTTGTTGCTTGGGTTTGATGTGCCAATTTAGGTGCTGGTTTATGTAAACCAGCTTCCAATTTCACATATTAACTCAGAAAGACTTGGCAAAAGACAACCCATGAAGTCAACATGGTCCCACGTTGTGGGAAATATTTATGTAATACTTATTGAAGTTTAGTCTCGCAAGGGTGTAATGACAGATGAAGAGACAATTATTGCCCTGAAACACTAGCCAGCCGAGGAGAGCCATAAAACTACAAGACAAGCGCCCACAAGGTGGAAGTAACAAGTCACAGAGCATCGTCTTCCATATTTGGTTTTAAAATTATTTATGCTTTTTATGAATGAAACACAGATTCAGCTGGAGCTAACTTTCATGTATCATTTTCAAATACTAAGGGGGTGACTACAGTTTTTAGTTCTGCTAACGAAAACGTTTGTACAGCTAAACTATTTCTGCTACTAGGTGTTCAGTCTTTGCATGTGACTAAACATGGAGAACCATTTTGTATTAAAAGGATTATTAATAGTGCTTGAGTTTTTATTTGCTGCCTTCCAACAATTTTTGCGCTTTACTTCTATAAATGCCCTAAAAAATAAAATCCCAGAACTGTAGCATTGGTCTAAATAATGCATTTATAATGTCTGAAAATGGTCTCTGACATAGAATTGTATATTAAGCTTCATAATAGTTCCCCAGGTAAAATGCAACCCTCATAAAGGCAGGCTGAAGAGAAATACAAGTAATGGTCCTTAAATGCATAAATGGATGTTACAAAGAGGAAAGAAATTACATAGAAGTAATGGAGTGAAATTGCAGCAACAAATATTTAAATTAGATGTTTAGAAGGCAGGACCAAAAGTAAGCAACAAAGTACTCTACTGGAAATATTATGATGTGAAATTTTGGCCAGAAATGCATTAGGCTGTTTTTCATCTCCAATTCCTATTATTTTTCATACTGAATGATGTCTCATCATAGGTTATCACAGATTCATTTGTTATGAAATCTAGTTATCTAAAGCTACTGACATTTCTTTTTGCACCGCTTGTAAGCAAGGATGCGTGAGAAAAAATGAGCACAGAGAGCTGCATTTCGTGCTTTTGGACTCATGAGGGCCATGTACTCTTGTCCACTTTGAGATTTTCTTCAAGAGCTACTAAAGCAAGGCCATGGAGTCCACCCAAGGCTGGTGCCTGAGCCACTCGGCTTCCAGACCTCTAGGGCATGTGGGAAGCCGTATGCCCTTGTTTGTTCAAGCAAAGTGATTCATTTTATTAATAAGACATCCTTCTGTCTCTAGATATGTAGAATACTAATGCCTAGTTTGAGCTCACTTATATGTTGAACATTTGCCAGTTTTCATTATGTTCATTCTCGTTCTGGAATAGCAGTCTATTCAGTGCATTTTCTTTCACACTTTTGTCATGTTACTTGAGCATTGAATAGAGTTTAGAACACAGAAAGAGCTGAACAAGTCTAACTCAAGTAATTCAGCTCTCTGAGGTTCTTTTAATTTAACTTGGGGCATTTTGAAGATCACTGGCAGCACTAATGGAGGAGTAAAAAAGTACTTTTTCTTTCTGCAAGATGCTTAATTTTACAATGTTCACCTTCTACACAATCTAAATAAAGGCAAATATACTTTCATGATTTTGAGATGTGTTTAAAAAGAAACCACAACAAAATAAAATAAATCCCAAATGTTACAGAATTCCTGTGAGTAATTCTGTAACACATAAGTAAAAGATGATAGATATTTTGGGGATGTTATATGCGAATCTTTGAACTTTAACCTGAGAAGTCACGAGACCTCCTCTTAGTTTTCTGATTTTTGGTTTTGATTGGAATGAGAAAAAAGTGCTTGATAAATATGATCTATATCCATATCTAGATGTACTTATCAAAAATTAAATCTGTTAAGATCACCATCATGCTTGGGCCTGTGGGGAAAAGATACTAATTCTGGTGTTCCAATTGATTGTTTTAGCATAGCCAAACATTTTTAAATGTGTTCTGGGACTTTATTTGCTGGCTCATCAAAATCAATGCTTATATAGAGTCAGTAAAAGTTTGGGTGTACATATATACTTGGGTATATGAAGGGAACTGTGAATTAGAAAGCTGTGTAAAAACATCAAATAATACATAAAGATCTGTACAGTGTGGTTGGGGGTTTGTGGCTACACAGCTAAATGAAAGATGCATAGCATCTGATAACTTGCTTAGCCTTTCTTGCATGTGTATGTGTGTCATATAATGGAGTTAAACTTTTGAATGGCTCAGTTTCTGATTGTTCAGCCTGGAGTAGCAGAAATAGAGATATATGAATTCAGAGGTCAAGTCTTTAGTGCTGCATTTCTGCCTACGCATCTAAGATCAGTGGCACTGTAATATTTAATTAAACTTTGTCAGCTTTTCTGAGAGGTTCAATTTGAAGGTATAAGAAGGCAAAAAACTATTTTTAGAGACGAGTGTAGAATATGAAAAATTGAAAAAAAAGTACTTCATTTGATTGCAAATAAGAGGTATCTGTTCTCACCTTTGCTTTCACACAACGGCATGCCTGAGAACTGTTTTCTATGTCAATATACATTTTTTTTTTGAGAGAGGAAACTTTTAACCTACTTTGCAACATTTAATTTTTAACCTGACAGTACAGTTCTTGTTAATTGCTTGAAAGTCCTTTAGCTGTCTATTTCCTGATTCTTTCCCAGAGGCATGATTTAATTTTAAAAATCATAGTGTATTCAGCTCTAATTATTGGAGAGTTTGTTCTAGACACATAGTAAGGTATGTTAATGACCAAAAACTGTATCAGCTGGAGTCAATGTCAGTACTACCTCAAGGACACTGTCATTTAGCTTCTATAAAATCTCTGCTAATATCTTTTAATCTGATGATAGTCAGATTCAGGCAAGCTGCGTGGTATTTTGCAATAATCTTATTGCCTTGCAGTGAAATGCAATTGGAATAAGTCTGGAATAAACTTATGTTCAGAAAATGTCTATTTAATTACAAAAGAGCTGCATACTGTTTCCATTACAGATTTGAAAAACCCCAAAACTAACCCCAAAGCAATTTTTATTTTTGCCAGAAAAGTTCCAAAAACCGAAGTTCCATTATACAGCTAAGAATAGGATTTTTTTCTCATTTGGTTAACTTCTGTGTTGTTTATGTATCTGCATTATCTAATGAAGCATGCTATTTAATAAATAATTCAGTACACTATTGGAATTTTTTTTAACTGAAAAAGCACAGGTCACTTTATGCTCCTCACAATCAAAGCAGTGACGTTTGGGGTTTTTTTTGAAAAATTTTTGGACCGAGTTTGTTTTTTAATAAATTACTTCAAATTGGCCAATATACATAAAAAATGTTTTGACTGCATTGGGGTTTTTAAGTGATATTACTCTTTTTCATCCAATTTACATTCTGAAAATCACTGGATGTTACATTTGCACTAAAGCTCCACTATATAAAGAGCCCCACAGAAATAAAGCATGCCCTCACGATATCAAATCTTCCAATTCTATACATGTTGTATTCTGGTTGCCTCCAGGTTTTTTCCCTTCTTATATCAGCAGACTAAGGTGTGGAAATATTGGTGTTTCCTTAGCTGGTTCCATTATATTTTATCAGATAAAATACAATTTTATCAATAATTTATCAGATCCTCCAAGAAGTGCCTGTTTTCATGGTATGACTGCAGAAATGGACAGCCTGGAGCTGATATGATCTGACCTTAATGCAAATATGTGGGTTGCAGTAAATTTACAGTAATATATCTTAAGACTCTAGTAATAAATGATTATTCTATCTTTTTCTGGGGGGAAGGTATGAAAAATATACAGAACTTTTATGAGATATATAGAGTAAGATCTATCCAGCTCTACCCAGGAGATATGGCTAGTGAGAGGTTTTCCATCAGGCTCCTGGATTATTTGTATGTGGTAGCTCATTCCACAAGTCCAGGAGGACTTATTATTCTGTGGGGAAAAGATACTAATTCTGGTCTTGCAGAGAAATAGCTGAACCAGTTGCAGGTACTTCCACCCCCTAAACATCTTATTTCCACCTGGCAATAGAGACTTGAAAGCTTCTGGATTCCCCAAACAAATCCTTGGCTACAGGATCCTTGGATGGCTGCATATGGGCTTGTTAGCACTTGATTTTTCAGTGAACATAACAGCCAAGCATGTCTGTCACTCTCTGGTTCACCTTGTCTTTAGTGCCAGACAAGCTCGGTACTAACACAAAGAATTCCTTTCCAACTCAGTATTAGTCTGTTAGACTGAAACTTGGAAACAAAACATAAATAACAAAAAAAAAAATAAATAAAGCATGGACCTCAAACTTCAGTTGTTAAGTGGTGCCTTTCTCATATACCCACCTTACAATGTGTTTTTAAAAGCTGTTTTTCAGAGCTGTGTGTCCATTGTTCATGGAAAGTTTAATATAGATGACGGTCAAAATACTGAATCCTGCTTTTTCTTTTATTTATAGCACTTTTCATAGTCTAATTTTCAGGTAGTGAAATTGTTCTGTAGGCAACTTGCATTTGAAAGTTTGTTTGAGCATAGGGATGTAGTCTCTGAAAGAGTATTTTTTTGTAAACAACTTCCTTTTTCCCCTCATTCTGTCTTTTCTTCTTCCTCCTACATCTCTTTCTGAAGATGTAATGCATTTCTTTAGTGAAGTGGAAAAGGTGCATTGATTTTTTTTTTTTTAATTTGTTTTTTTGCTATCTATAGTTTTCCATTGTTAGTCTGCTAGCTAGAAGATACTGAGCTGTTCAAACTAGCAGGGAGAAGTTAGTTTAGGTTACTCTTCAGTCTCTTGCAGTTTTTAAAATGCCTTCTAGTGGCAAAAAAAAAACAACCTAACAAACCCAAAAACCTATATGTATATTTTTCCATTTCTCTCGACTTGGACAGGTTAGCAGCTTTCTCTTGAGAACTGCAGCATGATGCAGTTGAATATACTGTTACCGTACACTGTGACACAGATGCTTCTGCGAAATTGTCCCTTCAGCTTGCCTATTGCCAGCATGGGAATTCAAGTGGTGCATACATCTACCACATTAAAGATATAATTATCAGAAGCACAGTTTTGTAATGCAAAGGAGTGTGGTACCAAGAGTAAGCAGTGCCAGATGGTAGGCAATCTATCAGAGCATTTAAAAAGGGTCAGAATTGAAAATGTCTGAGATCCGACGGCTTATTAAGCAGTAGACGTTGAATGTGTGGGAAAAGTGAGAGATGAGTAACCTAAGCATGAGGTGCCCACATGACCAAACAGGCTTTTAATTGCATGCATTCTGTCAGTAATGTATGAAATACTTGTTTTTGCTAAACTAAGTGTGGTTCTGAAATTTGCAACAGAATATTATTATAGCCAGTGATATACTGCTGGGTGTTGAAAATGGTACAAATTTCAGTAGGATTTGTACATATTGTTTATGTATTGGAGTAGTGAATTTATTATGGTGGTTCCTCTCTCTGTAATGGAAAAGGAAGTAAAAAAAAAATTTCAAGGTTTTAGTGTTGAAAATAATAAAATCCAGTATGTAATAATTCTATTATTTCATATACATATTATTATTTAGCTAGATATGAACCAAGTATGCCATGAATTGTGACTGTATCCAATTAAATGTCTCTATTTTTATGTTACTATTTAAAGGCACTAACTATGAGTTTAAAATTTCCTGCTTCACTTGTTCTCTATTCCTGTTTCCAAAAGTTCAATTTTTGTGCAGTCTGCCCGTATGTTGTGCTCTGTCATTCACATGCACACTAATTTCCTTTTGTCAAGACAAGACTCTCATTAAGACAGGTCTGAGGAATACTCCGTCAGTATTATACAATCAGTCAATGTTATTCAGCAATTTCCACCACCATCCCCCTCATTCCCCAGGACTCTGAGCACTGCTCGGTGTGACTATGGTTGTTTCTGTGATTTCTAAGCTGCAGCCAACTTTTGCAGTCTCCACAGGCTAGACCAAATTTATCTTTCTGTGGAAGGGATGGGAAAGCTGCAGTGAACTTCCACTCCCACACTTGTTCCTCGTAGCACGACAGAGTTCAGACTTGCTTCAGGGAAGGAGAGCTAGCTTTGTAGCCTGGGAATGCAGGTACCATGAATCTGCCTAAAATGGTGGCAGATGCTCCTTCTGGGGCTACTGACTCGTGATTCCGTGAAGTGTCACTGAATAGCATTTTGTCTGCATTGAATGTGCACACTGACTTTATGCCGTTGGCAAAATGAGCAAATGGAATATGATATTTAACTTGGTTTCGTGCTTCCAGTACAAATTTTTCCATTTCTGGAACGGCTTGGAAGTGTCAGTTTTACCCAGTGCTCTGCACGGTGTACAAATCTATAGGATGTTAGATGGAGATCCGAGATAGAAGTCAGGAGCCCATCTATCTTTGGATTTCAGTCCTAGATACTTGTAAGCATCTGGACTCCATGCCTGAACATCTTTAGCATTCCAGTCCTAAGGAGCCCAAAATGGTAAACCTGATTTTTAAAAACATTGCCCGTAGGTCCTGTGCATTTGCAGAACTAGTGTGTTAAAATAATGTGAATATGTTTAAGGTTCCATTTTTGTTGTATATTTTGATTTCCAATTTACAGATCAATGTATATTCTAAGATTATGAGGAAAAGCTCTGTTAATAATTTTTCACCCTTAATTTCTTGCTGCTCTCTACCAATAAATTATTAATATCTATTTGGCAGTTCTAATTATTAGACATCTTTAGTTTAAACACATTTGATTAGTTCATAACTCACTGTCCTCCAAAAAATGGAACATAAATATTTGGCTAAATTAGATTTTGTCTTTCTGAGGAATATTGGCTTGTGGCTAAAACCTCTTATGAGATCTCCAAAGTAAAATGTTTTCATTTGCTGAAAGCCAGAAACCTATTTATTATATTTAGACAACTGCATTTTGAGTGAATATGGATGGAAGATAAAGATGGACATCTGGTGTTTTATTCACCACCGAAAGGGCAACCTATTTCGTTTTGCTGTGTCAAACAAGAGTCATCCATCAGTATGGAAGTAAAGAGCTTCCTTGGTATTTTTGCGGTTGTTTATGTTTGGGGTCATGGGTCCCTGACCAAAGTTCCTTTGAGCGCTTATTTTAGAGCTGCTTATCAGTGGCTACAATTCCAGGCGACTTTACTTGCACACAGACACTTCCCTCTGCAACCCCTAACCCGCAGTGGGTGTCTGATGTCAGGGCCAGCCCATTGTTAAGGGATACAGCCTATTTTGTTTGAAGACCCAAAGACTGGAGAAAGAATTTTTGTATGAAGAGACTTCAAAGTCATGTGTCAAAGTCACTCTATCCAAAATATGAAGCGGAGAAGTAGATTATTAAATAATTCCCTTTTATATTTTTTTCTGATAAATATTTATAGGTGAAGCATATAACAAAGCCTGTAGTTAAGTTTGAATAAATTTTAAAATCTTAATATCTTTAGCAATCTCTCATTTTTCAGTCTGAAAACTGACATGTTATTCTGACACTGATGCCTAAAGTGACTTGCTCTCTTACAAAAATGAATAAAGGCAGCGTGGAAGAAAAAACTTTTATGTAGTGTACGTATTTTGTATAACAACTCCACTTTAGATGATTCTGTCTCAATGAAGATAGAACAGAATTTTAAATTAATCTAGGTCTTGGTAAAATTTATCTTGCAGTGGCTCAATAATCATTTCATATGACTAGATTAAAACAAAATACTTAACAAATGAATTTCAAGCAAATAATCTTCTGTAATTCAATAAATAGTTTCTATACAAAGTTTGTAAATTTAATACATACTGTTTTTAGGATCTCGACCATCTATGCCATTATTGCATATATCTATGACACAGTGTAACAAACCTTCATGTTTAATTGCACCTGAGCAATGGAAGTGACTTCATGTACAACTGGCAGAGGTGTGCAGGGAGGAGAAAAAGCATCAGTGCATGTAAAGGCATTGCCTGGAATGCTTGATAGTGTGGGCTTTCTCCTGTTTTGCAGATCACAAAACCATTTAAATACTAAGTTTGCATAGGCTAGTCTGTTTTTCTTTTGAATGAATTTGTTTGCTTCCTTTTTTTTTCTCAGAATACCTGAAGAAATTCAGGAAACCTTCTCTTTGTTTCCTTATATTGAATTAAGTTGCGAAAGGGCCATTCAGGAATTGCATTCCATTACAATGACCAATGTTGATAATTGTCAGAGATGGATTAGACATTCCCAGAAACTTGGTTTGTGCTCCAAACCTCCACCCTTGGCTGAGCTGCTCTCAGCAGCAGCACATGAGGTTTGCTCAGCCTGGCTTGTGTGGAGCTTGCTGAGTGTTCAAGGGTAAACAGTGCAAAAACATGGGGAAGGGAGCAGAGGCAGAGCTGGCAAGGGCTTGGCTACTTGGGCCTATAACTAGAGCACGTCTGAGCATAATATGTGCTCTTTCTTGTTTACTTTGTTTGCTCTTCTGGGTTTTCCTTTTTGTTTTAGACAAGTGAATATCAGGTCTGTGTGATCACTGCTCTGTCTAGCTGCATAATGCACTGATTTGTTTTGGCTACGCAGGCAGAGCGCTATGCTGTCAAAAGGATGGTAACACTGCGATGTGCAGTATGCAAATTGGGAAGTTTTAAAGAAATGATAAAATTAACATTGCATCTGTTTCAATGCTGTGGAAGGCAAATGGCTAGCAGAGAGATATAAATAAAAGCTGAGTAATTAGAAATGTGGGATGCGTCCACCTGTGAAAAGGTGTTTGTAATAAATATGCATGGGGAAAGGTTTAATCAAGACAGTGAAAGATTACTCCTTCCACTTTTATGTGTTGTGCATGTGTACTTCCAACTATTGGATGTTTTAGATAGGTAGATATGATTAGTTCTGTTAACAAAATTATTAAAATAACAATTCCATATTCATATAATTTTCAACATATTTGAGTGTGTACCTAAATGTCTCTTTTATCTGCTCAAGAATTAATATTAATCAGCATGGATGTTGAAACTGCAGAGTAATTGCCTTCCTCTGCTGGAGAGGGTTTGAACCTGCACATTTGCTTTGCATAACTCTTCTGGTAGGAACACTCCCAATAACAATATCATCTCTCAAAGTGTTCTGCCTGGTGGATCACAAAGCTGAGAACGCCTGTCCCATCTACTGGTTGCCTTCCTTGGGAACAAGGTTTTGTTCCTGCTCTAGTTTATATTTGTTTAGGGAAAGAGAACATGTCAGCAGCTTACCTCACTTCAGGAGAGACCGTATGGCTTGGGGAAAGTGAATTCCCTGAGGTGTGGGAGATCCTGGGCTCACAGATAGATGAGGAAAGTCCAATGGATGTTCACAGTGTTGAATGAAAGCTCTACGTATTGTTTTTTTGAGAAGAGGATGCATGTGACATGACTAATTTCTTGCCGTGTTGCTCTGCCACAAACTTGATCTTTCTCTTTCCTCCGCCTTTCTAAAAATTGCCAGAAATGTATTTCAGTCTTTTTCACAAAGTGTAAGTAAATATTAATAAAACTATCATTTTAATTTGATTAGTCATCAATTTCTGGTGTTATTTTCAGAACAAGTTATTAATATATTTTAAAAATACATAAATTAGATTTATTACCATTTGAAGCATTTCTTGCCATTTGAAGTAAATTACCATTTACTGCAATATAATATTCATGGTTTATAATAAAAGAACTTACTGATTCTTAAGTGTGCTTTCATTGATTTTAAGGGTTGAAATGTCAGTGCTTATTCTTATGTTCAAGGAAACATAGCAGCCAAAAGTGTGCTGTAAATAGTTTTAAAAGGAAATAGTAATTAGAGTTTATATATTTATGCAATCTTGATTACTTGGTCTTGCATTAAAATCTTACACCTCTGTGTAGATACATAGGATGACTGTAAGTATTCAGTCATGTATATTTGTTTTCATTTATGATGTGGGAGTACATCAGCTTGTTTCATATCTATCTATAGTTCTTTCACACTTTTTCACATGTCTAATTTTTCCCTTCATGAAATTTGAAGACTGTCTCTTTTTTTCCTCCAGTTTGAAAATAGTTCCCATTCTTGCCTTCAATGCACTTTGTCAAGAAATGATACACCAAGCTCTGCTTTGAAGCTGCTCTTCCGAACGTTCGGTATCATTTTACAGCTGCACACAAAGCCAGTTTTACCTCTGATTATCAGAATAAAATCGCTAGTAGTAGTATATATATTCAAATACAAGTTGATGGTCCTACCTTGATTTTGTTTTGGTTTGTTTTTTTTTTTTAATTTTTATTTTTTTTTGTCAGAGGTATTAATTAAAAAAAAACTGATTGTCCGCCTCATTTGGTGGTCTCTTCACCAAACCCTATGCCTGAGATCTATCAATAGCTACTGAATGACGTCTTCCCCATCATCTCTTTCTCTGAAGAGAAAATAGAATTTTCCCTATCAGCAGAAACTTGAGGATTATACTGACAATTGAGAGATTGAATTGGTTAAAAAAAAATCTATTAAAGGAAAACATGAGGTGATACTGACTGGCTTTCTAATTTTTGGAAGGGCATTAAGAAGTTATCTTCCTTTTCACTTGATTCTTTGTTGAGAAGAATTACAGAAAGCTTCTTCCAATTTAAGCCTCTGAATTTTTAGTATGGAGGCATCCTAAATGTCATGTTTCTAAATGGCACTCTTAAAGTTACTGTCACTACAAAATTCTTAATTAATGCAAGTGTTCCAACATGAGATACAAGATTATTTTGCAGCTGAAATATTTTTAGATCTGTCTCTTTCAAACGTTTTTTCATGCCTATAAAGTGGTCATTTCTAATTTGAGAATGTGAAGCGTATTTTACAATGATCCACTACAGAAATTTGCTGACACTTAAATAACCAGTATGTGGCACTTTTCAGTTGGTTTAAGGGTTGATAACATCAAACTGAAACAAATCAGTTGCACAAAATGTTGCCTGGAGAGCAGTGATCTAAGAGTTTGAGTGAGGGGGTAAATTGGAGGAAGCTGCGCTACTTGTGCTGTGACACGTGTTGATGCAGAGCCATCTTGATGACGTGACATATACCAGTTTTGACAGCTAAAAAACACCAGGATCCACGCTTCCCATGAGCAAACATATTTATGAGCCCTGATTCTTCATCAGCACCTTTTTTTCCATCTGGTAGTTTCTTTTTTTTTTTTTTTTTTTTATTTATTTTTTTTTTTTTTCAGTCTGGCAGATTTCTTGATGAGGATGGGGCTGAAAAAATCTCAGAATCACAGAATGGCCTGGGTTGGAAGGGGCGTTGAAGATCATGTAGTTCCACCCCCGTGCAAGGGGTGGGGTTGTCACTCACTAGATCAGGTTCCTCAGAAAGGAGCAGTTATGTAAAGATGGGAGAGCAGAAGCGTTATCAGAGCTGCGCTGACAGTGGTGCGCGTCTTGCCCAAGGTTAACTGGAATCAGGCTTTAATTCTTCTCTGTAGTTTAATAAATTTCTGTGGAGGAAAAGCAACTACAAATATCAGTGTATTCAAGCAGTTGTGGTAGGGATATTGGCTAAAAACTAAGAGTCTCATTTTTAAAATTGCCATGTTATATAATTTTCTCTTTCTCCTTCCTTCCCTCCTGCATGCAGTAAGTGCAACATCTCTCCTCTTTACTGTACCTTTATTTCTCAGAATCCTGAGACTGAATTTTTGGATGTAAAAACATTAAAAAAACTTCAGATGGAAGCTGCTGCATGCATGAAAGAATCAAATATCAATTGATGAAATGTCCATGAATTAAATATTAGCTGGTTTACTGAAATACATATATATATATTTATACGTTAGTGTAAGTTAAGTAGTTCTTTTTGTCATTCCCCTTCTGTGGTCAGTACTGTGATTTTATTATCCAGTATTCGAAGCACTCAAGCGTTAAACCTAACCAGACTATGTAACCAAAGACTTTTGAAAGTTGTAAATTGCTGTTCGTTGGCTTCCCTGGGCTCTGATCAGGTCCCCTGAGAGATGCATTTATCTCATCATCTGCCTTGTGCATGGAATCGCAGCTGAGCAACAAATTGCAAATTGCCACTGCTAAGTGGGTTTAAACAGATAAAAATCATGAAATATTTTTGAGATCGTGGAAGTTTGTAATTTTAGATACATTCAATGGCTATATGAAAAAGAAGACACAGTATTGCTGAATTTTATTAATGTATTTTTGAGGTAAGAAATGGTATCGATATTTTAAAAAGCAAACCAGTATGGGAAATACATCTGATCTCTTAAGTATATATGGCTAACCTTGAAGTAATGGACTCCAGCATTATTCTGAAATCAAATTAAGATTTTTGGTGGTCTGAAAATTTCATTATTAGGTTATTTTTTTAATCGCTTTTAGTTTCCATCAGAATGAAACCATTAAGCTGGAAGATTCCCAAGTCCAGCACTGCTCTTATTTCAACCAAGGAAACACAGCTTTCAGAATATTGTCTGCCTCGTCCCAGGCTGACCACTCTCAGACAGGTAGAAAAAGCCTTTCTGCTGCTCCAGCAGGTTACCTGGCTAAGTCAGGGACTGTTCATTAAGCTGATAGCTTTAAATTAAAAAAGAATAGGAAGCATTGATGAAATTTTCAGCTGAGAAAGTGTCACTTAATCATATTTCTGCCCTTCAACATCACCATTTG
Organism: Malurus cyaneus samueli; assembly: GCA_009741485.1. Classification (NCBI taxonomy): domain Eukaryota; kingdom Metazoa; phylum Chordata; class Aves; order Passeriformes; family Maluridae; genus Malurus; species Malurus cyaneus. The sequence continues at coordinate 12,260,939 of CM019236.1, read as the reverse complement.
ATATGTAGGATACACTGTTAGAATTCTACTATGGAGTGCACTTTGCAATCAAAAGAGGTGAGCCACGAGAGAGACTATTTCAGCTTTCCAAAGTTTCCTTGGTTATCTTTACTCAATGTAAGCTTAAACCTGTCAGGGTGGAAATAGTGTAGCATAAAAAAATCTAAATTGACAGTTTCAAGAGAACAGCAAAAAACCACACCTTTTAAAGAAAAACAAAATACTGAGCCCAAAGTTTTGTCTTCCTAAAGCTTTGCAAAATTAAGTACATGCAGATGAGGAAAGTACAGAAGGATGACATAACTCTAGAAGTGACCTTTTTGCTAGTGAAAACAGGCCAACATAACCAAGTAAAACTCTAATAGTAAATTTAATTAATCTGTATTGATACCATCACAGACAGATTACAGTAAATTCTAAGTTTGGAAATTTTAAAAATAAAAATAATTGCTGCTGAGCCAAAAACACTGGAGCAATCCACTATGGATTTGCAACATTTAAACAGAGTTTGCTCTGTGGAGGATGTTGGATGCAATATTTCTTGCTAAAATAGAATGAATGAGTATTTTGTGTGCCTTTTTTCCCAGAAGAAGCTTGTTTTCCTTAGGTGTGTGTATTGTTACAGAGAAAACAGATGAATGGAATGAAAAATGGATAGCTGGACAGAAGGGGATGTTTCTCATTTTAAAGCTTTAAAAAAATAGTGATGATTTTTCAGAAGGTTTTCAAGCACAGACACCTGTGCAATCATTAAAAGAATTGGGTCCTCTGAAGAAAACACTCCCTTCTTCACTCTCCTGTCCTTTTCAATGCATCCCAGTAATTATCTGTATTTTGCAGATGTTTTAGGCATGTCTAGCTTTGTTCTCTCTTACTATAAGAATAAAAGAGTTGCAGAACCAGGAAAGATAGCCTATCCTAGAGAATCAAATCTGACATGAAAATATCAAGTTAGTGTTTGTTACCATAGAGTAAGATAAAATTTAAAATTACTGATATTTGTACTGAGGTGTTTTGTTTCCATAGGAGACATTGATTTCTCTCTGTTAGGTGCACTAGTGATCAATGAAAGCAAAGGAAATAAGCTGTGTTTGAAGGTGAGACAAAAAAAAAAAAAAAAAAAAGAAAACAGCGTTCATTTCACAGAGCATCTGTTAGTCAATCAAATATTTAGCTGAAGAAGAAGCAAGTATTCTAGGAAGGCTTATGAAATTTTTTACCAGTTCTTGAATTCTCTTGGTATGTGTAGAGTGAAATCATGATTTATCCAGGATCAGAAAACCCAATCTTTGATGCATTTTGTTTTGCTTCAGAGGTGTTTCACAAGCGATCTGAGTTAATATCTTTTTCAAGGGCCTTCCAGTTTATAATGAGGCTGATGAGCTTTTATGAATGCATTTCATGAAGCTTTACTGATATGATTTGGTCCTTTTTAATAAAAGATCAGAATCTGACACTTTTTCTTGAAACTCAGAAAACATAAATTTAGGCAAAGCCATGGCTACTCTGCAGCCTCCAGACAAAGCCCTCCATGCCTGAGAGAAGCCTCTTACTTTGCTGTGGGGTTTGTGAGACCACGGGCAGCTTCTGCTGGCACAGTCTGGGTGCATCCGAGGCATAATCATATCTCAAACTACGCTGATTCAAGGAAATTGAGACTCTTGCTGTTGATGGGCAGAAAAAGGAAATAATAAAGCGAGCAAATCTGAATTTCTATGTACAGCAAATTATGCAGCGAATTAACTTAGAGATGAAATTTCCTTCCTTAAAGACTCATTTCTCTCTGGGTTGGGGATATAAGGTGGAAAATAAAATGCCTGCTAGAATTTATAGCACTTAATGTTGTTAAGCTTAATACAAACAGTGATTAATTAATACTAAGTAATTCTTTATTGCTGCTTGGGTAGGCACTGTTCATCCTATCCAGGACAGCCTATGGCAGTGAATAAAACACCAACACTTTAGCACCATGTTCCAGAGCTGAAAAAACACTGTTATTACTGTAAGTTTTGAAAATATAATAAATAAAATATGATTAAAAATATCGCTGAAAGGGAGCTATAAATCCATCTAGTTTTTAGAATTCCAAAGTAGTAATTAGTATGGGTTTTTAAAATATATCTGTATATATATTTTTTTTTAAACTTTGAAAAATATGCCTTAAATACGTTTATATACTTTAGTACTTGAAGACTTTTTTCCTGCCTAGCGGTACTACACCTCTGAGCCATTTAGAAGCATTTAAAATGCTTCAGGAATAGTTGATTGCAGTGCAGTGATGACCTCTGCACCCCCTCTGTTAATGGCATCTAGTTGTGGCTTCACTGAGTTAGCTTCAGCTGAGCAATAAGCTCCATAGCTGTTCGCTGTGGGGCTAAGGTCGGCTCTTGCTTCTCATTTTGAGCTTTGGAAGGTCTCATTACCCCCAGACTCCTGTTTTTTCCCTCATTCTCAAAAATTTTGGGTCATAGGCCTGTCTCTTCCTTGCTCTTCATCAGTGTTTTATATTACCTTATAAAAATGTGGAACTCTTGAGACTGTAAATTTTGGATTCATAGCCATCCTCATTGGAGTGGGAGAAATAGCAAAATAAATAAAGCTAAAAGTAGTTTGAATTTTCAAACAACTAATTTCAAACTAACAAAGGGCTATCTTAGTGTGTCAATGGCAGCTCCTTGTTCTGTCTTGTGAGGCTTTACAGCTTCCTTTTTATTACGCGAGTGGCAGGATGTTCTGAACTGTAGGCAAGGAACGCATTGTATTACTTTCTCTGCACAGGTCGAAGAAGGGCAGTACAGGGAGTTGCATCTAGTTTTTCTCACCTGAAATAAAATATAATTTGGCCAACAGAATGGCATTTGGAAACACTTTCCTAAAGGAAAATCTCCGAATAATTTCTAAATGAAAAATAATAAGTGGTTTTCTTTACTAACTAATCAGCTTATATTATGTTGTTGGCTAAAATCGAGACACAGAAGTCCTTTGCATTCAATGTTATTTTAGCCCTGACGCTACCGCTTTTGCTGACATTCTGCATCAGGAGCAGCAGTGCGTTTTGCATAATCGCAGTAGGCGATGATCCTTTAAACCGCGGATTACCGTAGGTTAAAAACACCTGGTTCTGTATTATCTCTTATGTTGGCTGGGTGGCTGGCTGTTGTGTGGCTTGGGTTAGCCTTTGTTGCATAACTGCTCCCTGTGCTAGAGAAATGTAAAGGTCAATCTGAAATTAGCAGAGCTTTGCTTAGGAGTGAGCCACAGATGCAAGGACCCCTCTCGTAATTGTTTCCTGTTTGTTTGGTGACGGTTTTCAGGATTCCACAAAGATGTGAATCCTCCCAGAGCGCTTTTGTGAAGTGCTTTGGTTGAGAGCATTTGAAAAGTGTTTGTAGTAATTTTACTTGTAGATCACAGTAGCAGTGATGTATAAATTTAGTGGTTCCTTGTGTATGGCAATTCCAGATTATTGAAAAGGAATCTAGCACAGTGAGAAGTATTACATGGATTAAAAAAGACAAGAGAAATTGGGATTTTTTTTGCCAGATATGGTGATTACTATCATATGCTGAACAAAAATACATACAGCCTGAATAAAACTGAATATTTTTAGCAGTTAAGTGTTCACATTTATTGCAAGACTGAAAATGTGTAAGACACAAATCACATTGTACACAGAGAATTATTTTTAAAGTCTATTTTATGCAGTTTCTGAGTAGCAGTTAGAGATACATTGCCAGCTACTCTGTTTTCTCAAATGATGGTTAAGACTAATCTCTCTAGGCTTCTCCTGGAATAAATTACTTTAAAACTGGGAATTCTCATGCCAGTCTCAATCCTAAGCTACTTTTCTTTTAGCATGTTGTACAATTATCGATAATAATTTATGTTCTCCAATCAGCACTATTTACAGTTACAGTTATTTGCACAGATAAACATGACAAAAAAGGAATTTTTAAAGCTAGATTGGGATTGGTTCAGCCTGGAGAAGGAAAGGCTTCGGTGTGACCTCACCATGTCCTTTTAGTACCCGAAGGGAGCCTACAGGAAAGATGAATAGAGACTCTTTTCAAGGTCATGTAGTGACGGGACAAGGCAGAATGGCTTCGGACTGAAAGAGGTTTAGATTAGATATTACAAATAAAAGTGTGTTCTGTAAGGCTAGTGAGGCACTTGCACCATTTTCCCAGACGAGTCGTGGATGCCCCATCCCTAGAAGTCCACAAGGCCAGGCTGGATGGAGCTCTGAGCAACCTGGTCTATGGAAGATGTCCCTGCCCATGGCACAGGGGTTGGAACTAGATGATCTTTAATATCCCTATCAGCCCAAACCATTCCAGGATCATTTGGTGAATGCAAGAAGCAATCTCTGAAATCCAGTGTAATCCCTCTTCTCTTTGCAAGTCTGGAAAAAGCTTAGTTCGTTGTTCTGAAGTGTTTTGTGGCCAATTAAACTATTTTTTTGCCAGGATCCATTACCGAGATGAGGGTGTTTGTGGCATGTCGGGAGGTGGTGTTGGTGTGATGGGTGTGTCCTGGAAATCGGCGCTGAAGTGATGTCCTGATGGTGTGTCCATGACATGTCCATGACATGTCCCCTGCCCCAGACCCCACTATCACAAAGGGACAGAGCAAAGAGATAGTTGTGGAGGCTTGCTGCCTCTAGTCTTCTAGAAACTCTGATGAGTCCATGGGCAACCTGGGTGATTCTCTAAATAAATTTTAGTTGACCAGATCAATGGTGAAATGCAGTATCCCTTTCTATTGCTATGCAAATTGCAGCTATTTTTTCTAAAACTTCTTAGCTAGCTCTGAAAGAAGATAGACTCTGAGGTTGTAAAAATGCATGAAAGTCCAATTAAGGTTGTAAAAATGGATGAAGGTTTTTATGTTATCTAATTATTGTTTCTATTTTTTTCTTCAGTACTTTTTTCCTCTTCCTGTAATTTTATTCCAAGCACTGTAATGGTATCAATACATTTGTGAAGAGATGCTGACATTTAATATATTATCTATTAGATATCTGGCTTTCCACTTTTGGATGAAGACTTAGGAAAACTATTGCTTTGCTAAAGCAGTTTTGATTGGCACAAGAGATCAGATTTACCTGTATGAAACCACAAAGGTTTTGGCAGGAGTCTGGATAAGTCTGTTCAGTGCTACCCATCGTACCTTTCAGTATGTGACATACCATGAGTGATAAACCATAATACTGCCTTTGTCCTAGATCCATATTCTTGAGACGGAAGGCACATAATGAAGTGTGTTAATTACTAAGTCTTTACTGACCGTGAAAATGCTGAATGAATTAAAACAGTGAGAATGCTCTGGTGGTGAAGCTGGTGACCATTTTTGTAATGTTTTACCATGTTACATCAACCATTCTGTTTCTTCCCTTTTTCCTAGGTTTTACTGGGACTTAATCATGCTCATAATGATGGTTGGAAACCTTGTCATTATACCAGTCGGAATCACATTCTTCACAGAACAAACAACAACGCCATGGATTATTTTCAATGTGGCATCAGACACTGTTTTTCTATTGGACTTGATCATGAATTTTAGAACTGGGACTGTAAATGAAGACAGCTCTGAAATAATACTGGACCCTAAAATCATTAAGATGAATTACTTAAAAAGCTGGTTTGTGGTTGACTTCATCTCATCAATACCAGTGGATTATATCTTTCTCATTGTAGAAAAAGGAATGGATTCCGAGGTTTACAAGACAGCAAGAGCGCTTCGTATTGTGAGATTTACAAAAATCCTCAGCCTGTTACGTTTATTGCGCCTTTCAAGACTGATTAGATACATACACCAGTGGGAAGAGGTAAGATTTATACGGTTATAGCATCATTCACTGAGCTCTTGTTCCTACACAGCACTAGTCAATCTCTGTGAAGGGCTACACAAGAGCAAGGATGTAACACAGCTTTTACTCACTAGCTGTTGTAATTACAAACAGGTGCTAGTGGCAAGGCCTTTTTGGAGATAAACAGCACAGAATAACCATCTTCTCTCTGCTAATGGCAGAGACCAAAATGTGTTTGGCACCATCAGTACAATTTGCATGGATGGACTCCTCGTGATGTTACCAAATGACTAAAATATCAGAATAATTCTATACTAGAAATTCTAACAACCACCTAAACTGCATTGGATTTGGATGACTAGCACTTAAATTTATTAATATCCTTGTAGTCACAGAGAACTTAAAATACTTGTTTGTATTTTTCTGTTTTAGGAGAAATTGAAACCATTTACTGTCCAGTCGATTTCCTAGAATGGTAATTGTTTGAAGGCTGTATGTAGGCTGAATATAATAAATAATGGCCTTCTTTGTGAAAAATGGGCAGTTCAAATTTTGAGCCATTGCCTTCTAAACTGTCAGCTCTTCTGTTTCCAGACATAATGCTGTGCTGCCTGTCAATTTGGTGTATTGACTTTTCCAGGAAATTATGGCATTTCCTGGTTTGGCATGCTCAAGGCTAGGAAGTGTTCAGTGCTTTGGCACACACCACTGTGATTCAGTCATTTTGTTTCTTGCCTGTCCTCATTTCTGTAGTTCTAAATATCATCATGTGTTTTAAACAGAAGTGCTAAAGCCATAGGAAAAGTAACTGCTGTTTTCTAAACCTTTCTTGCAGTGAGCATAAAGAGAATTATTTTGTATTTTCATGGAATCACTATTAAAATTGATATGCATAAATTTGTTTACCTGTTTGATAAAGATTTCTTTAAGTAAATGAATATTGAAGGATGATTTGGTACCATTTTTTGGTACTTTTCCTGCTGACTATCTCCAGTATAATATGGACTTTCTGGTTTAAGAGGAAAGTCCAATTATAATTTGAAATGGCATGATGCTGGATGATGCTAAGCATCAGAAGTCTAAAAAATTTATGGTAGTTTCTCAAAAAGGCCCCGAAAGAGGTCATTAGGCAGTTAGCCCTGTATTCTAAATCCTCAAAGAAAAAAGGGCAGGCCACATTTTTGAGCTTTCCTTTTAGATAGCACTTAATCTGGCATTCAGGTGGTCGATATCCTGAACTTTAAGAGAATAGGGCTAAAATTTCAACAAGGGTTTTGTATGCGCTGGTGAAACATGTTTCCTTTTCTTTATTTGTTTCCACTCATTTATATCAATTTAATTAAGGATCAGCTGCCAACAGCCACCTAGGTGATATTGAGGGTAAATTAATGTATGCATTGCAGAGGTTTTCTGCTCATTAAGTGTTATGGAACAGCTATAGCCTGTGTGGACTGTTATGAAAACTGATTGATATATTCTTATCAGTCTGATGCTAATTACTCACCCAAATGATGGCTCGTGGAATTAGAAGAAACCTTTAAAAGGGACGGAGAATGTGTGGGCAGGAATGATTTACTGAACTTGCAAATTCACGCTTCCCTGAAACTGCTTTTTAGCTACGAATTCTAATATTCTAGTCCTTTTCAATCAGATATTGACACCAGATCGATGTATTTACTTAACTAAATATATACAGAAATTAATTGATATTTAAATTTGTGATTACAGACTTTGCAAATTTCTGCGGGGGTATGTTTGGGATTTTTTTAAATTTAGATTTCCTAAAATCCGGACGGGAGATACTGACTTTAATTCTATTCTGTAAGTTTTATTGAGACTGCCTTAAAGCTGCTGACCTGGAATTTTTTTTTTTTCACATAGGTTTCCATGCAACTAGTAAGATTATGTCTTGGAAATATGTCATAGATCGTACAATAAATATAAAGAGACAATTAAATACATTGTTACATTGCCAAATATATGCCACTTTG
>CM019236.1:12227138-12244437 GCA_009741485.1 Malurus cyaneus samueli | reverse complement strand
CTGCGGTAATCCAGTTTCTCTGTTGTCTTTACAACTGTAGCTACAATTATCTCTCCAACTCAGGTCATGTCGGGTTGATGCTATGGAGCATTGTTCTTTGCTGTTGTGCACTTTTGAGCAATACCCAGGACAAGCTCTTCCATTTAGAACTCCTACTGGCCCCAAAATTCAATTCTCTTCCAGATAGAGAAAACTGGAGGGATTAGAGGTCAAAATAAGCAGGCGTAAGCCAACTAGGTCAGTACGATTGGGTTGTTTTAAACATCCATTTGTGCGAACTATAAACTGTATTATTTACAGAAATCTATTAGACAAAAATCAATGAATAAAATTAAATGGCATTCAAAGGGTCAATTAAACAGAAATCGGATTATTTATTAATCGCTTGTATTTCCTCATGGTCATTGGCCTGTTTAGCAGCAAGAAAAGGAAGTAAACGGGGTTCAATATAAGGGCGACGTTGAAAAAAATGACAAATGTTATCGCGTCAGTGTTAATTGCAAATATATAATACCTTACCCAAAGATGGGATAGCACATGATGGGGAGCCCAGTGGGTGTCTAAAAAGATGGATGAGCATTACAAAATTTGAGACTGCAGAACAATTTTCGATGTCTGGACCTGAGAGCAATTTTCAATTTCCATTATTATTTTTCTTTAACAGTATTTACAATAATGCTATTAAACCTAATCCAAGGATTGGGGATTGTCAGACTCAAGTGAATTGACCTGCTCACTTCAACACAAGGATAATATCGGCACCGGGCTACAGGTTTAATTTGCTGAACCTAATGGAGCTAAAACATGATGCTAATCAAAAATAACATAACAGCCCAAAAAGCGATCATAAAAGAAGCTGATAGTGAGTATGACAGACAAACCACTCTGCGGAACAAATATAGCATGCGCACCAACGTTTTTACAGGCATCAAGTGGAGTGGGTTGTTTGGTGGGCAAGCGATCAATTGGTCATTGCATTTCTGGCTTCTCACAATATTCTATAATTAATGGAAACCATTTCTTGCTTCCCTCTGAGGTTCCCGCGATAGCAAGTAAAAACTCCAGATAAAAATCTGCAGAAATTAAAAGATTGGAAGTAGCACATACAAACATCAATTTAAGAGGATATAATCATCGAGTCTGCTGCTTTCCCGTTACAACTCGGTAATGCCACATGGCTGGACAAGTTAAAAGTGCCAAGTATATATTATAGCACGGCACACTAAAGCAATGGAAGAAAGCAATCACTTCCCAAAAAAGCCTTCCGGCTGCGTGCCCATAAACCAGCAGTCTGCTGCTTCTGCTGCCCTTTTCTCCACGTTCGCCCTCTGTCCAACGATGGCAAACCACCATGAAATTCGCCCGAAGGAAGACTCAGACCACTCAAATATGAGGTTAAAGAATTACTGTTATAGTTTATAGTCTATAACTATCGTTAAAGTCCGATATTTGCAAACAATTGTCTAGTTTTGTAAACATTACATAATTAGCTCATACCATTCTGAATACATATAGTTTTTTTATTTGCTTGGACAAAGTACTGGGGAAGAGCAATATATTTGCTTGGGAACAATCTGGGAAAGCGTGGGGAAACAAGGTGTATGTTGGACAGCAGGAAGCAGCAGCAGTTGGATAAGGCAAAAATTTGAGCAGGACACCATTGAAGGTTTGACAAAGAAGACATCACAGCACTATCCACGTCTGCATGATGTCCCAACTTCCACTTTAATGATCAGGTTGCCAAATTCTTTATCTACTTCTACTTTTCCAAGCTAAACTGTCTCAGAGCAACCCATTGTCAGGGCGACGGGAGACACAGAAACGACCGTGATTGATGAACACACACCTCGATTATGAGTTTTATAACACAGACTTTCCAACGGTAACAACTGTCAAAACGCCCAACCTTCCCACACGCAGAAATAACATTTTAACTCTAACCGTTCATGAACTCCTGCTAATGATATGTAAGCCTTATAGGGGCAACGTCTGCCGTGCAGGTTCGCACGTTGCTGACTCCCCTTTGACATTATAAGTACATTAGTGGTTCATGGCCATGAGGTACGGATGGCCCCACTGGAACCGTTACTGCACCCTAGTCCGGCTGCTTGGCCAACGATGGCCATGTTCAGACCGTTCAGAATGTTCACAGGCCTTGCCCCCCTTAGCCAGGGCCTTTAAGACTAGGCTACCACATCTAACAGCAAAAACCTCAGTAGGGAGTTTGTCCAGCAGACTTAAAATACATGATGTCCTTGCATTTGCCTTCCCATCGCCTCAGAAGGGATGGTTCACACAATTTCACAACTTATTCCTATTCTGAGCACGACACCTGCATCCTTCATCTCACCAAGTTGAAAAATGTACTACTGACCTCATTATCTCAGCAATAGCCTGCCCCACACTGGAAAGAAGAGCTGTAGGTTTTTGGCTTAGAAATGAGGCAGATAGGACTGAGGTCTCCAGCTGAAGCAGAAGGATAACACCATTCTCTTTAACATGTGGAGAGAAGGGCGGCGGCCCCACCAACCCTGATTCTGCAAACTCAGCAATTCATTGGTTAGGACTGAGGCCTGGGAAAAGAAAAGGAGTGTTGACAGACCTCATAGAAAGAAGAATGCTGCTCCTTGAGAAAGCAGTTTCAGAATGCTAAATTGATAACGCAGTGGCTGAAAATATAAACATTACTAACACATGCTCCCCCAGAGCTGCCAAATTATGTTTATTATAATTTAAACCAGCTGTCTCCCGACCAATATGTTTGACGACAAATGTTCGTACTCGTAGTTAGCTAAGCGAGAGTAAAAGAAGCTTGTCCCACAACATAAAGTTCTCTTCTTTCTTTCTGTTTTTTCACCCACTTTTGTGTGTTTTGATCATTCTGTTCGGGCTTTGGCCACCGCGCAGCGACACGTAACAGATGGTAAGTTTTCCCACTCCTTGTCAGACCAAGGTCAGCACTGCAGTTTGGGGATCTTCAAAACCCAGGATAGAGTTGAGTCAATGCTGACGCGTTGAATCTAAACGGTTCCAGGAGATCTCGCTCAAGGCCACCTTGCATATATTGCGTGTCAGAAAAAAATAGTAACAAAGGCACCAGATGACTGGTTTTAGCGAGACTGAAAATCGGCTCTTTTCTTTTATCGTGATAAAAGCTTCTTTGAGTTAAACTAGGTGAGCCCTAGCAACCAATAATACCTAAGAGAGGTTGCAAATTGCTATATGCTTAAACAGGTCTGTAATACATAATTTGCAGGTAGCGATCCACGTGTCTTCATGCATTTACCTTTGTGTGCCAAAATTGCCAATTTTTCAGGATTACTGTTGTGTTTTTTTTCTGGTAAAATTTCTGCAAACTGAGCATAAACTTTCATTTGTAGCTGGGCACCAGAAAGAACCAGTAAACATGTGCCACTTTCGGAAAAACCAGATAGAAAAGTAACTTTGAAGAAGGATGGAGAAAGCAATAAAAATAAATATTATAGCTTTGAATTCTTTTTCGACCTTTACACTTTTAAATTTCTGAGGTTTTTTTCAATTCATTGTCATTTCACCTCAGACAAGAAATCTAATAAAAAATATTTAGTGGTTTAATTTTGTTATCCAAAGCAAGGAGTACTTCTTGCAAACAATTCTCTGTCAGATGAGGGTTCTTATTTGGCAGAAAAAAATAAGATACAACCTGAATTTCTTAAAGGTTTATCTATATATTTGCTAAATATCATACTTAAAACAAAAGTATCCTTTTGTAAATGGCGGGCCGAGTACCCGATAGGTTAATCTGACTGAATGATACATACAAATTAACAGGCATTAACACGAAAAAAAGTGCACTCCCCAAAAGGATTGTCAACAGTCAAACTCACGCCAAAAACTCGCTTAGCTTGTATTTGTTAATCTCACCTACTGCCATGGAAAAGTAGGAATCATGGCTGTTACAGTCTTTTCGATTGCACAAATTTTTACCAGATTGGAAATAATTAGCGAGCAGAAGTCATTCTACAGATATTGTATCTCTTTTATTTTGGGTCACAACAGTGGAGATACTTCCATAAAAGATGAGGTTAGGACCTGTGAGAAGACATCTATTGGCTTCACTAACATAGGAAAGTTTGAGGATTTCACGTGAATCTTGTCTTAAATAAGCTTTTTATCGTGAAATAAATCATGGTGTGAAGTATACACTACAACCAAACAGGGAAAACAACAAAAGCTGAATGATGCTCTTCAGTGTGTTTTATCTAACGAGACAAGAAAACCTGTGATAGAGGTATGTTTCCTTCACCCATGGTTTTATGGTTTAAACCTATTGTAGATGGTAAATTTGACAGAACTTAATGTGCCCTTGCATATCCTCACACATGTAGTAAGACCTCATGTAACTCTCTGACTAACAAAGCTAAAAATATTGCATTAATCACAACATTCTTTACCAACTTATAGGCTAGCTAAAGGGTCTCAGCAGTTTACGCATTTACCAACCCTGCAGTATAATCTATCTTAGATATCTGCGAGTCTCATTATTCTTGATGTCTGCATAAAAACATTTTAAACTTTACTCATAAAAAGGAAACCACTGCATTAATGCAGGAAACTCCTTGCATGCAAAGCAAATCATTATGACATTAATCCACTGAAAATTAGCTGGACGGAATTAGTAGGCGGGTATTTGCAACAAAAGTATTGATTTTTCAAAAAAGCCAAAAAAAGTTTATAGGGGTTTTTCAAAAAGATTCATAGCAACAAACGTGTACGAAAATGTAAACTCTATAAATTTAATATATATACCTAGTATAAGTGCACATCGCCGATATTTGCAGATTTTCTTCTGCACTCAAACCCTTTACTTCTTCAGCGGAAAAATATTTAACTTGAAGCAGATAAAACATACCAATAACCAATTCTGAATTATATATGAATCATAGGAAGTGAAGCTATGTTGAGGTTTCAAGAATGAGAGAAGGGAAAGATAAAAAAAACCAATGTCGCCACTTAACGGAGCCAAAATCAGAGGTCGCTAATCTGTGAAAAATCTGATTCCTTTATTTTTAAGATTAAAATCTAGATTTAAAGTCTTTTCTTCACAGTCTGTTATTGTCAGAAAAGAGAGAATAACGCTGATCAAGCAGAAAGAAGTGACCTTACTCGATTTGAATCGTTGGGGCGAGTAGATATCAGATAAAACAAATAGAAATATGCCCAGAAGTTGAGTGTAAGTAGAAAGACTTAGATGACCTGCGTGTTCTGTCTGCGGTCGTCCAAATATACAAGAGACGTGACCAATCTGGCAAAGATAATTTGAAAGCTATTGATATTTCATTCACAGCTAAATGATCTTGCTCGCTAATGTTTATCTGTCCCTTTGCCCCGACTGCTTAACCAACCGATCTACGACCAAATCCCTTGTCTGCATCTTGTCCAACACCAAAAGATTTTAGCATCAGCTACAGCAGACAGAAGGAAAGTCAAACAGATGAAACTCAGAGAGGATGAGGATGCGATTTCATAGAAAGCCACAAAAATAATTCCAATAGGTTTCTTTGGAAACCTCTTGTCATGAAAAAAAAAATAAGACCAACATATATGCTCATTACTAATTGCACATTTAAAAACTACCCATGCTCGTTCCTAAACTGGTTCCTTGTGAACATGATTGCGCTTGATAGGCGATGGGTTCATATGAAAAAAAAAAAAAAAAAAGAAGAAAAAAAAAAAAAAAAAAAATGCAAAGAAAAAAAACACAAGGACAAGAAAGCAAAAATATGGAAAAAAAGAAAGAAAAAGGAAAAAAAAGAAAAAAAAAAAAAAAAAAAGGAAAAAAAAAAAAAAATGCCTTCTGACTTTCCTCCACTCCCAATAGGAAAGGGTATAAGGTGATACTTCCTCGTGGACTGCCAATGCTTTAAAAAAACCCCAAGGCCCCCCATGTGCATAGAACCCTACTTTGAAAAACACCGAAAAAAAACCCCCCACAAAAAAGCCCCAAACAACAACAAATACCCTGGAGACAACAACAAAAAACCCCAGACCAACAGAAAACAAACAAAACCAAACCAGCAAGAAAACCTATGCTGCAGTGTCGCTAGTCCTGTGGAATTCTGTTGTAGACCCATCATCTACCTCTGCCCCAACGGGTCGGAGATCTCCGAATGAGATCCCTATGGAAATCTCTCAGGCTTGGTCGTAACAGCTCAGTTGACGCGAAAACTTCTCAGAGTACCCCGTCTCAACCTTTGCCCATAATGGGTCTGAAACTAATTCACCATCAATTTTTACCTCTCGTTGTCTCAGTTGCGTACATTTCTCGATCTGTGCTACGTGAAAGGAGTCCGAGCTACCATCGCGTTCTCGAGCGTAGAAAAGCTGCCCCGGCTGGTGCTGCCTTGGGAAACAAAGGTGGATGAGACGAGTAGTATCGGAAAGGCAGGAGCAGCAGACGTGGAAAAGGTAAAACACTTGAGAGCAGAGAATCACCAAATTTCTGAGCGAAACGCTAGGCGTGGCTCTTTGACCAAGGAACATCACATGCACTCATAAATTGTGCCAGAATAATTTTTAGCTCAAGGCCCACCAGAGCAATTTTTAAAATGGTCCTCATAGTCAGCTCAAGATCTAGACAATTGAGGGATTTCCTGCTATCAGGGTTGGGTGTGTTGTTACGATCTCATTATCCCTGACAAGCTGACCAACTGCCCTAGACCTAGCGCGCCCTGGTACATCTGTACAGAACAAAATCTGTACAGATTACAGATCTTTAGAAACATCTGTACAGAAAAATCCCGCTCAACAGGATTTGAAACAAAAACCAAAAAAAAAACAAAAAAAAAAAAACAAAGATGAATTGACAACACAATTATGAGGCAAAAAAAAATTCTTCAGTGGTCATTGCCCATGCAGGTCCCTGTTCAGCTCTGAACAGCGTGCTGTGTGAATGTTTCTATGTTTTGCTCCTCTCCAGTGAAATCATCAAAATTGGGTCGTTAAAAGCATCATGTTTGACCAACAAACTCAGCAGAACAGGAAAAACTATTGCCCTTGTGACCTGCAACATTAAATTACCAGACTCAGAAGCTGGACACACTGTACTCCATAGTGCCACAACTAAAGGCTGCAGGCCTAGGTTGGGGGAACTCTTATCCTTTTCAAACACTAGCAGAGAAGAGGTCCAGCTCTTCACAAACAGTCAGAACAGTGAGAGGCATCATAAGACAGGAATATTTACAATATCAGACGGAAATAATAGAAAAATTACTCAGATTTTCTACTTGTCTTCTTTGCTCGTCTTTTTTTTTTTTGGCACAGCATGCACGCATGGGCCAGTAAAAATAACATTCATTATGGCTTCCACAAGTTAAAACCTAACGCTCATAATAAATATGACCAAATAAAACTCTCCTTTTCCCGTTTTATATTCATCACTGGTTTTTGCCACCTCATTGTATGAATTAACGTCAATGTTAATAAACTGAATAATTTCATCATCAACATTAATAGTCAAAAGCACTAATAATTTTGATTTTTTTACATATATGTTGGCAGACTATTTGAAAATGCTGTCTGATTACAATATTTACTAGAGTTAAGAATTATATCTCCTAATTTCCTTTGGAAATGCGCCATCAATTTGAACAAGGTTTGTTTGTGTCCTTCCTCACCCCGTACCCCTCCAAAAAAAAAAAAACCGCTAACAGCCCAGCAAATAAAAACAACAAAAAAAACCAACTAACAGAACAACCACAAACAAAAATCTTAAAAAAAGGACACAAAAACCAGCCAAAAAAAACACAAAACCCCCCAACTCTTACAAAAATAATCAAGATAAGCATTCCCCACCCCTGCTTCCCTCAAAAAAAACCCCAACCAAACAAACAGAAAAATTCTGCAGGCAAACAAATATCTGAATGATAAATGTATGTAACTTTCTTGAAATGACCATTACTTAATAAACTCAATTCTTCTACAGAGTGATGGCAACGCCTTAAAATATGCCGCCATGAATGCTCCATGCCTTGTACTTGGATTTGGCTTTTTGGGGGCAGTGAAATCTTTTATGGATGTGAAATATGGGATGTGAAAGATATCCTTTCCACTTCCTGCCTGCCACTGCCTTAGGAAGTACTGTTAAAATTGCGTTGCTGACACTTTGGATTTGAAAATTCAGACCATTTAAGAATCGCAGAGAGCTGTTTCCCTGACGCTCTGGAAATGCTCTCTCTGTATCAGATGATACATTGCTATCACTATAGACGCGCAAAATTTACTTTAAATTGCAATTTGATTGTTTCACTATTAATGGCAAAAGGAACCCCATGCCCAGGATCAGCCATAACCCCCTTGGGCATACTAAGCCAAGAAAGCGATTTATTCTTACAAATGGAAAAAGACATTTTGACTGCCAATCTCCGAAGATGCATTTAAAGTATTCATGAACAGTTTTACCCACCAGTATTCCCACAGGAGTCTTATTACCACAGAAGGAATAATGCATAATTGCAAATATATTTCCTCTTCATTCCCTGGGCCTTCCCATTCACTAAATTTAGAACACCAAGACTGTGTGTGCTTTTGTTGGCAACAAAAATAATTACGTGCAGCTTCTGGTTAGAGTCAGGCTGTCGGTGTTTCTGACTGTAAACGTCATCTGAATCCTTGCATTTCATCTGCTTGAATGCTTGATTTTAATTCAAGTGACACTTGGATGTGGAGAGTAAACAGTTAGACCAGGATCCAGCTGAAACAATATTCATTACACTGGGCTCAAATGGGGAATGCAAGAAGATGCGTAAGCCTTGAAATAATCTAAGCCAAATTTTCTGAAGGTTTTTCTCAATACCTATGTCAGGCGGTTTTTTTCGTACCGTTATTTCCCTTGCTGGAACAGCACAGCTTTGAGGATAGAATGCGAATGATTTTCACCTTCTAAGGAGCTACCTGTTAGCACTCAGAATTGTGAATAGTCGATATCCACTCAAAGGTGAACCAAGCGCACAGTTGCCCACATTATTTACCACAAGATAGAGCAAGCAAAAAATATGCCAATTATACTCAGAAAGTTTCTCTTTAACCATGAGCTCCTCGTGTTTCCGTACTGTCCGATGCCACAGGCCACTAAGTTTAGCAAACTAAACACTTTCCATGCCTGTTAAGAAAAAAGAGTTGGATAAATTTTTTTTTTAAAGCGCTTTGAAGCTGATAGGGTGGAAAAAAGGACCGAGGGATCTTAATGAGAGACTATAATTTTGCTCAGACGGCTTATGAAAGCTCAACGTACAAGTCCGGCTTTTAATAAGCTTTCTCACGCCTGCCAAAAACTTTGGAAGACCTTGGTGAGGATCACTGGAGATGTACACAGGTCAGCAAGTGTCTGCTGATTCTAGGCTTCGATGAACCAGGCGACACGGCTGTGAGCGGTGTGGATATCTCATTATACAGCATGAATCAATTTATTTTCGAGTAGCGTCCAGAGTCAGAAACCATTCAACGTCCGCGCTCATGAGGTATGGAATGTGCTTTTATTAAACCAACAGATGGAACTGTGTCGCTGTCCCTTGCGTCCGCCAAACAGGAATTCCAGAATGCCTGGACAGTCAGGAACATGACATGGGTCACTTGCCTGATTGCGCATATATAAAATTAATTCATACAACCAGAATATTCAGAAAGGTACTGATGTCTGCTGGATGAATAAGAAATTGCAATACACTAGCTACTACATTGGACAAATTCTCACTTCGGTCTAAAAGATCCTTGTTGCCACAATGCAACGTCTCTCTTCCTTCGTCAGATCGATTCAGGGTCAAGAGATACCATCATGGCAAAAAACCCCAACATTGAGCTTACATAAAGCAACACCAAGAAAGGATTACAGAAGACAGGAAAAACTGAAGGATGGTGTTCCACACCATACCCTTAATGCCAAGAAAAATACTATAATTCTACGGACCAGCAGCTTAGACCAAAGCAACTGAAAAAAGCAATCCAAAGAATATGCCCATAGCTTCCCAGGACTTGAAATTACTCACTTGTTTGCATAAGGTAGGGGGTTTTTTTTCATCCCTGGTCAGAAAATCACCGTTTTCATTCCATTTTGGGAAGTAAGTTAAAGCCAAATCCCCAGCCCTACTGTAGTCCTTGGGTTTATAGTTATGTAGTTGGGACTTGCATATAGACAACTTTGCTGTCTCGATGCGAAATTGTGTAATGAGGGCCCAGGATCCCAGGATTCTTTTCTCACACTTACCATGAGAACTCACGGGTTTATTCCAGCCATAAAAAAGCAACTGAGATTAAACACCTTAACTCTGTGTAAGAGGCTTGCTCTGTTTTATTCCTCGTCTTCTCACACCAAAAATAAGAAAAACATCAAAAGTGCGTAGTTTTTCAAAGAATTAAATAATGAAGAAAATAAGTATTATTGATCCCTTGAGACCATAAATATCATCGGCTTCCAGAAGCTTTTTTAAAAGAAATTATGTCGTACTCTACTGTTTTTAAATCAAACATAAAAAAATCAGCAACTCCACGAAAATGTCATACTTATGACATTTATTTCCATTGTGTATTTAGCCCTTAGGACATCCATTTCTTGTGTCGACCCTTGTCCCGGTTCTTGTGCAACTCTTCTAATTTCTTAAGACCCTGTTTCCACAGCACGGAGCTATGTCTGCAAAAATGATAAATTTGTACCTGTTTAAAATATTCACAAACTACAGATAATCAATCTGAATAACATATCCATAATAGCCATGACAGATGCATGCTCTGGAGCATAATAGATGACATATACACTCATTTAACATATAATAAAAAATATAATATAAAAGTTTTAATTTTCTCTGTTGCTGACACAGCCCGTGCCAATGCAATGCCGGAGTTCATCTATCGGTGCCTACGATATACACATATCATTGTCCAATATAATTATGAGCATGATATCATTTTGATATTTGAATAGCCAAGTGCATTCATATTGCTTTCAGCCACTGACCTGCTTGCAAATTCCCATTTAAGAAGCACAGCCACATGCGAACAATAACCGTGCAAGGTTTGTGCCGAATAGTATTTCATTAGTCAGTGACACTTTAGCGAAAGAAAAAAAGATAAAAATTGGAAGTGCATCAATGAGAAATGAATGTCAACTTAGCTCCTGGATCCCCACATTGGATTGGCCACATTCGGACCCATATGGTTATTGTTTCAAAGGCTGTAGGTGCACAGTTCAGATTTAATCTGCCCATGTCCAGCCTTCTTCAAGGTGATCTTGAACAATCTCCTTCTCCACAAGATGTTTCCCTTGGTGTGAATATCCAGCGAGAAGTGATGCGCTCCTCTCAGCTGATGCTGGGAATCAGTCTCACTTAATGAGCTCACAGATTTTGAAACAGCTCTCAATTTTCTATTATTCTGACCTCTCTGAAAAGCTGCCAAGGGTTTTTATCAAAAGTGAAGATTAATTTGCAGGATTGTTCTTTCCTTCTTATGTCAAGATAACAAAATTGTTGATTGATTAATTTAGGCAGCACTTTTTGTGAGATGCTGGCTGGCTGCATAAAGTTGCATTTCAGAACTGTGAAGTTCCTCGCGAGGTTAACACAAATTACTGTGGGCGTACCAGCAACACCATGCCAAGCATAAGTTTGTATATGTTGCGAAAATCGTACGAGAGCCACCCGCCCGGACCCGGGAGCTAGACCAGTTGATCCTCTGATTCGTTCTGATGCCTTAGGCGGTGGCCCTGGGCGTCTAACGCGCACTCGCAACAAGTTAGCATAAGCTAGGTGACTCGCCGCAGCACTTCTGCTTCTTGCAAGGACTCGCGTCACTTCTTATCGTCGACTTCGTGGTACCTTCCCTTATGGTGATGACGTAAGTCCAACGTACGGTCCTATCCTAACCCGCGAGGTTCCTGAAAGTCCAGACTTTCAGTATCAATACAATTAATATATGTGAATGAATTGTGTTTTAGACCTGCAGGGAGTAAAACTAAATTTGCCATTCCTGTAAAATTTTTAGGTTTTTTAAATACATTGGAGAAGAACTGAAAAATCCCATTCACATGTTCCCTTTGTGTCTCATCACTGCAGGAATCAAAGAGAGCTTGTAACACATGCCCTCACTGTGGGAAGGACGTCTGCAGTATCAAGTGTCCGGAATGGTGAACAGTGATCCAGACTGGGATCTGGGCTGCCCAAATGGCTCTTTGGCTGTCATCACCTTCGCTCACGGCTCTTCAGTCCAGGAGGCGATCAGGACGACGCTGGTGAGCAGCCAGCAGCGCTGTCTGCAGGATGAACATTCCTGACCTTCCCCGTGCCTGAAGTGGGGTGTATCCCAGCAGGACATTACCCTGTAAATAAGTGGGATTTCTGTTCTGCTGAAAAGCCTAAGATGGAAGAACAAGGCTTTTTTCTTTTCCTTTTTTTTTTTTTTTTTTTTTTTTTTCTAAACAAACCTGGAGCCATGAGTGTGGAGTGCAAGCTTCTCGTAAGTGCAAAACAAGGATTATTGCCAGAAGGGCTTAAAAATAGTGAACAATGAATTAGACTACAAAAAATCTGCTAAAACCTGTGTTACACCTAAGTGTCAAAGACATTGCTGACACTCTTCCTGATCATTTTCAAAACTGATTGACTGGTATTATCTATAATTTTACTTGTGGGATTTTGTCGGAGAGCTTTGGTTGTTTCAGAAGGGTTTGAGAGGTAGAAAATGGAGATATCTGGAGAACTTGTGCTGGGCAGACCATCCATTTACTGTTACTTTTATTTATTTATCCTCCCAGTGTGTGTTGTCCCTGAGCTCATATGGGCATTCTGTTGAATAAATCAGGACTGAAATGATAGAGAATTCACTGCATGTCAATAGGTTGAGGGCCATGTTCTGATTTTGATCAAGTTTGACAACCTTCCAATACAGTAAAATGCCTGTGACGCTACTTGTTTAAGTATGTTTCTGTGGTTAGGGCTTCCATTGAGGAGTGTAATTCCCATTGGATTGTGTCCCAATAGTTAATTAGGAAAAAGGGTCTGTTTTGTAAGGGTGAAATGGCCTGGATTAACCATTTAGGGAGTAAGATGCAACCATATAGACATGTTCAGAGAGGGCTGAGGAGCTGAGATGGCAGTGTGGAAATGGCTCTATCATTTGCATATTAAATTAAATAAGTTATTTCTTACCTGAATCTGATTGATTTTATTTCAAATAACAGATATTATCATACCTGTGTAATGTATGATTGAAATGTGATCTGTTAAAAACAGATCACAGGAAATAATTTAATTCAGATATTGTCAGAGTTCCTTACTTCCAAGCAGAAATGAAGTTTGTGGTTGATCTGTTAGTCCCTCCTCACCATAGTGCACTGGGAACATGCCCTACCTCTCACCATTTTCACCTTTCTTAACCCAGGCAAGTGCTTTGCTGTTGTGTTTCCATTTGTTCAGGTTCATAGCATTTTCTTTGTTATTTTTTATCTTCTTAAAAACACCTCTTTTTCCTCCCATCCTCTCTTCTTTCAGAACCAATGAGCTTAACTCATCTGCTTAACTTAGCACAGTGTCTTAGAGTTGTATTTCCTTTCTTTCCAGTAAATGTCTCAACTTGCTATCGACCTGGCAGAAAACTGCTGCCATGTGGTGTGTTTGGTATCATTTCAGTCTTGGGTTTGTGTGACAAAATGGTATGTAATTCCTGAGATCATGTTTGAGTCCAAGTGAGGAGCTGTGGGAGTGGGGCCCTGTGTATGCATGAGAGAAACCACCTCTAAAAAAAATTGAAGTTCCTGAAGGCTAACACACGACGAAAGAGATTAGAGATATCTACAAATACTTGACCATTAATCATTGAGTAGTTCTTAGCATCTATCAGCCATCGGCTGGTCTACGATAATATCATATGACATGAAAATAGCCATATTTCTATGATGAGTGCGTGTGTATAGTAATATATAGGATATTTATTACGATATAGAAGATATGCATGCATAGACTGAGTTATACAACTATCTAAAAGTAGAGATGAAATACAATAGAGAAGAGATATATTTGATGATATCAGAGGAGAGAGTATAGCAGCATAGAGAGAGGACAGACACACTTACACTACACATTATAACTAACATAGTATTGATCCACACATAGAGTCAACTATAACATACAACGATACTCTACATCTTATAGATCTCTTCTCTCTACATTAACATAAATACCCACTCATCAATATCTCGCTGGAGTACAGGTCTTATATATAATATTCGATCACATAGCTATGACGTCGAGAAGATAGTAGAGCGCACACTATACTATATACACTTCTGGTGACGAGGATAATAATAGCGAGTATATGTATAATTCCCCAACCACGAGCACCACACCACCCACACCAATTATCTTCTAGCATTATATTCTACACCAGGATCATTATGACTACATAAACCACTTATATCAGAGAGTAGATCTCACTGACATCGCACTCACGCAACTTTTTATCTTGACTTGTTTTATAGGGGTGACCCAACACTGCTTAAGTCTATTCTGCACTTAATTTTACACCAGCGGTGCGTAGGCGCGATTTGGCCAGCACTATGACTGGCACACTTATGCCACGAGACACGCTCGATATTATAACAACACCATATAGCAACCTATATAAGGTATACCTCATCAACATAAAAAAGAAAAACGGACTAACAAACGCCTCCACTACCACAACTCTTATACGCTATTCGTGACTCACTATCTCCTTTTTCTCTCACTATTGCACGTACTTATCTACTACTAAGATCACTGAATGCTCTCGAGACTCAAGAGTTTATGGATTATTAACAGACCAGCGAACTCATACTAAGATAGATCTTCAAATGTTGAGTATAGTTACGAGAGTAATTGCGATACTCGTTACACTTCTTAATGTGAACTTCCATCAGTGATTCTAAACACCATACATACAGATACAGACAGGGAAATACAGACACTAATGGTCAACGCACATATTGCATTAGACAGAAATCATGAGATTGGCTGTATTGTCGTATAGCCTTGCAATGAGAGAGCATAGATAACTCACACCGTGTGGATATCTCATTTTCCTCGATCGAAAGTTAGGTGGCACAGCGTCTTATATCACTAGATCAGCAGCCATATCTCTCTATAGAAGAGAGAAGTAACAAACATAGCGCTGGACAAACATAAGTGCTACCAAGGATATATGACCAGCTAGGCACAGAAATTCAGCACGCACAGTGCTCGTAGCAAGAGTTATCATAATTTTCTCGTCTAAGAGAGAATAACATATATAATCGTAGTCGATCTGGACCGCACATATATACCATACCATTCTCGTTCACAATTTGCGAGTTGATCTATTTCCCAAGGAGGAACTCAGGCCTTCCAGCGCTTACAATTACATGATATCGAATCATCCTTGTCGTCCAACGTGCTACATATGGGAGAACCTAATTTGAGACCCTAAAGATTAGGAGAGTGATGCCGGTTTGTCTCGTTACAAGTCAGAGACACGAGATTAATCTCAATGCAGAAAAGATTAAAGTGTTGATACTACTCAAACATGATCGAGTAGACAAACAATACACATAAGACAGTATAAATATAACTTTTAGGATCTATCCCTCAATGAGCAAAGAAAACTTATATCCATATATACGCATTGCACAGATATACACAAAGGCATGCTTTTTCAAGTAAGTTCTCTAAAAATGAGAATAGCTCGCTATAATTCTTCGACCTAAACATACTTAATGTGACAATCAATGAAAAAAAGAGAGAACATAGGCGACACTGACTGTCAACTGTTCGTCAGGCGAGTTATTGCTTAGATACTTTTTAATCGGAAAACCATAAATCGGTAAATGCATGTTTCGGCAAGTAAGGGTGAAAAATATCCTGAATCAAGAACAGTGCTGCCAATACTACCAGTGATAATAAAGCATATAAGCTATTGTACACCTATCTTAATATCTAGGAGTAGTGCTCTATAATGTTGGTTTGGTACAGAGAAGGAAAGTATTAGCCAAAATACAACACTACACTGGAAAAAAGGAACAGAGGCATAAGACCACATCTCGCCTTACACTTCCGGATAAAGTAATGGCCTATAGAACTTTTTTGCACCTCGCGGACAAAGATATGAAGTAGCGGATAGGAACTAGGAAAGTAACTATATCACACGTGTGTCTCTCATTTTGTTGTTTTTTTTTTGTAGGTCGGAAAACCTTTGTTTGGGTGAAAATGTCGCATAACTAGAGGAAAATTGAATCTGTGATTTCTTGTCTAAAATCTCAACTGTATACCAATTAACAATCACAAAACAATGCACATTTTGGGAAATGAAAAAATAACACGATTGGATCTAGTCCTACACTGGTGTAAAAATATTTCAAAAATTTAACAAATTTGGTGGTAAAATGTACAAGAATACAATATGATCAAATAGAAAAGTTCCAGAAGTTATCTTATCTCCTGCTCCTACATTTCAGTGCTTCTTTTTTTTCCATTTCCTTGTTGAAACATATCTGACATTGTATTTCCCCAGCTGGGAAACAATTCTCATGTGGGATGCCTAGCTATTTTTGACGCAAATGAAGACATAATCCATGTCTTTGGTTAAGGGAAAAATCGATCATCGCGATGAGAACTACTACATGGTTTTCAATAATATGCTTTGGAAATCCCGTAGGAAGGTACTCCTGAAAAAAGATTCATTTTAAATTATCAATATTTGCTCTCCAGGTTCAAGTTTTGGCCATAAATTTTGTATGCCGTCTATCTTTAGACTATGAACAGAAGTATCAATTCAACAGTGAAACTTACAGTTTTTAGTTGAGATAAAGGACTGCCTGTTTGTCACGAATCTTTGAATTCTGCCAGTCAGTCACTTAAGGTAAACTGAGTACATGACACATGGAGAATAATCTAGAGAGATAAAAACTGTAGATTGGTTCGTTTTTTTCAGAGATACAGAGTGAAATGTTTCTATTCAAAGGTGCAGTGAAGGTTAGGAACTTTCACCCTTGAAGACATATTCACATAATTATGTACAAGCACATTTGTCTGAACCACCATGGCTCTTTCATGTTTTGGCATTTGGCTGTGTGATTCTCAGTTTTTCTCATTTATTTCTGTTGTTTGTGTGCAAGTTGGGCTTTTTTGTTTGTTGGGGGGGTTTTTTTGGTTTGTTTTTTTTTTTTTTTTTTCACATCCTTACCCCTGCTCTATACAGCAGTTCAGATTGAACTAAAGTACCACTTGTTCTGCCAGAGGTTTATATACATTTTTAAACATAA
>CM019236.1:12130988-12220247 GCA_009741485.1 Malurus cyaneus samueli | reverse complement strand
CAAAATGGCTCAGGAAAATAGAGTATAGCATTAAAAAGGCTAGAGTGAAAAAACCTTATACCTTCAGAAAAATGCCTGACATGGTTTATTTTTTATTTTATACTATTCTTTAAAATTGTGTTGCTGCCCTGAATAACACATTTGTAATTTATAGTATTGTCTTTGCTGGCATGTAAAGATACTGTACTCCAGCTTTTTGTCATGCTAAGTGCTTCAGCATCAATAAAAGCTGCCATTCTATGTGTCCTAAGTTAATGGTTCTTTCAAAGTTTACGATTTCTTCAACTGAAATAGTTTCAAATCCAAGTGTGATTGTGCACTTCTTCTGCGATGTGGGATGTTTTTGCCTATTCCATGAACCATCAACAACTAAAAGTATTTTTTCCCCAAAGTGACATCTCTTCAGGGTTCTTGGTTTGGCACATTTTTCCCTCCTTGAAGGAATAAAGCATGAGTTATCTTAAGCAAAGTCCACATCTGAGATTCCTAAAATTAGTGGACAGCTGAAGATTCCCCTCTTACTTGTTTGCTATGGTGTTCTTGGCATATAAAAATGCATTGTAAGGTACAAGGTTATATTGTCCTGTCTCAGCTAATTCCTAGACAGTCAGCACTTTTAAATTGGGAACCAGTTGGAGTTTGGCATTCTCAGGGTAACACAGATTGGTTTATAACCTTGACAAAGTTGACAGTAATTCAGAATGATATTAAATGTATAGCTATGCTTACATTTAATTGTTGTCAGTGATTTCCCTGATGCTATAGCACCATTCTTAATGAAGTGTTACAAATTCACTTTCTTCTATGTGTTTTTAGGTGTGCCATTGATAAGAGGTTGTGAGACTCAGCAGTCACCAGAGAGGATCACTAAAATGTTCTTTCTCTTTGTAGTGCAGATTAGCTATCACAGATCCTTGATCCATCAGAATTCACACGTCTTTATCCTTTCATCCTGTTTATTTCTGTAAGATCAATGGGGTTACAGCAACCTCTGTACCTACCAGGGTGCAGGTTTTTAAAAGCTTGAATAGGCTGTTGGAGATAAGCCCTTCTGGATGCTTTGCTGGTCTTGCTCCCATGTGCCCACATCAAGCCTGGTGATAAATGTAGCCCACATTCAGCACAGCTTTGACAGTGCTGCAGTTCTCAGGCAAGTGGATGTGTTCCCTGTTGCCTTTGCAGATGGTGGGTAGCTGCTCGGTGCCTCACAAATTATCTTTCTGTTACTGTCTCTGCGAGCACCAAGTACATATTGTTTCTTAAATCTTATCAGACTCCTCAAAACTTATTAGATTTATTTTTTTTCTCCCAGAAGTAGTATGTAACATGAATTCTCTTATTCAAGGATGAGCTTTCTTATTATTTTTTAAAGATCTTTTAAAGAAATGCAAGTTTGAGTCAAATTGTGAAACATTCTGGGTAGCATTGTTGCTTCCAACAGTCTTCATTTTGGAGCCGTTTACTGACTTTTAGGTTTCAGAACTGAAACATGGAATAATTTGAAGATAGTTTGAAGGCTTGAATTTTAATATATCAAATTCTAAATAGAATCTTAACAATCCCTATTTCTGAAGTGATGTTGGTCTGAGTTTTTAAAATTTTCTTCACAATGTTTTAAATTGACTCTCCATGTTGAAGGTACAATTACAAGGGAGTCCCATGGGTAAATGTTTAAGGAGGGAGGAGACACTGGGAAACTCCTGTATGCTGCAGCACCTCCTACTGGAGTGGCAAAGTTCCAGAATTTCCTTGAAGATGCTTCATGATTAGAATTTTTCATTTCAATTCCATGATTGATAAAAAAATATGAAAAATACTGATATCTGCTCTGCTGGGTAGTTACAATGCCAGTGGGCTTCAGTTTGTGGAAAAAACATATTTAAAATCAGTAATATTTTTTTGTCTGTTGTTGAATTTTACATTCCGTGTATGTCACTTGTTTAGCTTCAATATTATTGTGCACACTTTTTATTTTCTTTGGGAGAAGGTGGTAGGGTAACCACTGGAGGGAAAATTCCACTGTTAGATGATCAAATATTCCTTACCAAATACTAGGGATTTTCTTTTCTTGTTCTGCTATTTTTATGTACTGTAGATAATTCCAGTAGCAGCAGTAGCAATGTCTGACCTTGTGTTGTAACACACCCAAGTGGCATGCCAATCTTGCCTTCATTTTGGCAGTGATAAGTTAAGGCTCTAGGATAATTAGAGCTGGCATTTTTCTGCAAATTGTGAGCTTTCACAGCAGATGCCAATTCATGTTGCCAAAAATAATAATAATAACTTTAAAAAAAAAGGAAGAGTGATGCTACCAATGACAGCTCTTTAGTGTGGAAAAACCTCAGATCTGAATATTTTTCATCGATGTGAGAGGGAAAAGGGAGAGAGAGAGAGAGAGAGATATGCCAAAAAGAATAATGTTCTGTGAATGAGATAACTCATCTTGAGCACAGGAGAATCAGATAAAATCTCTGCCTGAATACGCTTCTATACCCCCTAGTGAGTGTCCCAATAATTGGATGCCTACATACACCTTTTCTGAGGTATTGAAGTGGTTCCGTTTTGTTCTGAGGAAATAATTCATCTATTTCTTATCTCAGATAAGGGGTCTGGCCGCAAGACTCCACAGGAGAAATGCCTCCATATTTGTTTTTTATTACATTTCAGAAATGTCTTGGACCTGTTAACAGGGCCCGTAGAAATGTCTGTTTTGTTTGAAGCTGTAGAGACATTTGGGATGAGGACAACTTTCCTGCTCATTCCTAAAAACAGGCAGATGGTATGTCTGCATATTTTTCCAAAATTTCAGTATCAAATTCAAGCTAATGTATTTATTAACTTCTCTGCACTGATTTTTTGCATCTTACACCCATTGAAAATTAACTTCTCCCTATTTGCCTTCCGGAGCCTTGACAGTTTGTCACATTACTCTGAAGGTGTTTATAGCGACTGGTGACAGAATTGCTTTTAAAATGTCAGTGCTGGCAGCTCATGGAAAAGTTGTTATTAACAGCTGCTCATTGCTGGGAATGGTCAATACCAATACAGTGTAATAATTGTGTGTCTCTCTCTTATTAATCATCTCTGTAAAGTGCTCATGATTTTTGAGAAGTGTTGCATGGAATGTTTAATACCCAACCCCCTCCCGCCTCCTCCCGTAGAAGGCAATGTTATTTTTTTAGCTCAAAGCTCATTCTTGTCATTTATAAGCTCAAAGGTAAATTTGTTAGTTTGGAAAAATAAATCATAAATTAGTGGAATTTATTTATCTCCATGTATCCACAGGTAAAAGACGTACATGTATGTTAGCTCTAGAGTGCAATCTAATCATGAGGAAAGACAATATATGCAGAATTTATTTATGACATTTTATATTGCTTGTTTTCCTTATGCAGATCAGTGACTATTTATTATTTCAATGCACTCTGAATGAAGGTTATGTTTTTTAAAAAAATCATTTAGAGGATGATAACAATGACATCATCTCCGTGAATGTAGGACCACAATTCAGGATGTGACTTTAAGAGA
Organism: Malurus cyaneus samueli; assembly: GCA_009741485.1. NCBI lineage: Eukaryota > Metazoa > Chordata > Aves > Passeriformes > Maluridae > Malurus > Malurus cyaneus. The sequence goes on along the minus strand of CM019236.1, from coordinate 12,216,719 downwards.
CAGCAGCTAGGGTTGTGTGACAATCTCTTGATCAGCACTTCTGTTTTGTGAAGGATTTTGTGATTTTGAAATCTTTCTTTTCTTCAATAAAGAAGAACACACAATAATGTCAAGTTTACAAACAGAAGAAACAAAAAGAATTCTTCAATTAAGACAGAATTTTAGCTTGATTTCACCTTTATTTTCCATTTACATTATTATAGATGCAGTTGTTACAGTTTTAGTTTTAATAGAGAGATGGGATTTCACATGTGAAGTCCTTAATGTCTTCCTTGCTTCTCCTCCAGAAAATGTTAGAAGTAATGGTATTCTTTAATTTTGAAAGAATGTGCTTCTCAGTCAGAAATATATATATATATACATATATATATTTTTGTTTTTTTTAAACCTACTATTGAGTTACATAAAACCATAACAGATTTTTGTGCAGACTAAGATTGGTGGCCATGCATTTGCTGAAATAGAATGACTCATTTTCAGGAACAGATAAAGCCATTATACTGCCTGGAACACTCTTGATGCTGTCTGACTTTTACTTTTCAATTACAGCATACATTATTTAATAGTTTTCTCTTCTTAAGATCTTCATACCTTCTCTGCTCTTTCAAGAATAAAAATCAAATATTATGGAGACCATAAAAATTACCATGGAAATTGTATTTGGGGAAAATTTGTGATGCATATTTATTCTATTAATTGTGCCAAGGATTTTGTTTCAAAACTGGATTCAAAATCATCCTAAATGCTGTGCCCCTAAGTGTCTACATTTATCGGTCAGACAGTATAAAACACAGAGGCCAGAGTAGTGCAGGGTTTTGCTATTCAGCGTGTTCAGTACCGTGGTGGTTCATGCACATGTCCTGTGGAACAGTCTGAAACAAGGGCCCCCCTCTGTTGTCATGAAGTAATCAATAGGCTAAAATTATATAAAATAATTATATAAAAGCTAGTGATATCGTTGTCAAAGCTAGTACCATTAACAGTCCCTTCTTAGATCATGGTGTGATTTTTGGGGTTGTCCTATACAGAATACCTATCAACCTATCAGCATTGAGAATACCTATCAGAATAGTTTTCAGAGAATCAGGAGAAGAAGTAGACATCATTTTTTTGAAATACGAAAACTGTTTCAAGTAGAAAGTCAGAATAAAACTGTGTGGGCTGTCAAAAAACCCTACATATCTTGATATTTTATTATCACCTTCAAAGAACCCAAGGGGAAAGGCAGCAGCTTTAATGGGACTTTATCCATCATTAATTTACCCTGAAAGTTAGGCTTTATATGATCTTCATAACCATGCTGAATTTAATTTCATTTGCAGTGACAATATCCCTGCCACCATATGATTCTGTGATATTTCTGGAACATCCTGGAGCATGCTCTCTACTCTGTTTTTAGTTTTGATTTGATGGTTAGTAACACTGAAAATGACGTAAAGTTGAAAAACTAAAGAGTATTTAGTTAAGACTAAATGTTGTATTTACTAATGCAACATGCTTTAAATTTAGTTGATTTCTACTTCGCTGTGTTTTGCTTGAGACTGGATATCATCATGTAGGTATTATTTTAGGTTGTCCTTTAGATTCCATTTGAGTACACTTTGTTAGCATGGAGGTCACACTTGTGTAAGTGAAGGACAGTCATATGGGAGCTAAATGGTCTGGGGGAAAAAGAAGCCTTAGAAATAAATAGTGCTTCAGACATAAATAACAGAGGTATTCCACAAGATCCAGGGCCTGTCCAGGTCAGGTAAATGCTGTAGGTGTAGGTAATCCTACCTTCAGACAGTCTGATCTCCTGGAGTGCTTCCAGACCACGCTTCCAGGGACATTCTGAGAATTGTGTCCTCAACCTGAGCTTTCATTTTATCTCTTTACCTGTCTTTGCTTTTAATCCAAGGTTGGCTTTGAATTTTCATGCTCTTCCTGTTTTAGATTTCTTTGTTTCAATATTGTATCAGGAATAAGACTTTTAATGGTTTTATACAGTGCTGATTTTTCTTTGTATTTTCTTTTGTCCTCTCTACTGCCTAATTCACTGTGACGTCCATTGCACTGGAGGCTCATTCTTTGGCTACCTTTTACAATGAGGCTGTGGCTGGAAGCATATGATCATTTGCTTAAAACTGCACACTTTCACTGTGTCGATAAAAAAAATTTATAAAGTGGAACAGTTAGTTACTGATTGTAAGGTATTGTTTTTTTAAAGTTCAATCTTCATTAAACATTGAGATCCGTTCAGTTCTTTATTAAGCTACAAAACTAGTCCTGAACCACAGTAAGCAAAGATTGATATTTACTAATTAATAAAACAGAATCTTCATGAAGATAGCAACATGAAAACTTTGGGTAGAATATGTTGTCCTGGTTTCTCCACAGTAAGATGTTTGTTAGACATCTAATAGTACAAGGTGAAATTTTGTCTGTTACTTGAGTTGCGAGCTTCATCATTCTTCAGGTCTCCAATAAATGGAGTAAAATTAATCTTGTGAAGGAGCAAGTGATCCAATCAGTATTTTCATAGAAGTAACTAAAAAAGTTACGTTAGCTCATTAAGAGACATTGGAGAGAATAAAATCCAGGTTTATTGCCTGATTCAAATAGTTTTTAAAAGTCTGAAACTCAGATGATGAATTCTAGTCTAATAATGGTTTTAAAGACAGTATCACAAGACTGCGAGATGAAAAAAAGCCAGTATCACAAGCAGGACATTTAAATCGCTAGTGCGGGCAACAAAGGCTTGCTCCAGTTTTTGTGCTATAGAGGATAATGCAATTCTGCCAGTAGGACAAAGATATTCACTTCTTTCACAATCCATTAACAAGTTCTTAAGAAATCTTGCATCAAATGTTCTTTATTTCTTCATTAATTGCGCTATAACCCTACCTGAAAATACTTCATTTGATGTTGAAGCACTGTCCCCCTCTCGCCCGCCCCTTTCCTTTCTATTTCTATCTCTCTGTACCTCACAGTGATGGTTAAATAAATTCGATATTTTTTGTTGTCTTCGGCATGTGGCCTTGTTTGCACCTTAATTCCGGCAGAGGCATGTCTGGCTAATCGGATAACACAGGTCACATTGTTCCAGGTGCAGCAGGAGCCTGCCCAGGGCTGCTGCCTGCTAAAGAGACAAATCGAGGGTAACCTCATCCATCTGTTCCCTTCACTCTAAAGACGTTCTTCAATACACCCCAAGTATTTCCCTAATACACTTACTTCTATTTTTATATAGTATTACAAGCTAGACTGAATTATCGGGCCTAATAAAGTTTCTAATTACAGGGGAATCTAAGTAAACCAAGCATAATTATAAAGCAGTACAGATCAATTAACAGAAAACATATCCCAGTGTACCCACAGCTGAAATACATGCTTCCTAATAATTTTACTTCTAGAGTCAATGGAATGGCACTGATAAGGTTTACAGCCTCTCAGTGAAAATAGAGAAATTATGTACTAATTGTATGCACATATTTAATAAGGAGTAAAAAAAGCAAGGTCAGGTTCTGCCAACAACTTTGAAGGAGCAGCACTACTAATTTACTCTGTGTCAGAGTTATTTTTTTCCCCCAATATTTCTGACACTATCATGTCATAAAAATGTAGACTTCTGTTTTTCTAGACTAACAGCAAAAGAAACATAAGGAAGATGGCTGCAACTGTTCATTTATTTTTAAAACAGGAACTACTGTGATTTTCTTAGAAGGCAGAGGAAAACGTAGGTTTCACTCTGGGCAAAAGTTTTGTTAGATTAGCCTGTCTAATACAAATCTAATCTATTGAACATTTGAATTTACAAAATTAAGCTGTTGTTATTTTGTGTAATTATTCAAATAGTATAGTCTCCAGCCAGAATGCATAAATACATGAATTTTATCTTAGAATAATGCTTAACACTTTCAATTTTTGTAATGTATGCACTTTTTATGTATGCTTTTATTAATAAAAATTTCAAATAACTTGAGAACTGATAGTATTGCTTTTTAATTTTGCACCTACCACTTCAGTTACAAATACATGACTGAAATGTACACTGTTTTATTCTGAGAAACGCATTTTTATCTATTTGAAAGTAGGCATAGGTAATTTTCTAAACGATCCTGAGTTTATCATTAAAAAAGATGGGGAATATGCTTTTTCATATCAAGGGAGAAAGCTGTGCAAGATGTAGAGAGAATCCTGTGGGGTGTCCATCTGCTTTCCTCTGTCTGAGACAAGCCAAAACTCCTCTTCCAGCCATGCTTTTGGATTTACACTGTCTTAGGAGCAACAGCATCGATTTTGAAGCTGTAAAACTGTACCATGGTTTTCATGCCCACTGTGGTGCACACTGTTATTACCTAAGATGCATTTTATTAGAAGCTCTCTCTTCACGTGGAATAATTCATGGGTTCTTTATTGCTTCCTCAACTAAATGTAGCTTGTTCTAGAAATACTAATTTCCCCATCTATAAATGATTCCAGGAATGCTAGTTTCCTTATTTAATGCCTGACTGGGCTTGGTTATGCTGCAGTGCAAATTTGGAGTTAGTGAGATCCACTAGACAAAATGGGACCTGCTGCTATTTGAGGAACAGTCTTGTCACAGTGTAAGCATGTCTGCTTGCTTAAAGATCCTGACACACAGATTAGTCAATTTTTCCTCTAGATTACTGTTAGGCAGTCAAAATAATTATCCCTGTTTACTATTTATGTGTCAGTTTCCCAAATTTATTGACTAGAAACTGTTTGCTGTATTTTTTTGGAAAAAAATATTCATCTGCTGGAACAGAAAGTAAAGCTGATCTTCAAATTTCATCTGATTTTTACTGAATAAATGTGTCATGTGCTCTTGTGTTTCCTGGCCAGAAAAAAAAACCCAGTCATATTTCTGGTACAAGTACTCCCAGCTATAAATAACAATTCTGTTTTCTGGTGTTCTCTAGTATGAATTTAAAATGCTCTGCTCTGGCAACTTATTTATTGCAATACAAAGAGATGGCTATGAATAGAAGTGGAATGGATTTGACGGAAAAACAAGGTTAATATTCCCTGAAATTATTTGTCAGTATTCACCTGCTTAAAGACATTATGTTCTTCCTGCAGCCATTCATCTGTACTTGTCTTTTTAGTCCCTGTGATACCACTTTAATGCAGCCACTTAACCAACCTTTCTAGAATCACTTCAGAGTTTGAAATCATGAATAAAAACATACAAAGTGGTTGCAAATCCCTATGGCCTCAGTTTTCCCTTTGAGGAGGATATTTGGGGGATACTACCATAATCGGTACTCCTCTTGCTACAGCATCACATCCTGAAAGCATGCTGGGGTGCTGAGGAGGTTATTGCAAGAATGTCTTGAGGCAGTTGGGGAAAATGAAGGAAATCTGTCTTTTGAATGCTACTGGCACTACTGGAGAGCGCCCCGGTTTCCCAACTTTTATTTGGTTTTGACTCCAGTTCCCTGACAGTTTTTCTTGTGTCTGATTTTTTTATGCAGATAAAACATGAGCCTCACACACTCAGCTAAACTTCATGTTTTATTGCTGACATCATTCTGGTTCACTTTTCATTCAACTCTAGACTGATCATTTTTCCTGCTTTACCTAATTTTTTGATCTTGAATTCTGTCCCAGAGCTGGGACTGTTTTCTCTGTCTGTCTGTAAAATGCCAGCACAATTGTGTTCTGGTATTCAGCTAGATTTTGCAGGGACTATCATAATATAATTAATAACTGCTATTAATAAGTTCATCTGCATTCCAATACTCATCTCACCCACTGAGATATCACTGTAACCTCCAAGGTCATTACTATTTGTTTTCTATTTGTCTTCGTGCCTAGAAACTCAAGAGAAGATCAAAATTGTATGGGCACATGCAATAAAATTGATGTGAAGAACAGTAGATGTTTACTTCTGGAAAACCTGTAAAAGGTTCAGCCTCGTATAAAATTATCATAGTAAAATGATTGAGATTTTTCAAAGTCAGTACTGTTCATCTACTGTATTTTTTTTAATAAGAGTAACTTCTATCTGCTTTTAATAAGAACATCTATTTTAATTCAATTATTTCTGAAAGAAAACAAATGAAGCGTTGCCTTATCAAATGGAAAATGTGATTAATGTTAATGACTGAATGTTTAAGGTAAAGATACTCAATTTCAAAACAATTTTTCATTGAGATTCTTATTTTTACTTTTTTTTCCTGTGTTGCTAATAGCAAGCTGATATTTTGTTTTGGAAGTCCAAGTCTCCTGGTCATGAATAGTAGTGGATATTGGATATTAGAAAGCATCTCTTTTTGTATCATGAAACTCTATCTCCAATTTAGGCAAAAAATATCTAAGATGCAAGAAAGCTGCAGGCTGTACCAAAGAACAGTAATCTTTGGGTTTGCCTCCATTTCTTTCTTAAAAAAGTAAAACATATTATATACTTTTAATTTTTTTTTAAACCAGAGCTGAGTATTAGGCTGTTTTTTTCATTGGCAGAAAGTAATTTGGGGGTGCTGTGACAGCAGCTGAACATGAGCCAGGTGTGCCCAGGTGGCCAAGAAGGCCAATGGCATCCTGGCCTGGATCAGCAATGGTGTGGCCAGCAGGAGCAGGGCAGGGATTGTCCCCCTGTCCTGGGCACTGCTGAGGCCACACCTCGAGGGCTGTGTTCAGTTCTGGGCCCCTCACTTCCAAAAGTTTCTTGATGTGATGGAGAGAAGGGCAGCAGAACTGGTGAAGGGCCTAGAAAACATATCTTACGAGGAACGGCTGAGGGAGCTGGGAGTGTTTAGTCTCAAGAAGAGGAATCTTGGAAGAGACTAATTGCTCTCAACAACTACTTGAAAGGAGGGTTTCGTGAGTGGGGGTCTCTTCTGCTGTGCCTTCAGTAAGAGGAAAAGAGGAAATGGCCTTAGCTGATACAGGGGGATTAAGATCAGAAAAAAAAAAAACCATTTTCACCATTTGGGTGGTCAGGCACTGGAATAGGAAACCCAGGAATGTGGTGGAGTGACAATCCCTGGTGGTGCTCAGGAGGCATCTGGCTCTGGCACTGGGTGATGGTGTTTAGTGCTTTAGGGGTTACAGAGACAGTGTTGGGCAGGCGGGTGGACTGGATGACCTTGAAGGTCTTTTCTGACCTTGACGACTCCACGATTCTTTGACTCCTATCACCTGGGATCTTGCCTCTATGCAATAGATAGCTCAGTGTTCATCATCTTGGATATAAAGGTAAGGAATATTTTAAACTTTATATGCCACTTTTAGACTGAAATAGAAATTATTTTGTTATTTTCTTGTTCATCTCAATGTCTTTTTGTGGTACTTTTAAGGTCCTTGCCCTTGTTGCCCTATTATCAGCAAACATTCTCACCCCCTTACCATGTCTTGTCCAGGCTGTTCCTCACAGGGATAAGCTCAGTGCCAGCAGATGTGGTGGCCCCTCTCTGCTGTCAGAACTGAGCATTTCTTACAGGAAGGTGTTGGTGTGGTGGGCACCCTGCTCCTGACCCTGGGACTGTGCTTACAATTGTGCCCATGAATTAGTTCAATTCAGCTTCAAGACACTGAAGCAAAAGCTGTGCATGCATGTTAAGCATTGGTTATTTAGATGTTGCATTTGATCTTGATCCTGCAAGAACCTGTGCTCTGTCACAGAAAGACCATAGCTAAATGTTTAAAACATGGTGTAAATTGTGTCCTTTTCCATTTCTGTACTCTTTGTTTCCTGTTTAAAGATGCTAAACATGAAATCTGCAGACATAATCTGCGGTAGAATTTAGAAAGTGCATATTGCTTTGCATAAGCAGATCTTGAGTATTGCTTAATTTTGATCTTATCTGTTCAGAGGATATTTAGATTTGGCCAATAGCAGTTAGAATTTCGTTGCTGTTTATCTTCTTTCAACATTGCCTCAGGGTTTATGAAGAACATAATACTATAGCTACATGTGCCTTAATATTTTAGAAGACAAGCCATTAATGGCATACTTATGAAAGTGCATTTTAAACCACAACCAATATTTTTACAGGACAAGTAAAGAGATTTGTTTAATCTGCCCTATTTTTAAAGTGATATTGCCATGTGACATTGGGTATTACTGTTTGAGAGCTAGATAAACACATTAGAGTAATTAACCTTCCTGGAAAGAGGGAACTTCTGAAACTTAAATATAATATTCTAAAAAATAGTCACTTTTGAATTATCTGATGGATAAAGACTAATGATCTCATCTTAATTTCTTTTAAGAATATTGGGATTGTTTCATTTGGAGACAAGCGAATAGAAATTGAATGCAATCAAGGGAGCTGAGTCGGTCTTCTTACACTAAAAGTGAATCTGGAACATCTTTTTTCCTGCTATATATCATATGAGCTCCATTACCAAGCAAACAACTGAGTATCAGGGTTTTATCTGAGATGTCTTTGCAAAAAGAAAATATTGTGAAGTTGCTTCATTTGTGATATTACACTTTTTTTTAGTACAGTAATATAGATCTTTACAAGTGTTTTTGATTCAAGAATACCTTGACATGAAGTGGTTGACACTTCCAAAGGCCTTCTTGGTCAATTTTTTTTTGCCATCATCATACTGACAAACTAGCAGTTCTTAGTTTAGTATTTTGATGCATGATTGAAAAGTATTTACTTGATTTTATCTTCTTCTTAACTCTGTGCCTTCATTCATTCTCCCTTCTTCAAAGACTGAAAATGCTTCAACTATGTTGCTGCTTTTAAAACTGCTCCAGTGTCAACTTTTCCCAAACCAACTGATTTGAAGCAATGTTGTTCTTGATGCCACTAAAAACAAAAATTCTGCAAATCAGTGTGTCTTATTTCTAATATGAAACTGTAACAGTATTTCAATAAATAGACTAAAACATTTTCCTGTGGTATTTTTTGCTGGCTATATTTTGCAGGACAGGTATCAGTCAGGGTTTAAAGGATTTCACACATGCTCCAGTTCCTCAGAAAGCTGCTCAGGTGCTGAGCAGAGATTTGCCAGCTCTGAAGCTCATAAATATAAACCTCCATCAAGACTAAATAAACTTCTGATGAAAACTGAACTCAAAACTTGCAAATGTGACCACATTGCTGCTTGTCTGGGTGTTAGTGCCATTCTTCTGTTAAAACTGTTCCTGTAAAACTGCCTGAGTGGGAAGTAACTCTCCAGTGAAAAGTGAAAAAAGAACTACACATGAGGTAGCATATGACAGTTTGAGATAATATTTAAAAAAAAAAATTGTGTTTATTGATTCAGTTTTGGAAGGTTGTTTGCTAATATTTTTTTAAGATGAAGAATAATACCATGATATTATTTGAGGCTAGAGAGCATGCTCTGGATTTTAATAGAGATGAAATATAATGTTGTGGACTATTGGTAAGTGGTCTAGAATAACCTTTTTTAATCTGTCAGCACAGCAAGGTAGCTAGGTAATTTTTGAAACACATTAATATTAATTGCTAAAATTGCTTATAATTAGTGCAGATATCCTGGGGATTTTTAGTCTTGGAAACACCTGGTAAATTGTGTCATTGTGAACCTGAAAGTTACCCACAGTATACATAAACACACATTTTTCTTACCACAGATTAAATTGAAAAATAAAGACTCAGAAGGAGTCAATTAAAAAAAGTAGAAAAAAAGGCAAGTTTTCCTTCCCAAATCACATGGCTAGAGATTGTGTTCAAACTATATTTTGCATATGCAAAGAAACTCAGATGAATGGAATTTTTAATCATTGTTGGTCTGAATATGTCAAATAAATGACACCTTCAAATGAAAAATTACTACAAGAATGTAACTGAAATTATTTTAGCTAGACTATATGGCTAAATTTGCTAATTATTTAACTAAATTATTTAGGCTAAATTACTAACAGTAATAACAAGCATGAGGAAGATCCTAACTGTGAGCTCATGTATTTCTCAGCAGTGTTAAAGATGCCACAGTTAGACTTAAAGGACATTCGAGATGGTGTTTACAGTTAATTCTTTTTAGCAAAAGGTTGGTATTAGACTCAGGCTTGACAGAGAAATATTTAAGACTTTTGACCTAACATCTAGTGCATTGTGTTCTGTCTACTTTAACATGGAGAAAATAAATGCAGAAAGTAGATATTGCTTCAGGCATATTTGGAAGTAATTTTGCCAACCTTTGCTCAAAAACTATTTTCAGAACTTTTTGCCTGAGTAAAAGGAGGATGTGGCTGTGGTTTTCTTTTTTTTTTTTTTTTTTTTTTTCCAGATACGGTCAAGGGTAGTGCTTTTCTATTTCCAGTTCAAGCTTAGGATTGAGACAGTTTTGTACCCAATCCAATTCAAGGTGTCACTGTAAACGTATGGCAAACCATTTCTCTCTGGCAGTTTGCCTCTGAACATGATCTTGGAGACACAAGCTCCAGAGGGTCATTTTCCTGCTGGGTCTCCTAACAGCTGGTACATTTTGAATAGTTAACACACAAGTGCTTTACAAATATAAAAGTAAAGGATGCCAGGAATAAAAGATGTACTCTCTCAATATGTTCATTGCCGTAAACAAACATGAAAACAATAAACCCTCAGCTTTCTGCTGAGTCTCTTGTGGTCAAGTTCTGCTCTCAGCCCACAGCTGAGGACCTCAGCTGGCAATCATAGCTTCAAGAAGAGTGTTGTCTGTGAAAAGGGTTAATTGAGCACAAATGTTTGCTCCATTTAACTCTTGGAACTTGCTTCATTGGCTCATAGTAGTAAATATTTGCTCTCCACATTTATTGATCTTTGCTTCACTTCTCTCCAAAAATATCTTCCTGTTCAGTTGGGTCTGTTCATAAGCTGTGGTTTCACCTCTAGTATTGCCAATATTGATAAAGTTCTGATCTTTCAGCTGCTGAATCTGTTCATTTTGAAACATGGTGCTCCTCTTTAGGCAGAGCATGCATTTCAAGATGTACTTAAACTTCTCCCTCAGCTGTTTAATCTTGCCTTTTAGAGGACACAGGTTATTAATGCAATGATATCTCAGGATTGTCAGGAGCAGTCCATGCTTGGCCCTGCCTGTGTGGGCAGCAGCTCTGTGGAAACGTTCCTGAGGTGCCCAGGCGAGTGCGCAGGACTCTGTTTCCCTGGGACTGGCAGCAGGGAAAGCCAGCAGCATCTGCTGCTGTAGGGGCAAGGGCACTACCAGGAGATGGAGGGAAGTATTCCTTCTCCTCTGAAACCAAATCTAGGTGTTTTGAGATTAAATCCAGGGTGCTGGGTCAAAGTTTTGGGTCCCCCAGTACCCAACAGATGTCATACAGGAGCAGGAGTAGAGGATGGCCATCAAGATGCTTTAGGGTCTGGGGCAAAAGAGGTAAAAGGAGCAGCTGAGACACCATTTAAGGTTTATTTGAGGCTCTGCAGGACCTGATTACTGTCTACAACTGCCAAACTTCTGTCAGTCTTTGGGAAGATGGAGTTAGGCCTTTCTCAGGTGCCAAAAAAGAGGACATTTAGTGCACACAAATTGCAATGACAAACTTGAACTTAATGTAATAGAATCATAGAACCCCCTGGCTGGAAAAGGTAAAATCCATCTCTAAGCCTTTCTTTAAGTGCAAGCTCAATTTCATAAAACTGCCAGTTTTCTCCAGGGAAAGAGAATAGGTTGCTTTCAAAGGTACAGGACAAATGCGAGCACGAAGTGTGGTGTCCTGAGACCAGAAAAACAAGGAAAGAAAACTAGGTGCCCTTGTATCTGACTCCAAAGATTACAAAATACTAATGCTAACACTGCAGGGAGATTCATATCAAGAAGGTTCATGACAGAATGAAGATACTTCTCAGAGGTGACACGCTCAATAAAGCTGTCTTTTCAGCATGAGACTGGTGAAATATTGGAACAGGATCCCAACCTGTGGACTTGTGATACCTCAGTTCCTGTAGGTGTTCAGAACTCCACTGAATGTGGGCCTAAGCAACCTGATAAAATGTGACCTTTTTTCAGATTGTGATATTGAATACTTTCCAACTGGTGTGATTTTATGAACTTTATATGCTATTAGAATACTCTTAGAGAATATTCACCTCTTTAGAGTCTTAAAATCCAGTTAAATTTGTCCTGTCAAGAGACTTGCTTATGCATCTTTGTCCAATTTAAAATTTAAAAAAGTTTTTCTGTCAATTCATCTTCACTAATGCAGCAGACGACATTATGGTAGATGATGAAATTTGGATTTCTTGTCCCTGATTTGCAAATTCATAAAACAATATTATTTGTTCCATTTCTTACATCTTTTCATGTGAGATAAGCATAATTTTTATGCTGCGTTGGCCACCACAACTGTGGTGTGGTTTTGTGTGGTTTTGGACAGAATTCAGTATTGGATTCCAGAGTATTTTCTCTCTTATTCCTTTGGATTCTTTGAAATGTTATTTATGTCAGAACACTGCCCACACATCACAAGCCTCCTCTCCCCCAGTCCTTCAGAAATATGCTGGACTTGTTCACCTTTTAACTAATCGTAAAGTCCTTTATGTTCCCATTCCTTTTACATTCCCTTTAAAGGACTGCATTGATCACATTTTATTTTTTATGCTGAGTGCAGTGTATTTCGAATGTCTCTTTCGCTCTGTCTCGGCACAGCTTTATTCTGTCCTCTCTTCCTGAATGAATTTAAAATTGTGAGAAGCATTATTATGATCAGAAATGGCTTTTGGGAATTCCTTTTTCTGTATGTCTCATGTTTTGCTGGTTTCTGTTGCAGTTAATTGAAGTTTTAAAGGGAAATTGTTTTGAGAGTTTTTTGAAGTCAGTATTGAAAATGGAGGCAGCTCGAAATGGCTGACCCACCCAGCGTCCAGCACAGTGTCTCTTGGCCTGTAGGACTCTTGAGCTGCACAGTCTTGTTTCTTTGTCACTACAGGTGCAAAAAGGATGACACTAAGATAATTGAACTTGTCCTCAATATGCAAAGGCACGAGACAATAAAAGTACACTAAAACCAAAGTACATTTCAATAGAGCCATAAAGGAAAGATGGTGAAAACTGTTACTTTGATTTGCAAGTTCAGTTCAGAACCAGTGTCACATACCGACAGAATAACCTGGTTTTGGGCTGTTAATATTCCAAGCTTGTCTACCCTGTCTGGTTTTATTTTCTTTTCTGTGTTTGTTGTGGTGTCTTGTTGTTGTTGTTGTTGTTGTTGTTGTACACAAGGTATAATTTCAATATGAAATCAAAACATTTTTTCAGATTTCAACATATTTCATTAAATGTGATATTCTTGGTCATTGTTTCTGGCCACATCAAAACTTTAGCTTTTAATACATTTTCTTCATATTTTTTTATGAGAGTTAAATATTTAGTATGAGAGTTAAGAGTATTTAGTTTAGTTCTGTTACAGAGTAGTGTCCCTTGAGATAAATGACAATTGTGGCACTGTTAATATTTCAATAGGCTACAAAAATGCCCCCTCTAAATACATCACATCCATAAGAAAGAAAAGGTATTTACCACCTGACTGTATTTTATTTTTCCAGGTTTCAGGCTTCTGTTTTAAGATGTTGATATGATGACAGAAAGCAAGCTTCAAACTCAGATGAAAGTTATTAATAACAATTAATTTTCCTTAACGTGCATAAAGGAGAAGATTTTCTTTTCCTCTGACCAGGATAAAAAATTTATTTGTGTCAGATTCACGTTGCAATAATGGACATACAAGTACAAATAACTAGTTACTTGAGACCAGAACATGTGTAGCAAAGGAAAGAGTATATGGCATATGATATGTTCTTCTGTGCATATCTAGTGTTTAGATGCCTTCATTATGTTTCATTTTAAACTATAGCAAAGAGATAACCATTGTAAAGTGATACCTGTAAGATATTTCCACAGCAGCAATTTAGCACTGGTGTGCAGAGCAGTTGGTGCTGCCCTGAGCTCAGCTTTTGTACAAGTAGGACTTTGTTACCGTGGTGATGCCACAGCAATGCTTTTAACTAAAACCAGAACTGATTAGACTGCATTATATTACCCCATTCATATTTTACCACCATAGTGCAATATATTACTTGAATTTCAGCTGCCACAGTTCTTGTTATGTAAGGGGACAAGTCCTTTATAAAGGCTGGTTGCAGAAAAAGGAAACCAGTCTGTTTGTGTATTTCTCTGCTCTTTAATTTGTGTTCATTTGGTATATTTTGAACTAATGCTTTTCCAAAATAATATCTCAGCTTCATGGTTCTCATCTGCTCTTCACACGGATGTGCAAGTGCCACCCTTCCTGGCAGGATGTCCTACCCTCTGTTTCTCATCCCCTGTCTTTCATTTCTCTGCTGCATTGCCTTACCCAAGCTGCAGCAATAAGAATTACTGTGAGTTCATTGAGTGCATCCAAGTGCATCCCCATTGCATGTCCTTTCCATAGCCAGAGGGACCTTCATTCCATCTCAGGAGAGAAAGAGACCTTTATTTCATCTCAGGAGAGAAATGGACGTTCATTCCATCAACACCTCATTTGATCAACCTCTGGATCAGAATTTCTTAACTATGGTGACATGGGGCTTTAGGGAAGGAAAGATGTGCTGAAATTTAGGTTTCCTCTAGCAAAACACAGACCTGCCTAAGCAATGTTATTATTTCTACACAGGTTTTATTTTTCAAGGCCATTTTCAATCACTTTAAACAAAATAGAAATTAAGCTTAATTATGATAGCAGCCATGAGGTACTGGTTACTGATGTCGAAAATTGGAGACTATAATAATGAAAAATTATTTCTAATCAAGATAATATTATTTTAATGGTTGATTAATCTGAATAATATGGGTTTTTTAATTGATTTTGAATGTTATTTCATTTTCATTCTTCACACAATAATGCTTTGAGGATAAATAAACATTAATTGTTTCAGAGACATTATGTCTACTGCATTTTCTCTGTTAATACTCAGGTATTTTGCTTTTCACCATTTCAGAGTTTGTTTATCCATTGCATGCTTTTCTAAAATGAATTCCCTTTTAGTTATTGTACAAACATTTTTTGTAAACTCTTTGACACTACTTTGACCATTTCAAATGAAGTATATTAGAAACCTACAATAACCCTTCCAGCTGACAGTTGAAGGGAATATCTAAGCATCAAAACACTGCAGTTTTGAGATGGGGTTGCATTTCGTGAAGCCTCTCTTCATACCTGTAATAAATACATTCCGGTACTATAATCATTGAAATATGTTCTTTACTTTCTTCTATGTGTCTGAAAAGCCCTGTTTGTTTCATAACAAACACGTGAAATATACAAGAATTGTGCTGAGAAATTGAGAATTATGATAGTCTTGTGGATAAAAGATTAATTATTAAACAGTTATTCTTTTTAATGCTAAGAGAAAATAAAACATGCTAGCTCACATGAGGTAGGAAGGACTTTGGGGCTTTCCTCTAACTGAATCCAAACAAGTGACCAGAATTTCATATTTGCTCTTGGAAAGAAAAACATCTGTCCTTTCAAGCTAGGAGATTTGTCTTTTGAATGTCAGGATGAGATAGCACTGGGTGCTCAGCCTCACTTAGGTGCAGAAATTGCATGTTTGGTTAAAGACTAATGCCAAATAAAATAGCAAATAGAAATATCTGCCTTCAGCAGGATTTTTAAAAGTGATGAAATTCCATTTCCCTCATCTGCAGTCCTAGGAAAGAAATAGCAGAGGAACTGGCAGGGCAATTCACATCTGTTTCCCTTGCCTCTGGTATGTAGTAGCTTCAGAGGTTTCTAAAGAATACTTTGTTCCCCATTATTTTCTTCTGCACTGGAGACGTGTTTTAGACAGACATCATGAAGAGTCCTGGTGCAACTTAGCAATGTGTTAGTATGAGATCAAAATATCCATTTGAATATTCAGAATATTCCCAGGTGGGCCCCTACACAGTGCAAAACATTCCTGGATCTATATGTTCTTCCAATTTTTCTTGCTTATTCAGCTTGAAGGATGGGTCAATAAATTAGAGTCATTTTTTTCCCTTCCCTGCATTTCACTTTTTCTACACATCACAGAGTATGAAACTTCTATAAAATACTGCTCAAGGGAAGGAAGGCTGCTCTGTGTATGAACTAAAGTCTGAAGCAGTAGACTGTGTTATCATACTTCTATTAAGATTCCAAAGCATCGTTTCAGAATGTTAGGAACACCTATATATCTCAATAAGATGTGGGAATCACCATTTTAATATCAAATACCTAGGATTATATGTTTTGGTACATTTTTATAATGCAATTATTTAATGGCTTGCATTCTGACTTACTACTATATTAGACTATGTTCTTTATCTGAATTTTGAAAATGAAATAATCAACATAATTTATTCAACAAAGACAAAATAGCAGAGACACAATACAAAAAATCCTTCTTTCTTAATTTTCTGATGATTTTATGATCTCTAAGCTTGCATTTCAAATAAAATTGCACGTAAAATGTCTCCATTTGCAATGCAAAAAATAAATTGTCTCCACAGTGCAAAAAATAAAAGCTGAACAGTTGATTTTAATGGACTCGGAAGCAAACTGTATTGTTGACTGAAGGTTAATAAGAGTAGAAAATCTTTGGTTAGTCTTGACAGTAGATATCCAGCTGCTTCCTTTTTATTTTAATATTTTTCTGTCTAGATCAGATACAGAATAAACAACTTTGGGAAATTAGAATAATAGAGGTAGGGAATGATCTTCTTCACTCTCTGAGACTACAGAGACAAGAGACAGGACGCAAATCAGGTTGCAGAGGCACATTCAGAGGGAATATAGATGTGACTGTGCTGCCAGTAGTCTTGAGCAATAGCCTGGTGGCTGGAGGTATCACCTGGAATCGCAGAGAGTTGCCAGAGTCTGAAGAGGGTCATGCTGATGACTGTCACTTCTCAGAACGGCTTTCTCCTGGCCTACCAAAGTCTTGGGCAGGGAGTACAGAGTGTTGTCATTTCTGCCTAATGCTCAGTTGGATTTAATTTTATTGTGTGGCTTAGCTTTGGGAATTCAAATCTGAAAATAATGATCTTCATAATTTCTGTGCCTGTTACTCGCTGTTGGATATGTATTTATAGTAAAGGAAAACTGTTATTTGTATAAAAATCAGTATGCAAGTTCTGGGTTTTTATGTCATCATTCATACCTAAACATGAAGAACTGTGTGTCCCTATAAAAAGTTAGGGGTGATTAGAATTGGTCCTTTTTTTTTTTCTCAAGTGTCAATCCCTTATACCACTGTTTTTGTTTAAAATAAGGTAATTCAGCTTAATTAAGTCTGTTTTGTGAACGCTTATGGCAGGACTGAGCATACATCAAAATGCCATGAAATTTCTTCTCCATCTTCTCATGAGTATCACTCTTAGAGTTGGAGCTGTTCCAGAATTTACTGCAGAGCAGTAAAATTTCACATTTTCTTGATGCTTGTACACTGTTTTCCAACCACGAGTAACAGCAACATATTGTGTTATTGAAATCCTCAGAGGTGTTGAAAAATTGATCCAGTTCTTAGGTTAGGTAGTATAAAAAGGTATGTATTTAGGATATCTGAGTCTTAAAAAGCTTAAAAAGCTTAAAAATCCAGTGTATGAAAGCTGCTTGAAATGAAGGATAAAGGTGATAAGCAAAATGGGGATAGAGAGAGCTATTAGGAAATAATGAGCAAACTGTAGAATGACTTAAAGTGCCTTTTTATGTCTGCTTTAGTATTTGTACATGATCTAACATTTATGCTAATTAGGAAATCAAATTTCTGTGAAGCAGAGGTGTCTCTGGTCAGGATAATACCTTTCACCAGCTTCTGTCCCTGTATTGCCACAAAATACCTCAAGCCCATTGGTAATTACTTTTTTTTCGTTCCGATACAGAGTATTAATTTAAGCTCTTCTTATAAAAAGCTTTAAAAAGCATCCTCTTTTGAAAATACACCATAAATAAATAAGATGGGATTGGAAGAGTAGCTGATCCTTGCTGATCCGATACAGATGTTGAAATATGTGAGAGCTGAGCTGACTTAAAACACTATTTGTTATAAAACGCACACTGATTTGTTAGCTGCATCCTTGCCAGCTGCCCTCTGTTTTTGTCTTTTGCTCATCACCCTTAGTGCATCCTTGACACAAGCACTCACAGGTTCTGTTAAAAATCCTAGTTTTCCATTCACACTAATGTTTCTCGAGTTTGTTCATTTAAAGATAGATGTTCTACTGCTTTTCAGGCTTCTGAACTGCCTCTCCTGTCTCTGCACAGACAGCTTCTGCCCAGCAGCCGTCTAAGCCTTATCCTCAGCCCTTCTTTCTTGTGCTGTTCCCTGTGGCTGGCATGCCATGTATCTATCACATAAAACAGCGTGCAACTTCAAGTTTTTTGGTGGGCAAGCACAGCTGTGCTCATAAATGCATTTCAGCCATGTGCCAGTGCCTGGTTCTTTATAGTTCAAATGCTGCTTTTTTTCACTGGAAGAGATGCTTTCTAAATAAAAACATGCTTTAGTTATGGCTTAATTTTTTTTTAGCCGTATAAAAATGGCATCCTTAAAAATTCTGCAACCACAAAATGTCATTAGTTATCAAGAATCTCACCCCCCCAGCCCCCTCCAGCTTGACGGCTGATTGCTTTGTAAAAGGCAATAGACCTTCTCTGATTTTTGAAAGCTCTACATGCTAGGTCATCTGATAGGTTTAATCTGATCAGTTCCAATATTTAAATGTGCTGAAAAAATTATTTGCTTTCATATATTTTTATTTACAATGTTGAAAAAAATGTCTGTCTTTTTAATATAATGTCACTTCACAGGTAATTGTACAGAGTATGGATATGCATGTGCATAGCACAGGAGAGGTTATACATGGATTGTTTCACCTAATTACTTGCCTCACTGAAAATTTTCTTTCATTTTTTATCAGGTTGTCTACCTGTATTATAACATGCTGCTTAAAATGGAAAGTAGTACATGTATTTTATCTTTAGAAACAAACACCTCAACAAACAAAGATAATTTTTACTGCTGCTCCCTTCCTTATCTAGAACCATTTAAAAGTGAGAATGAAATATTTTAGGAAACAACATTTTTTACCTGTGCTGCTTATCTAAATGTGTTAGAATTGAGTTAAGCTTGCAGTAAGTCATCACTCCTCTAACCTTGTTATGATTTTGATAAATTTGTTTGTTTAAAATGTATTTTATGCATACTGCCCGTCTGCTTAAGAGTAAACTTGAAGATGACTCCTACTGCACATACCATGAAAATGTCAATCACTGCGTCTGAGAGAGTGAAAGCAGGAGCAGACAAAAGGGACGATTTGCTGTGCCAGAACCGAGATTGCTCGGTCGGAAACTCTCTTTATTTATAGCAGAAAACATGTTCAAAATGAAAAGAATTAAAATACTTTAATAGTTACAGTATTGTATGTGTATGTTGTGCAATGTATTACATGTGATTCTATTGAAACTCAGAAGACTGAGAAGAGCAGTTTTCGGGTGAAATGATACAAAACCCCTGCATCTTTCAGCACTTTAAGGAAATTCTGTAGTTCTTTAGTATGATGGGAAGGACTCATATGACTGCTTCAGAACTCTTCCAGTGCTAACAATGCAAATTTGGAACTCATAACTGAGGATATTTTAGCAAGCAGTCTAGCATAAATCAAAGATCATTCAAGAGTGGAAGTGGAAACGAGCAGTATTGCAGCAGTTATAGTGTTTCATAATGTCTAGAAAAATTACTTGAGACAAAAGCAAGTATAATGTAGCCTGAATTGGAAAATAAACTGATTTAAGCCTTAATGAAATTTTGCTTTATATGAGAATCGTGATGGAAAAAATTACAAGACATCCCCAGCTTGCACTTAGACTGACCCTCAGATATATTTGGGGAAATGAGACGGCACAGCTAGGACAGAGCCAGATACAATATGAGCTGCTTTATCGATAGGATCATCTCTAAAAGAAGAAAGTTTTTTATGCATTATATCTTGCTACGATCATTCCATTTGCACCGGGAGCTCCACTGTCTCGTGCTGAGCTGCCTTTGGATGTGCTATTTCCTTCCCTTGTGTTTTCAGTGGTGACTCCAAAGGACAAGCTGGGCTGCTCCCTGAGCAATGCCTCAGCCAGGGTAGAAAGCAAATGACAGAAACAACACTCAGGGCCGTAATGTAGAAAATACTAAACAGTTTATTTTAAATAGGAGAAAAAATGAAAGCAGTTATAAAGTACCTTACATCACAGATATTCATGCCCCTTTCTCCACTGTCCTTTATTTTCCGAGATCCTAATAGCAACTTTAAGTGAACCTGTCACCTGTACAATGTTTATTCAATATCAGATCATCCTTTATGTCTTCTCTTTTGTTCCTTGCCCCAGACTAAATAAGTCCTATTTGTCTTATTTTAAAAGGTCGGCTTTTGTGTCCTTAATACTTCCCAGGATTTTGAGAATGCACATTATTTTTTCCTTATGCCTTTTGCAGCATACCATGCATATACTGATTTTGTGAGATCTAAATCAAACAATTTTGATTAATTTTTAGATTGTCACTTAGTCTTGAAGACTGTAGTTTTCTGACAGGTACAAAGCTTATCAGTATAATTTTATTAGAAATTGCTACATTTTCTTTTAATTTAAAATATTTATAGCTTTTTGTTTAAGGTGTTAGATTTGGGCAGTTTTTGTCCGTTGTTAGGGATATATGCATATACATGCTCATAAGGAAAAACAACCATTTTGTGGTAACCAACTGTTTACCTGAAACTCCCTCTGTATAAAAGACTCCATAAAGGCTTCATAATGGGGTTATTGAATTTTTGAATATTTCTTTTCCTGTGATGACAGTGTATGATTAACTGCCTAAAGATCAAGCACTGTGAATCACTTCACATATTCTGTATTTTTTTTTTTAAGTGAGATAGTTACAGTCTAAACCGAAGAATTTTCCTTCTCACCTCTATGCCCTTGTTGCCCATCTCACCTCAGGTTTAAATTTGTAACCTTCAGTGAAATTCTGGTCCTCTTGGAGTCAGTGTGTATTCTGCTAATGACTGATGAAGTCAAGATGCAACCTCTTTTCTCCTCAGCTACTCTTCAGAAATCTTCAATCTCTACAAAACTACAAAATGTTAATTATCTTTTATATTTTTTACACATTACTAACATAAACCCAGTTGTTAAACATGCAACTGTATAAAGATTTTTATAACTAGGGATATTAATTGAAAGACATTTATCAATGGATACATGCATTTTCTTTTTAAGCAATATTTATTGAAACATCTTGAACAGATAGTGCTTGGAAAAAAATGCCAGTTTAATGTCAAACTCCATCCCCTACCAATTTTATTAATGAATTTTTTCAAAAATAAGATTAATACTTTGTACTGATGCCAAGTATTTATTTGGATTTATTTTGTGATATCTGTCAAAATTAGATAATAGAAAAAATTTTGACAGGGTAATGTGTTGTGTCATTGGGATTGCCAGGATTTAAGGCCCTGGCCTAGTCAGGCTGTGACATTTACGGTGATTGGCTTCATTTAGGTCCAACCTTTTTATTTATAATAGAGAAAATAAGAGCAGCAGCTTAGTGCTGAAGATGTGAAATTGTCCTAGACGCTCCCACAAATGAAGCATATGCTTCCTAGTTGATTTAATGTAGCTTAATATGCAAACAAACTTACTAATTTAGCAGTAACAACTAAACATGAAGAATAGAATCACAGCTCCACAAATGTTGCAAGTGACTTTGCTAATGATTTTGGTGAAATCAGAATATAATTCATGATTGAGAAGGCAAGTTAAATAAGCAGCATTTGACAACATAAATTTACAGATTAAGAACCTACTCAAACAATATTAAAGAAGGTTTATACCCTAAATTGCTCGGAAGCTCAAAAATAAGAAAGCAGCATACAAAAGATGCTGAAATAGCTAAAATATTTTTTTCTGACTGAGAAACACCATCACCATCTCCCATGTCTACCCATTTTATTCTTTCATGGATCATCTTTAGCTTTTAGCTTCTTGAGAAAGCAGAAGAGGGAAGGAGGCATTTTGGCACTTGTATCAGAAGAGGGAACGTGAAAACAGCACTTTTCTACTGCTCTGCATTGGAAGAGCTATTGCGTGGTGTCATGGAGTTCTTGTCATTCTGATTATTTCATGGTTTGCTAACCTAAAGATAAATTATACAAAAATTAGGAATTATATATGCCTTCAAGAAATAAAATGGAATAATTCTTGTCACTTAAGTTCAAATTCTTACTTTAGGCTACCCAAAAATAAGAGTTGTTGAACAACAGGGGATAAGGGTTTTTTTCTTTTTTTTTTTTTTTTTTTTAATATTAGCTGACCAATTAGATATGTTTTAAGCTAGCATTCAAGATTCTGTAATTATCATACTAAATGTTTCTGCTATCGTAGATATTGCATCAGATATTGGTTGTTATTTGGAGGAAGGTAAGTGAGAAGCAGTTCCAAAACCTAATGGATACTGAATTAATAATCTTTAAGAGAATTAAGGAGAATTGTAGGAGTCAAAATACCGGTGTACCTTTTGATGTTAAAGACTGTTCGTAACAGAATATACATAATTTCACTTATTGTTGGAATGCACTCCAGTACAGATTGCAGTAGAAAATGCTGAATCTGTGCTGTGAGGTATCATGAGAGATAACTTTTGGCTAATTGCTTCAGACATGTCATGATAGGTGTCTTTGGTGAGAGTTTGATTTTTGTTTGGAGTTTTAATTTGTTTGGTTTTAATTTTTATTGTTTAATGCATAGACCCCCAACTGTTGAATTCTGAATTCCATAACTGTCTTCCTCCCATGTAAACAAACACAATTCTTCAGTAGTTGAAACTTTTTTTAGCTTTTTAAATACAAGTACTTTGAGATCAGGACTAGCCTGACACTTCTTAATCCAGTGAACTACATTATTTTTACCTTGAAGAACATAAAAATGAGCTGTCAGTGTATCCACTCTATAAGAAGTTTGAAAAATACAAACCTTTTAATGACTCACAAGGTGCTGTGACTAACAGCACACACTGGTGCTGGTTGAAACACACCTGGTGCTGGTATAGGACAATGAAGTTGGGCAATGAGGCTGTCACTGACAGAAGCTGAAAAGTGAGGGCAAAGAAACTATGCAAAACTACATAAAAATTGGCCATTAAAAGGGAGAAGGGATAGTAAAGGTAACTGAAGACCATGTCTCAAGGGTCTGGTTTGTTATTCATATTTCTGAAGTTATGAATTTCCATATAAAAGACAACCTTTTTGGCATTGTGTGTTATTACTGTTGATGATTATGTTTGTTATCGTCAGTAGTAGTTAGCTACGCCATATCAAGAAATACGTCACTCATGACAAATAGGAAGACTCTTTATCTGACTATGCAAAAAGCAGATGAAAACTAGAAAAGGAGGATAAAGACAAAAATGTTTCTATACACTGAACAGTATAAATATTGCTGAAAACACTACTAAAAAGAAAAAATTCAGTCAACTGGTGTAGCTAGATTTTCCCACTTCAAGGACACGTGGTCTTACCATGCTGCTTCCTGGAACTGTGAGATACTTTAGGCGACTTCTGTTGGAAGGGATAAAGCACAAAGAAGAAAAGAAAAGAAAGCAGAAAGAGGCAAAGATATCATTTTAACCCAATGTCTGTAGAGCATGAGAGAGCAGGGAGATGCAGTTGGTAGGACTGAAGAAAAGCTCCAAATCTTTTTGCTGACAAGAGCCAAAACGTGGTTTATGTCTGACTGAGCTGTGTGCTGATCTCTACACCATAGTAAAGCCTTTTAGACTCAGGATTCTAGGTCAGCCTGCTCCTGGAGAAGGTGAGAAACACAGACAATAAAACACGGAAGGTTAAAGGAAGTTGAAAGTTTAAACTTGAATTTCAGTCCAAACGTCTGTTCACCACAAGAAATATCTGACTCTTAAGAAGTCTGAAATTCTTTTTTTTTTCCTGTAGAACAGACAGTTACTTTGTAATGATAATCTCCAGCATAATTATTAAACATCTTTTGTTTCCACTCTTATTCACAGAAAGCAGACAGTATGTCAAGTCAGCTTAAAAAGCAAGTCATTGTTCCCATACGCAGATTGTTATTGGAACCACCAACCACCTTTTTTTCTTTTTCTTTTTTTTTTTTTTTTTTTTTTGCTGCACACACTGGTAACATTTGGATGAATATATTCTCAAAGTGCTTGATTTGTCAGTATAGGAAATACTGAGAGGAATTGTTTAGTTATACTGCTGAAAAAGAAATTCCTCCCTTAGGGCTCTGAAATGAAATTAATTGAAGCATGCTCTATATAGCCTGTGCATAAAAGAGAAATATTTTGTTTTACAAATACTTGGGACAGCTCAGCTACTTTAAGGATGATGCCAAGGAAGCAGATAGATTTTTGTATCTGTGCTTTATCCTTTCTGCTGACATTTGTAAACTGATAAAAGGCAAATCAATATGAACAATGGAGAACTCTGCATGAAATTCTGATCTTAATGCAAAGATTGCACATCTGAGTATTAACAGAGGCAAGTGGTAAGAAGATTGATGTGACTTCTCCTTCTGCCTCTGCTGGACTGTAAAATAGCAGTAAAAGAAAAAACATGTTGAACTGTGTTCTTTTCCTGAATGATTGTGGTGCATGTGGGGTAGAGAGAGTACTTAGTGGGAAAGAGATTTTTGCCTGCTGGTGAAAATCTTCTCCTTGTGGCTGGAGGAGGGGGGTGATGTGGACATCATCCCTTCTTAATTTGTCATAAATCCCAATAATCCAAAAGGGTTTGTTCTCTTATGCTGATGTTCTGAGTGATCTCTAGGTGTGAGACATCAAGCTCTGGTGTGAGACACAACTCTTTCTTGAGCTAGTAGACCTTTCCTGCAGAGAGACAAATAAGCTTCCTGAGTGAGTTTCAAGCAAAACAAAAAGTTCGTGTGAACCATTTAAGAGCAGATCAGAGAAGAATAGATAACTGGGTCATGACATAATGGAGTTCTAGGGAAATGCCTGAAGTCATAGACTGTTTTCTTAGTAAACTGGTGCAAATGCCTATAACATGGAAGACAAATGTATTAAGAGGACTGTGTAACTGCAATTGCAAGTATTTTGTGCACTTTGAAAAGACTGGAGTAAGAGAGAGTTAGCTTTTTTTTTTTTTTTTTTGCTTGCTTACACAACTAAAGAACGTTTAAATGGGGAGGTTGTTACAAATACTTTAAAGCTTTTTGATGCTCAGGACATAGCCATATGGAGAAGTGGAAAAGATCAATGTCTGAGACTCTTTCATTACTAGCTTGCCATCAGATATAATAGTCTGTTCTTTTTCAGTCAGGAAGGAGAAAATTCAGTATTCCTCTTGTTCCTCTAAGGTCAACACAAAAAGAGAATATAATTCTGTTCTAGAAGAAGTCCTTATTTGTTCACTGCTGTTTCTGTTCAGTGTTTTGTTATACAACATGGAGGGAAAGCAGAAAGAAAGCAACAACATATTTAGAAGTGTGCAGCAAAGATGAATGCATTACAAAAAAAGACAGCTACACTTATGAATTGCTGAACAGAACTAAAATTGCATTGAAAAAAATTGCAGAAAAAAAAAGGAACAGACAGGACAGGTGAATATTTGAATGTAAGCAAAGCAGCATCCTGATTTTAGAAGCAGCAACTAAATTTTACATCTGGTCATCTTGGGTAAAACTGAGAACATTCAGGGCAGTAATAACTGGTCCAATTTCTCTATCTCTGTGTTAGAAAAATGTCATCAAGTTCTGTGTTTATAAATCCTTCTATACACTATGAAAGTATCTCATGAAGCCGGTATGACAGCATGGCTCAATATACAAAAATACTGCCAGGAGTTCAAAATTCTGGAGTTATGTTCCTCAGAGATCAAAGTTTTTTCCTTGAAGAAAAAAAACATTGTGTTTAGTTTTTTTGAGCAATCTGAGACTAGTATACTTCAAGGTTTTCCTAATCTGTATAGAAATCAAGGCACTAAAGAGGAAACCCTTGTAGGGTATCCTGGTAGGATACAAGATTACAAAAGTCAGGAACTATTGGCTAACATTTTTTGATTTTTGTGACTTGTAATGCAAAAGTTCTTCAGGAGAAGGTCTGCAGAATCAAGCCTTAACAAGCTCAGTAGATTTCACTTGTCTTCTTTTTTTCATCATCTACTGACATGCAATATACTGCTGAAGTACCATATTATCATTAATAATACACTTAAATTTAAAATTTTCATTTAAAAGAAAAATAAAAACAAGAAGTAAAGTGTGTCCTTTTAAAAAGACCAAGTCACTAATACAAACTGTTTGAATGCTTTATGTTGGCAAGGGACCTGGAAACTCTAAGTTCCCAATACACCTGCCATTGAAGCAGAGGGATATACCCTCAATAGAACCAGCGGTTGCTCAAGCCCTATCCCAACGGCTGATTGTGGGACACTATCCAAGACAGGGCAGTCCAGTAATTTCTGCTGGCTAATCAGTTCACATTGCCCTCACAAACCTACACCAGATAAATAAT
The DNA here is from genome assembly GCA_009741485.1 of Malurus cyaneus samueli. NCBI lineage: Eukaryota > Metazoa > Chordata > Aves > Passeriformes > Maluridae > Malurus > Malurus cyaneus. The sequence continues at coordinate 12,190,233 of CM019236.1, read as the reverse complement.
TTCTCCCAATGATCTAATCTATATGTTCCTCTTCAAGTTGAACATTGCCCTTATCCTGCGACTGCATGACCTTTTAGAAAGTACTTCTTAATCTTTTCTTACGTCTTCTTAGTCTTTCTTAGCTTCTTAGTGCTGGGAAATTCTTTAAGTTGTCCCAGGAGCCCGCTCTCCTCCAGGTGATACACCCAAATCAGCGCTGTTCCATAGCAGAGTGCTTCCAGTCTCTGCATCTCCCTGGTCTCGTGACTTTGTGTCCGGCAGTCTGCTGTCTTCTGTGGCTGAGAACCCAGGACTGATGCCATGCTCCAAGTGGGATCTCAGGAGGGCAGAGCAGACAGGTAGAGCCACGTCCCTTCACCCCCCCTGGCTTTCTGCGGCTCAGTGCACATGCAGCTATATCGAGCTCTCTCACCAGCCAAACCTTTGTGCTCTCATGGAGGAGACTGGCTGTGCACAGCTGCAGTGTTTCTGTTGTCCTGCAAGTACAGTAGCAGATTTCAGAAGAAAGAGAGGAAATTGTGCCACAGATGGATTGTAATAGGAATGCAGAGTGGGTTTCAGATAATTTGACTTTGCGCGGCTGAGACATGTGGTGATTTTTGTGGGGTTATTATAGAAAATCCAGTCTCACGAGCAGAGTTGGGACAGTTTTGGGACTTATTCTTCCTTGGCAAGCAAGTTTTCTTTGCATAGGAAGGCCGCTAAGACTGTGCCTCAAGGAGAGACTAATTAAATCTGAGGGAGGAAATGTCAAAGAAAGGAGGAATTAAACTCATATGAATGTCATCCCTATTTGATTTGGTAATCGCTTTTCCCCTGCAGTCTGCTCTTAGCAATCACCTGCTTTATGGTTTTGCACTGTCCTCTTATAAGTGTCAGATTTGGGATAAAGCATAGGAAAAAAAAAAAACAAATTAGCAACTCTCCATATTAATATTGGCTGCTTTATGATTTGTTTTCCATTTGAAATCTAAAAGACAAACAGCCGTTAGCAAGCTTTTCAGAGCAAGCTCGAAGACCCTTTTGTCAAAGCTTAAATCTGTCCAACTTTACTAATAATCTTCGAGTCACTGAATCAAATAATAATTGCCATAATAATGCCATATGGCAGAGAAATATGCCATCAGAGCAAAAGGAATGTCCTTTAGCAATCAGACTTAATGTTTCCTCAATTTGAAAGTAGAAAATGATATTGGTATTATTTTAACAGAGTTAGGAGGCCTAGTTACACTTTTATATGATGGTGGTTCTTGCTTGTTTTAATAGAAAATAAAAAAGTGCTATTTGGAGTCTTGTAAGAAAGACATATTTCACTGTTACTTGTTATGGTGATTGAGGTACTATGTATTTTACTCAACACCTAGCTAAACAAGTTCAATACCAAAATCTAGATCTTTAGTAGTACAATGCCAGTACAGTTTACTTTATGTACCAAGCATAATCATCTCTTGAACTGAGTAGATGCTTTGACTTATTTTTCACCGCTGTGGTTGTGAATGGCAGTCCATCAACTCAGAAGAGCATCACCTTGCCTTTGTGTCCTCTGTCAAACTCTACTTTGGTTGTGATCCATCTCACCTGGGTTGATGTTGGCTGGACTGAAATTCCATGAATGAAGGTCCACAGCACTAAAATTTTTTAATTTGTTTTTCTTTATCCTGAGGACCTGCTTTAACTACTCTGATCAAAAATTGAATTAAACCTATCGGGGGAAAAAAAAAAAAAAAAAAAAAAAATATTCTCATATTTAGGAAAAGGAGGGGGGGAAAAAAACAGCTCTGTGCACTGGGTGCTGCAGAGATTCACAATGAAGTAAGCTAGTTAATCCCAGGTTCTGTCACTAGTAAGTGGACTTGTGGTAATATCTCTTAACAAATAAATCAGATTGCCCAGAAAGGAAATGGCCTTTTCATCCTTGAAGATACAAAAAAACCTGACGGAAATATAGCTCTGAGCAACTCAGCTTCAAGCAGGGGGTGAATTGAGGTGATCTCCAGAGGTGCCATCCCACCTCAGCCATTCTCTGATTAACACAGAACCAAAAAAAACATTCTCAGAGTTTTTCTGAAATCAGAATAACAGACCATAAAGTCCTGTGTGAAAAAGCTCAAATCCCATCTTGGATGTTGTTCAGAACAGTGAATTATGGAAGCTGAAAACCATTCAGTAACTGTGCAGATTGCAGTGATTATCATTTAGCTATATTTTCCATATGCAAATGAGATGTTCAGAATTTAGACCTGTCTGAGACTGGCATTCCAAAATTCTGTCACTATACTGAGCAGGACTACACACTGAAGTTAGATTGTCTTCAAATATAAAAAAAATTGTTCAAGGACATTCTCCTGATTGTCCAGAAAGGTATGGACCCACATTTATTCAGGCCTGAATTGAGCAGAAACCACTCAGATGAAAAGGGGGTACAAAATCAGTGATACATACATGTTTTAGTAAGTATGAAAGAAAAACTATGAAAGGTATTGAACAAAAATACCAATAACATCAAAAATTAAATCAATATAAAAAATATCAGGTAGCTAGGAACAGATGAAAAGGGCTAAAGAGACCAATATTAATAGGCCTAAGCATGCTGTACAAACTGCAAATCAAGAAAAAGAAAACTAATGCAACTCAGAAAATGACCAGCTAATTAGAAGAATCTGTTCATTGTCCAATGCTCTTTCATACATTTATCAGCAACTTGTATGAAAACATAAAATCTTCACTTGTAAAACTTGATTGTGACAGAAAATTGATCAGTCATTTTAATCCAGCCATGAGGAATATAACAGGCCTGGAGAGAAAGAGCACAGGCTACACCTCTCCATTATGGAAGGACTTTTTTCTCAAAAGCTGTAGCTGAGAGAGTAGTTCAGAGAATATGCTTTGTTAGAAATATTGAAGTGCCTGTCTTGACCTCTTTTGTCTGAATTCACCCCTTTGGTTGCACTAGTGTGGGTGTTTGTCAGGTCTACTCTTTAAAGCAGATCAGGGAGAAGATCTAAGCTCAAAACAAAAATAGACTTTTTCATTTTTAGAATCCAATCATTGCCTCAGTTCATTGTTTTGGTAATGCTTACCGGTTGTCTTGAAAAAAAACAACAACTAAAAGGAACACAATTATTGTAAGAAGCCCTCTACTTACCCTATACAGCCCAGTACAGAAAAGGAAGAGAAGACTCCTTGAATACTGAGAAGTATTTGGTTAGTAGTTTATCTCTGCAATTGTGTATTTGTTCTCTCCAATTTTTCCTTAAATAAAAACCATTATGTTCAGGGTTCAATGCATCCATTATATCGCTTTCTGACTTTTTTTTGCCTTACCTGATTGGAAAACACATCAAAAGAAGTTACAAAATCAATGATAGAAGGATAATAATGGTGAATATGTACATGCTAGTAAAAAAAAGTTAGCTGGGAACTGTTAAGAAGGTCTATCTTTTTGGTATCAGCCTCAACTGTAGATAGCTCATCCTCTGTGAATTTTCTTATCCCATTATTTATGAGCCACATTTCTTTCAGAATGTCAGGATAAGCATCTTGTTTAATTATGATGTTTTGCCTCCTTAGATTCGGAAGCTGAGAATAATGTGATCAAGAGTTTCTCTGTGTGTGTATACAATAACACAAAAATTATTTATAAGTAGAACAATCTCAAAGGCAGCAAATTGTGCGAGTCTAAAGTGCAACGGTGCCTCAGAATAGCAATATGATGCCACAGCCCTTTTCCAGGAGTATGTGAAAGTGCTGTCAATTAGATTAACAAGGGAATATTTGTAACCTAAAAGTAAGAAGAATAAAAATTTACACAATTGTACATTAAAAAAACAAAAAACAACCATAACATCCCCCCATTTCCCGAGTGCTGTTAACCTGAATGGGTTATCATTGTTTCATCTTGAGCTTCTGAAATACACTTTGGGGTTTTTTTTTTTTGGTGGCACAATGCAAGGATATATATGTTTTGTACTCTTCTGGTAAGGTTTCTGTGTGTTCATGGATGTTTAGTTCTGCTCTGGTGGAAGTCATTGAGCTGTCTCAGCAGTTTGTATTTCAGTCTCGCCTCAAAGTGGAACCAGGCTACAGCTTCCCCAACACTCTTACTGCTTAAATTTTTTACACTTCAGCTTTTTGTGCTTATGTACAGCATGTTCTGCCTCTCAGTGAAATCTCTTTCCCTATAACAGAGGGAAAGTATCCCTGCATACTTTAAATTAGGAAATAAGAAATTACAGCATTACAAGCAGCAGGAGGGTCTCAGGTTGCAGAATCTCCCTTGCCCTTTTTAGAAGTGCCCATTATGGCATGGATTCAGGGAGCAGGAGCAGATCAATTTACCATCAGAAATGCCTGGTTTTCTTTTCTCATTCATTCACAATGAAGCTGCATCCAGCTTTTAGCCGCTTCTTTAATGTGTCGTTGGTGTATAGTACTTTTCAGTGTTCTTAATGTAAACTTCCAAATCAATGTTCCAGGGTCAGAAGACAACTTCTTCCTTCCTGTTGTTGCTTCTCTGTCACTGTCACCTCAGGGACATGCATCCCAGAACACTCCCATAAAAGAGCTGCAGTGCCCATGATAGCTGCCAGCTTGAAACAAGTCGCATTCCTGAATCCTGTCCTTTCCCTCAGTCTACAAGGCATGCTAATTGCAAAGGCATTAAAATTCAGTGAGATTGTGATAAGGAAAACAAATGTACAAAAAAAAATTAATTAATGTATTTCATTAATGTCTTATAGTCAGAGAGAAAGAAGCAGACTCTTTGCAAGCATGTCTCTGAAGTGGGCAGGGAGGAGTAATGAAGGATACCCCTCAGAGTCTCTGAAGAGCAAAGGTGAGAATGCAGAATGCTCTTGCTAGAGGTTAGAGGTGGTCCCTGAGGAGATAAAGGGAGTAGCTGTAATTTCTGTGCTGAGAGGTTTTGTATTTACAAACTTACACGTGAAAGTTCTTGCTGTGAGCTCATCACTGGCAGCTATTTTCATACCCATCTCACCTATCCTGATTGCAAGGCTATCAAATTGCACAGAGTCATGTTGGGATGAGATTCGCTGAGGACATTAATACAGAGGTTTCTGAGCTGGCTTTTCCTCTGCATCCCATGCTGGGTCCCGTGCCCCCTGGGCAGTCACCCGCTTCGGGCAGTGGTAGTGTTGACTCCTCTGGATGGTTTTCATGCCTGGACATTGGGGCTAAGCCTCTGGGGGCAGCCCGGGGAGCAGCCTTGTATTACTGCAGTTATTTGGGTGTTCCACCCCTTCTCTTCTGCAGCCCCCTCCTCCAGCCCTCGTCTCTGTGTTCCTTTGAGGTTGTGCAGCTTTTATCAGGGATCCTGGCAAGGATGTATGAGGTTGGGTCAGCATCACGCAAACATGTGTGGCTTGCAAATGTAAACTTCTGTACTTGCACAGCCCAGCTCAGTGTCCTGTGAATCCATGGGTCTGAGTCGAGGCTGCTGTGGAGGTCTTTGTCCCTGTGCATTTACTCAGGACTGTGAAAGAGCACTTTTAGAGAAACAGAAACTTCAAGGAGAGCAGTTTGCATCACCATATGTAATTTTTATGGTTTTTAAGGACAATCTGACATTTTCTGTGAAATTATAATGTTGCTCTTATTGCTTCTCTGTCCCTGAAAGTGCACGTAAAATTAATTTGTGTGCAGTCTCTTAATTCCCAACAAATACAATGTTTAAAAATTAAGTTCATGCCTCTTGTTTGTGCCATTTATACCCTTTTTTTTCTTGAAACTGTCTAGTTCTGTCAGATAAGGGAGCAAATGCCTTCCAGCTCAGCAAAGTGCATTTGCAACCTGCTGTCATTAAGCAGCTAAAGCTGAAATATCATGGGGACTTTGCTGTCCCAGTCCCTGTCACTATTCTCTTATTCTGCAGCTACAAAGAGCATGTTGTTACATAACTAACATAATTTTTAGTGTCACAGCAGGCAGCTAGTGAAATGGAAACTGAGAACTGGGTTATTTTAGTTAGGAAAGAAAATGAATATATGAGATTATTCAGATCCACTTTATTTACAAATAGAAAAGTTTTTTGAAGAGCTCTCAAGAACAGTTGTTCAGCAGCAAAATTCTTACCAACTCCATTTAGGCAAAAAGAAGTGTGGCACCTCAGGTGCCTCTGTTTAAACTCTTGTGCTGCTGTGAGTTCATTTGGAGATTATATGTTTGTCTGAAAACTCTCTGGTAGAACGTTTGGCTGTTGCTTTCAAACCAGATGCTCAGAGCAGTTCTGGTATTTTCGCGTGCCCGCGCCTAAATAGAAGTGGCCTGATTTGCAGAGGTGTGATCAATTCTAGGTCCTATTGAAATCAATGGAAACTGATGAGTGCTCAGTTCTTTTGAAAACCAGGCCATTTATATATAGGTGCCTAAATATGGCACCCAATTTTGAAAAACCTGGCTCTAGGACCATATACCATCTTCCTCCTTTTGATATCTGGGTCCCTGCTGTAACAAAGGGTAAGAAGGGTAATGAAGAAACAATTGTAATGAAAAGAAGCCAGGAATACTTCTGTGTACTTATTACCCTGCAACTATAAAAATATTAGTTTAGATCATTAAAGGCATTAGAGTAGAATGCCTCCTCTTCTCTGTTTACTCTGTTTTGTATTGAGAAGAGAAAGTGAAGCAAATGGCTACTCCCGTGCATGTGCAAATGTGATTACTGTCTGGGAATTAAATTCAGATAGAACATAAAGACACCAAAAAAACACCCCATCCCTGATGCCTGAAGAAAGATATCTGTACAGATTTGTTTCTGCCTTCTCATTTCCAACAGAGAAATATATTCTGAAATGCATTAGTGGACAAATATTCACTCACAAACTCTCCTACTTTCTACAATATTATGAAAGCAACTTTCCTTAGAAAATATTTCCATTTTCTGCCATTTTTTTTACAGAACATATAGCAGTTTTACATTTTTTACTCAATATGCTGCGAAGCAGAAAAGAATTATGATCTGTTATCACAATAAAACCTCTGCCAGATAATATGGTTAGAGGCTTTTGCAAAGCTCACAGGATCCTGAGGAACTCATTTCAGCAGTGCCATTAGCATCCTCCCAAGGAAAGCATTCAGAGCCTTCAGAACAGATTTTATTTGTGGTTATACAACTGTGTGAAAACTCCTATAATTGATTCCAGAAACCAAATACAAGCTGAAGCATTAGAAACGATTATTTTTCATGCTGTGATCGTAAGATTACAGATGAAAAACATCTGGGGCCTATGTCCAGGTTTGCAAGCCCCCAGGTTCTCCATTTGTGAGCTTCTGGGAGCAATCATTAGAGCTAATGACTTGTATTTTCCAGTTTGTGGATTGGGTAATGGTGGTATTTCGTGTTTTCCTATGGCTTTGTTCTGTGTTAACCTCCCACGTTTAATAGGGTATAATCTCTGAACCTCTTTTGGGGTGAGGATTTCTCCTTATGGATCTGCTAGTATCTAATATTATTTGAGCTTTGTGGCTTTATTCTTGCATGAGGAAGAGAGATGGGAGGGAAAAGGTGGTCTGTCTTCTCTTTCCAGCTGTCTTATTTCCTGAACATGGTAAAACCTGCCCTTATGTTCCCTTCTGTTGGATATTTAGAAATGTGACAAAGGGGCACTATGAAATTCAGAGAGGAAAATACTTTTTTTATTGTTGTTCAAGAAACCAAGCCAAGGTGAAGTCTGATTATTTTAGCATCATGCAGTTCTAGAGTTGATGCTTCAAGAAATAAATGTTAAAACTGGATGAAGTTTAGAGCAAGGATGGAGAATGGTCCTTTCCTTTTTAGTTTGCAGCAGGAGGCACCTTTTGAGACTGAATTGCCAATTCTGAGCAGAATCAGTACTTTCACTTTAAAGTCAAGATTACCTGTAGGTCAGGTTAATGTGGGCTTACTTGTAAAAGTAATGTTGGATCATTTAATCAATGTCTCTGAAGTGCACTCAGATTTGAAACAAAACAAAGGAACCCTTTGAAGCAATGAGGGTTCATTTTAGTTTAAGGTGATGAGTTTTTACTTATGTCGGTGATTGTGTCATGTTTACTAATGTAAATGCATTTTAACCTTGGCATCCCTCCTTTGACTGATACAAATTTGTGAACTTCAAGGATGTAGAGGGAAATTCACTAGTTTAGAAGAAGCTGAAGACATGGTTTATTGAGCTTCAATATACTTTGGAGCCTAGAAATATCCAGGCACTATTTCTGGTATTTCTAATGGGTTACGTGTTTTAATGGGTAAAATAGAGAATGATTTCTGGACAAAACAAAGCCAAATCAAAATAGTGACATAGGAACCTTTGTACTTTCCATATGAGCTCACTTTTCTGCTGCAATACACCATGGGATGCTAGTCATTTAAAAGCAAAGTTAAAATACTGGTATCCCAAACCATTTTCTGTGGGGTTAACTGAGAAAAAGGGAAGTATCTGCGCAGTTGAGAGACCTTGGCAATTTAGATTAATCTTGGGACGTGTAACCATTTTTAGATTTAGAGATTGTTAATGAGGATTTATTGTCATTTCACAAAATGCTTCCAGACCACATGGATACTTGGTTCCCTTGGCTTTCCTGCAGAAAATCTGTTCCCTCTGCTTAGCCTTCCTAAGCCTCTCTGTGGCTGCTGTTGTCGTCAGCAGTAATACTGGTCCCCAAACGCAATTAGTGTCCGTGTCACATTGACAGCTTTACATGTTTCTGTGTGTATTACCTGCAGAATCAGGTTTTCTGCACAGATATTACTGTTCTATTAAGAATTACAGATCAATGTAATGACAACCACATGCCCAAAAGGTTGTGTCCCTTTCCAGCTGTTTCAGTTACTCTGCGAGCCCCTTAAGTCTCCTGTCATCACATATTGCAGCACAAATACAGCCACAGATACCCGAAACTCATTTTGTTCAATCTGAGTGGTGCCCGGGTGTGTTCTGAGTGTCTGCAAGTGTGTCAGTGATGTTTGTTAGAAGCTGCCAGATGTGGTAGCCCAAAACAAGGCTGTTGCAGCTCCATGTACCCAGGTTGAGCCAGCGGTGAGGCTGAAGGTGTGCTAAATGCAGATTATAAATGCATAAATTGTATATACAGCCTATTGCTATTCCTGTGTACTCCAGAACACACCTGTGTATAGAGAAATAGTTACATATGGAACATGGATCCCACCAGCAGCTGGAATCAGACACTCAGGAGTTTTTGAGGAATTCCTAACAGTAGTGGGATAATCTTTGCCCACTTCCTCAGTTGGCCTCTTGGGAGTCTGGAAGAATGAAACATATTTCTCTATGCTCATTCACGTAACCTGGTGGTCACTAAAATGCGGGGAGGATTCTTTCTCTCTTGTGCTTTACTCTTACAGCTAACTTTTTAAAAATTACACAAATGTCAGCAAAATGTGTCTATATGTGTCCTCCTCATGGTGTCCTCTGCAGCTTTACCAAGGATGATAAAGAATGGGTGTTAAGAGGAATCTTCTTATCATCTGCTCTAAAAACAAAAAGAGGAAGCGAGAGGTTGTGTAATTGAACTGAAAAATGTCAAATAGCCACATGGAAAAGAACCCTTGGAATACTCAAAATATAAATATATTCAAAATTTGATTTTAGTAAATTATACTCAATGAATTATTGCAATATTATTCATGTGGCTGTTCCTGAGAAATTGGACTCCATTAGTTAATACCTTAATGCCAAACATGGATAAATTAAAATCAAGTTTCAGTAAAAATTATCTCTCCTGTACAGAAAGATTATAGCAATGCAATAATTTTGGTATCTTAGCATGAGCTGACTGTGAGCTCAGAACAATGAGGTATCAAAAAAATGATCATTTTCAACTTTTTGAGGGGACTTAGAGGAAGGCAGAACATAAAATATGAGAAAATCATTGTTCAAGTGAAAGTAATGGTGTATTTTGGATACCAAATAGGAATTCAATATGCTAAGCATGTTCATTTTCTTATTTTCTGCACATTGGAATGCAGATTCTCCTATCTTAGAAGTAAACTTTACCCTGTAACTACAACTTCTGCTGCAGAAAATGTAAGAGAGCCTAAAATGTTCAACAGACGTATAGGAATGTCTTACCCAATCCTCTCTTAAAGTGGTTGGCTCTGCTGTGTCAGATGCACGGAGTTAGATTCTGAGTAATGTATTGGAGTGAGGTTCTGTGATAACTCTGATTATGGCATGTTGTTTCAGTGAAGCAGACTGTTGACATCTTGTTTCCTATATTACCAAAGGAAAAGTGAGGAGTGAATGAAGTATGTGATGAGCAGCTTAGTTGAGGTAATTTAGTACCTTTTTGTGCTCTGGGCAAAATGATATATTTCTAAGTGCACACAAAGTCTGGTTGAAAGATTTATGCTGGGGTTACTGTTGAGAAATAGTCTTTTCTTTCTAGCTGTGCTAGAAATTCTAGCTAGAATTGCTTGGAGTCTACTAATCGGCTTTAGTGGTAGACCTGCTGAGAAAGCATTGCAATTGTCCTTGTGGAGTGCAAGAAAGAAATGTAGGGATTAGATTTCTGAATAATTTTTGGATATAGGCAGTATGAATTTGTGAGGGAAGCTTCATAAGTAATGACAGGCCAATTTAACTGTAACAGTAATGAGCTAAGAACCAAAAGAAGTCAATTATTTTTCCTTTCACTTTTATTATGAGATTTCTACCTTGTTAACTTTCTTAGAAGTGGATAGGAGAAGGATTCAGTACCATTTTCTACCATTTACTGATTTAACTGATTTGTATTTTTTTCTGAAAACCTGCCATAGGCTCATCTCTGTATGTTCATGTAACTGTGTATGAGATTGGCCCATTAAAACCCTCAGATGATGAATGAGTCCAGGTTCACATGTCAAAACTGCTTCAGACACTTAATATTTGATTGTAGTTGACCCCTAAGCATTTGCCCAGGCTACGAAAATGAAGCTGAGATTGCAGTCTGCTGCATGTTTCAGGTGTTTCGAGGGCTTCTCTGTGCAGGATCACGGAGGTGAAGTTCTGCTGTGTTCAGTCCTGTTTCCTCTCCACCTGAGACTGGGTGAACTGGTCACCCAGAGAGGAGATGGCTTCTGGTGCTGTTCAAAGAGGGCTCCTTGAAACTGGCCAAGAGTGTGTGCAAAGTACTTGTTCTGCCTTGTGACTGGCCAGGGACAGCCTGCATTTCTATGTGAGAGGTAGAAAAGCAAAACTGGGCTAAAACTTAGAGCTAGTGCTGTTACTTTGAACAGAGAACACTACAACTATTACAGCTAAAATCCTGAACTAGCAAAATAGACATTCAGCCACATACCAAACATCAATGCTTGCTCTGCATTGTGTCTCAGGAGGTTTTTAGGTACCTCAGGACGTGTGTAGGGGTAGAGCATTCTAGGTCTGAGGTGTTGGATGGACCCGGGCAGGACACCACATGCTCACTAACCCTTGACATGCGCTGCAGGAAGAATTAAGAATTCGTGTGTTTACCTTTGTTCTCTGGTACTCCCTTTCCCAATCAGAAAGTATGCTAAATACCTCTGCCTACTATTACAAATGTTTAAAGTCTTATTTGAGTGAATTCTCTTGTCTCCTCACATATTTTAGTCCATTTTGCCTTACTGAACTGGTTTACTATGCTCTTCTGCATTGCCTTCTTTGGTTCTCACTTTGGTCTGAGTGTGGTTCCCCTTGAGAGATACAAAAGTTCATATAAGTGAGCTCATGCAACTTGTAACAAAGCTTAGTGGGTTTTGTGCAGAAAAATAAATTCCAGTTTGAGTTTCTTGTGTGATCAGTGCAGAATGTGATCTCAGAAGGCAGGTGATGAAGAACTAAACATAAATGCATAAGATGTCTCAAATGAGTATCAGAAGGGAAGGGGAAGTGGCTGAAAGCACCACTTTAGAGCCCTTCCCTAAGTTTGCATGTCACCTGCACAGAGCAGAAGGAGAGGCAGTCATTGTATTAAGCAAATCTGTTGTAGAACAGAGATTTAACTTGGACCCTTGTATAAGTTTCTCTGAAGAATGAAAAATGTTACAGGTTGGGAATCTGATGGAGATAAACTGGCCTAGGTTGTCCTTGACTCATAAAAAAATTAACTTTTGATAAATGAAGGCAGTAATTCATAAGGGAAAAAACCCAATAACCTCTAACCACTTTTTAAAGTAAGAACAAGAAAGTCAATAATCAGTGTATCAAGAAGAGGTATTTGTTTGTTTTGTATTTTTAGGCCTTCTTGTAATGCAGAGAGGTCATCTCAAAAAACACTTAGTTATTGAACCTTATTTCACATTTCATAATTTTCCTTTATCACTTAGAGTAATTTTAATTGTTTGTAACTGTTCTCCTTCCATGCAGCAGAAGAGAAGCCTCAGAGAACACAGAGAGGGGTTATTTCCAAATAGATGATTAGAGCATTGCAGTAGAAAATCAAATTAGATTACAATGAAATGCAGCTATAAAAATGCTATTACTTTGGTGAATTTTATGCAAGAACCCTCATACAATGATGCATTAGGATTTGCAGAATCTACATGGAGGAGCACTAGCTTCAGAGAAAAGAAATAATCGAATTGAGGAGGCCTCTGGTCTGCAAGATGATGTAAAGCAGACTCTTCAAATAAAATAGAATGATTTTAAACCAGAATAAATCTTCATTTATACAGGTGAAAATATAACTTTCCAGTGATGCCAATATTACTATGCAACATTAAAATGTTGGGCAGACTCCTGTTTGGTTGATTTGGGGATTTTTTTCCCAATTGCATCAAGGCGACTGGTAATATGCCTAAAATAAGATACTTGCTAAGTGCTTTCCTGGATTGGGACCATGGAGCACACACAGCATTTTGCAGGATTGATCTCCAGTATAGTCTATGAAAAATCTCATTATTTCTAGGGAATATCAGTTTACTGTCCTTTATTTTTTTTTCTTTTCTCCCTTTTTATCACTATTGTGATTATTAGTATTTTCTGTTAACATTGTTATATCCCTTATAACCCAAATGTTTACAAATAGAATATGAAGATGCTGCCGCCCACATTTGCACTGACATTTGTACTTTGAGAGTTAAATCCTTTTTCTTGTGCTACTGTTTCAAGTTCCTGCAGATTTCTAAGGGAAATGTTGAAAAATTTCTTTTGAAAGATCCATTATAATAGAGTGTTTCTGTATAGTGCTTTCTAAATAATCCATACAATATCACAGATTCTTCAAACCTCACAGACATTCTGGTAACATCTTTGAATTACTTGAGTGTGGAGATCAGTGGGTGGGTTTGATAGAGAGGAGGAAGCTGTGAAAAAAACCCTGCTATGTGGAACAGAGATTGATTGTTAAATGACTTGTCTGGCATGCTCATAGCTTGCACTGAATAGACTCTACCAGCTCTGCATTTATGTAGGGTTCTTCAGGCTATATCCAGTATGACAGTATTATTACTATGACACTATGATCTAATAATCCTAAAAATCAGGTGGACCGAAAGCTGATCAAAAATCAATTCAGAATAATAAAACCACCCCTTCTTGCTGCTGTGGCATTTGTGAAAATAATATCAAGATATTTCATAGGGGTGGAGGCAGATTGGATCACAGGCAGTGCTGCTCCCTTTGGTGTCTGACAAAAGAGGCAGGGTAGAGAGAGACAAATAACTGTCTGCTTTCCAGTGCTGCCAACCTTCCTGTAAAAAGTTAAAATGATGGACAGAGCCCTGCTTGGTTGGTTGTTTTCTTCCCCAGTGAATTAAGGCACTTGCTTGTGCCCTTAAAATGAAGTATTTGCCAAGTGCTTTGCTGGGTTAGGCAGGAATGCTTATGCCGCATCACACGCAAATGCATATTTGTAGTTGAACAAATTAATGTATAAAGGTCTGGTTTGGTCAGATGCTCGGGTACTGTTGTAAGGTTCATATCATGTACACAGAGGGTGGTGAGACATCTCCGTTGCTGAGCCTGATTTAAATGTTTTCATGATTGTAGTCAGTTTGGTCATTCTGAGTTTGCCATGTAAAACAATAGCAAGGATTAGTTCTCTGCCAATATATTTTCTATTTGCTGTAGTATTTTCAGTATAAATCTACTTGACCCTGTAGCAAGCCTTACGTGTAATCAGTGTGGTTTATTAAAGGCTTGTTTTGGTAGCACTGCACTTTCTATCAATGAACTGTGTCTGAAAGCAATCTGTGGTAGACTGATCCACTTTTCTGTCAGTAATCTTTCCAAAATAACACCAATATATCCTCATTGGTACAAACTGTCAAGCAGAGGGGAAAGCAAAACGAGCGAAAACAAAGAAATGCAAGAAATAAAACCAAAAGTGAGTAAATATATGCTGTGGCTGACATGGCATTTGGCTTCATGCTGCTGCTGAGGAATCCTCCCCCCGGCCGAGCTCTTGCTGAACTGGAGGAAATCAAATGCAAACTCAAGCATGTGAAATGGAGTTTCACACGTCTGAGACAGCCAATTAATGTAATTTTTAGTTTTCCACTGTTTTGTAATATGGGAGTTCTGAGTCAGGAGAAGGATTTTTTTCCTTATTATTTGTTTCTATTCTAGTCATAAGGGTTCTTTGTTTTATAATTTTCGGTGAGAGTTGTTTACTGCTTCTGGCTGATACGGAAAAAAAACCCTAATTTCATGATGTTTTTGGGATTAGCATATGCCCTACCGTCAGGCTGGCAAAACAAAACTTCATATACCTCCTTTACTGCATATTTTATATTCATAGGAATGGGCAGCGTATGAAGAATAATTCCTAATCCCAAACCACTATTTGAGCCTAGTCAAAAACTTAAATTCATAAGTCTTACGAACTACCCCTACGGTGGGCACTACATGCCTTTTTTTGTTTAAAAAAAGTAAAATACTTTATATGTAAATAAAAGCAAAATCATGATAGCTTAATAGACATGATGAATACATTCCATGTTTTCTCCAATAAAGGTGGCTAACAAGCTTTTTTTTAGCAACTGTCATGGTCTAACCCCAGATGGCAACTAAGTACCAGAGCCACTCTCTTGCTTCCCCTTCCCCTTTCTCTCATCTGTGATCTGTGGAGGAGACTAAGGAACAGAAACTGAAACAATGTAAAGATACATCCATAATAATAATACATAATAATAATAATAATAATAAATAATAATAATTAATAATAATAATAATAACAATATAATAACAACAACAACAACAATAATAGCAGCATCAACAGCAAATAATAATTATAATCATAATAATTGTCAATGCTACTAAAATTTTAATTAAAAAAGGAGAGGAGAGAGGATATGAAACCCACACACTACGTGATAGGTGAGCCACAAAAATCTGCTCATTACCCCACTGACCATGCCAAACCCTGACCATTTCCTCATCTCAGGGTAATTCCCTGTTTATGTGCTGGCCACGTCTGTCTGTGTGTGGAATATCATTTGGCCAGTTTGGGTCAGCTCTCCTGGCCCTGCTCCCCCTGCCTCTTGTGCATCTGATCACTGAAATGTCCTGGATTTAGGGTGAGCATTGCTGAGTAACACCCAAAACATCTCTGAGTCACCAGCAGTCTTCTCATACTGAATACAAAGCCCAGCAATGTACCACTAGTAAGGCACAAATCATTGTATCCCAGCTGAAACTAGTACAGTAACTCATGGAATGAAACTTCTTGTCTGAGGATTGTGTGATACTCTACTAAAATTTAGAATTTTTAATATTCTAGAATTTTGTGAAAATTATATACAAGGACTTGAACTTTTGGATGTTAAAAGAGGCTGTCAAAGGAGTAGAGGAGCTGCAGCTGTTACTTCCTAATGTCTTCATTCCCCCAACTGGGAAGAAATGCCCTGGCATGTTGGATCAGCCCTCTTTTGGATCTCTTACTAAGGGGAACAAATGCCCTTAGAGAGTGGAGGCCAAAGCCCTGCAGTAAAATAACCTAGAAAACTCTCTCAAAGGGCATTTAGGTGCTGAGACTAAGATGTGAGTCTTCCCACATGTCTTTGTCTTTTAAATTCCCAGCATTCAGATTTCCTTCTCTAACAACATGAGAAGGTTTTTTCCTCAAAGGGTAACCAGTTGTCTCATTTATTGAGAAAGGCAGGAGATTTGCATGTGTGATAAGACAGGAGTTTTCTCTGGTTCTTGTCTTGCCTTTTTATAGAGCGGTCCTCTGCATGAATCACCTTTATTGCTGGGCTCCAACTGGTAAATTATATGTACAGGTATTGGTCTGTATCTATTTATGTGTAGGCTTCAGTGTGGTCACAAATATCAACCGTTTTAATAAGTTTCAAAAGGTGAGAGCAGAGAGCAGAGCCTCTAGCAATACCAAAGAGGAATATCTGTGAAACTTTTCTTTGCAGTCAGCACTTGTGACAACATCTGTGCCATTGCTGAAATAGAACTGGGGATGATGGCTTCACTCCTGTTGGCTTTGTTTCTGTGACATCTGATGTAGAAGAATTGCAGTAACCAAAGCTGAAAAGCATAAAAGAACCTTCAGCTGTGGCCTAAATTGGTTAATATTAGTCACAAGGCAGTTTTACAACTAATGAAATGTTTCAAATTTAAGAAAAGACACATAGAAGCCTACTGAATTAAGATGAAATAAGCTATGTGTTGGAGAAAAGCAAGCTGAAAAAAAAATTGTACAATCACAGTATTTCAATTTGGAAAGGACCCACAAGGATCGTAGAGTACAACTCTCTTTTGATCACATGACAATCTGAAGCTAAACCACTGGATCAAGATCCTTCACATATTCCTTGAACTCTGCTGTAGGAAGCCTTTTCCTAAGGGCTGAACTTCCCAGGTGCAGCTTCATTCCACTTCCTTGTGTCCTGCTGCTGGTCATCAGGGAGAGATCAGTGCTCTCCCTTCTCTGGGCCCCTTGGGGAAGGTGTATCCTGCTGTCAGGTCCCCCCTCAGCCTTCTCTTCTCCAAGATGAACAAGCCAGTTGACCTCAAGACACTCAGTCTTGCCCTTGGGACCATCTTGATCACTGTCTTCTTGACACACCTTTATAATTTGATGTCCTTCTGCTGAGGCATCCAAAATTGCTGATAGTGCTTGAGATCCACACCAGTGCAGTGTAGAGTGGGACCGTGTTCAGACATCCTGGGGTTTCACTGTATACATTGAACTTCACGGTATTTTTTCTGAATTCTAAGCCAGGATGAGCCATGTCTGTGTGCCATGACTTAGCAGGATGGGTTTTGTCCCTTTTTTAAAGCTGGTGTAGAATAAGTAATAGAAGGAATAGCAAGGAAACTGTGGATTGTGCATGTTTTCACTCTGGAATTTCAGTAGCTGGTGACTTGGAATAGAGTTTATATTTGTGTATACAAATTTAGCAGAGTGGTGAGTCTTCAGTGTCAGCTTCCTGCTAAAGAGTGTTCAACTCCATGAGACATATAGAGCAGCATCAGAGTGTTTTGTCATCGGTCATCAGAGAAAGAAAAAAGAGTAGCAAATACCCACATGACATTCTTCAGTTGGTTAGGAAAGGTCTGGTCTCCTTGTGAGTCCTGTGTAAGCTTCGAAGTATGCAAAATCTGCAAATTTGTCTCCAGCTTGCATTTCAGAAAAGAGCATGTACATCAACAAGGCCAGCTTTATTGCCACAGCTAGAAATGCAAGAATATTTAACATAGATTAGTTTTAATGTTGCTGTTTGTTGATAAAAGAGATGTGTGTGCTTTCCATGCCAGGAGTATAAACACACAAATGAAACGTGAACTTGCATTCATTTTTATGCACAGATATACAAGGAAATATTAATGGATACTTATGCTGTTTCAGGCATAAAACCACAATGTATAATATCTAATAAACCAGGGATTAATCCTTGGACTAAAATCTGTATGAACAGCATCTCTTCTGTTTTGGCTTTCTTTGCCAAACAGCTCTCTCCCTCTTGAATACATGCCTCCCCAAACCTTTCTCCTCTTATGGTTGGGACAGACTGCCATTTAATTTAATTCAGCGTCAAAAGGACGTCAGAAGGGAAAAACAAGTGAAATGCTGCATCCACAGAAAACAATGCTAAACTCTTACTGACTTTTGGGAAAAAAGGAGTCCCCTGGATTACTTGAATGTATATACATCCCTGAGAAGAACTCTTACATTCCTAAGAAAAGCTCTTCTTGAAATTGAAGACGAGATCTTGCAGGAAAATGGTGTTAAGCAGTGTTTGGAGCTGCCTTTACACATAGAAACAATGTGTTTTGTAGAGAAACTGTTCGGGGTGTAGCTAAGGTAGATAATATCCTTTATATGTTAGTGCATTATATCCATTGTCAGAAAACAAATTGTACACTGTTTTCCTATTTTAACAGTTGTACTTTAATGAAAAGTACTAACAGTACACTAATGGCATAACACTCTGCTTGTAGCTGAGAGGCAAATACTAAGAGAGCAGATAATTGTTTTAGAATTGTGCTCCTTCAGAAAGGAGAAATCAATAATAGCTGAAGTGGAAAGGGAAGACCAATTGAAAGGCAAAATAAAAAGTTTGAAAGTAAGATGTTGGCAAGACCTGACTGTGATTTACAGAGGATTTAGTCCATGGTAACGTGCTCTTTTCCATCTTTTGAATATAATGATGTACTTCACCAGCTGTTTTGTTTTGACTTCCAGAGATAGTGTTTCTTGTGAACACATCTAGTGTTCACACTTTCATGTGATGAACTCCTTTGTTCTTGGGTTAAAAAAAGAAAAAAGAAAATGTATTTATTATTTAGGGTTGTTTAACATGATTAATTTTTATCATTGTTTATCCTTATTTAAAGAAACTGGCTACTACTACTCCCATAATCTCAGGGATGAGAACTATTTGTTGGAAACTATATTTGAGAAATATATGACCTCCGTGTGCTGGGTGCACATGAAAGAGGGTAGCAACCCCGAAGAGTCCAATGTTTTCTGTCAGTTTTTGTCCAGAGAGCCGTAGAGAGCCAGGGATGAGCTCTAGCACCCACATCTCCTGCTTCTCAACCTGCAGAACAGCTCATGTTGTAAAGAAGCACGAGTGAGCAGAGTAAGTGCAGGTCTTGTGCAGAACACAGTCTAAATATTTAACATGAGGCATGTTAAAAAAGACAACTTCTTTATTTATTTTTAATGTGTTTATTTCAGAAATAGAAGTCAGATGGTAGCCAGTCAAACCACAAAGGATTTCCCAGGATGATCGTGACTGTGGGCTGGGATTTTTTTTGAAATTCTATTTAGCAGTGAAAACTATGACATTTTAATGTCTAGAAAACATGTTGGTGACCCAGGAATGAATATTCTTTTTGTGGGGCTGGGAATATTAGAGCAAGTTCATTGCTGATGGACTCACCAAGTGACAGGGTCATTTGGGCAGGTGATAAATTGTCCAGAGTCATTTCAAAACTGTGCTTCAGGGAATACTGCCTGGTGGAGAATTGAATAAATGCTACTCCACATTCAGCAGTCTTTCAGAAATCTCCCTGTAGCCTGTTTTCATTGCTTGCAGAGCATCTCTACAGGGCAAGAGCTGTGTAGACAAGTAGTTTTCATAGCTCTGAAAAATCATGATTTCTCTTGCTTTTTCTTTTCTTTTTTAGGGTGATGCTACACACATGCATACCCCACAGGAACACAACAGTTATGCTCCTGGAAAAGTATTTGGAGATAAAACATTATCTGTCTTGTAGGATGGGGTTGCTTGGAAACTCCTCACATTTTATTTTCACCACCTCATTAGAAATAAGAGGGACTGATAAATGTGAGGGTCTGCCACCATCCCCACAAAATACTTCATAACACCCTGAATCTCTTTATGAAGAGTTCTGCTTACATGCTCGATCATGGCATCAAACCTAGTCAACTGGGAAAAAAAAAACAAGGAGAAAAACCAAATGTCCTGTCTCTATCACAGCGTAGGACAATGTCAGAAGAGGGCAGCCCCTCTGGCAGCAGGCCCGTGCTCCTCCTGGTATTCACCACTTCTGTTTCTCAGGGATGTGCTTGGGTGCTGCTTTTTCCATCATTGTCAACCGCGTGTGGTGAGGTGCTGTCACCCAGTGCTGCTGAGGGCATACCCAAACAGTGCACTATCTAAACCCATTTCCCTGCATGATGGTCTGTTTTTCCCATGTATTGGTTCTCCTCCCTCCTGCCACCTTTGTGCTCTCTGTCATTCCCTTCCTGGGCTATTATCTGTGCCCTGGCCTTTGGAAACGCTGGAAGCACCTAGTGCTTAGCTGGTGCTGCCAAACACAACGATAAAAATACCTCTCCATCCCACTGCCACTCTGCAATTGCGTAAATTCTGTTCTTGCTATTCAGGCTCCGTCACAGCACAGTCACAGAGATGTAATCTGCTGGACTGGGAGCACACAGGATAAATGGCTCCAGGATTTAGCCTGCTGGAAACAAAGGGTGTCTGTAATTTAGGATTTAGTCAGTAAAAGGAAGATGATTGAAATAACATTGAGAACTTGCAAACCCTTCCATTTTTATTGTAGGCCTTAAAATAATGCTTTTATTTCTCTGTCCCACTTCCTGGAGTTGAGTGATTTTGCAAATATCTCAGACTTATTACTCTTTTTTTTTTAATAGTTATTTTTAGCCATCAGTTTTGAGGGAAGTCTAATAGGCATGCAAATAAGAACAATCCAAAGGATACTTTTAAATTAATCACGGGTTTTACAGGGTCACCTAAATCACAATAGTACTGGCTCGGAGTTGGCCATATTGCTATGATATGGTAGTTGAAATACTGACCTTTTCATGGCAGCCATTGGGTACAGTCTAAAAAAAGGATGGAAGAGTTACTTATTCTGAACTGGAGAATCTTTCATAGATATTTTTTGATATAATATTCATGTTCTCCACTGGAGTGTAGAAAAGGAAAAAGAGGGTCTAGTACAGGGACAGCATATAGAAAAGTAGAACATGGAGCAGATGAACTGAAAGTTCCATACTGTATTGGAATCTGAATTTTGCTTTTTATAGTAATTTAATTGAAGAGTTCATAGGTCAATAGCTTCTAATAAAACCCCAACACTACCAGTACAATTCAGAGTAGTTGATTAGTGCACAATATTGTGTGAAATTTGGAACTGTTCATCAGCTGAATGCCTAAAGCCCTAAACATGTGAAATCCATTTGTTCCTACAAAAACCTTGTAATAGCAAATACAATTAATTTATATTTTATAACTAATAATAACATGGAGACATAAAAATCCAAGAAATAGCATCTAAAAGTATATATGTGACTAAATTATCTTCAGTTAGGAATCAAATGATTTGCACTAATGCTCCAATAATTGACAAATGGTTTTAAAAATTACATGGCTAATTGAACAAGATTATAGAAAATCTTTTTTGTGGGAAGTGCAAATAAAGTCTACAGTTAAAATCTTGCTGCCACTTAAAATCACATAAAGGATTAAGGTATCTTTTAGAGTTTTAGAAGTTTAGTTAGGAAGTGAAAAAGAAAAAAAAAAAAAAAAAACAAAAAAAGAAGAAAAATGCCTGGGCAGGTACAAGAACACACCAGAATCACTCTTAATGATTTGCCTCAAAAATTAACAGCAGAATTTAAGAATTCAGTTGCCAGATAAAAAGCAACCTAACATTTTAAAGAAATCACTTTAGAAATTTGCATACCATAGTCTCTCCTCAAATACTATGTTATTTGGTTTAGTACTTAAACTACCCTGAGCTGAATTATTCTATTTTTTTCTGCATTCCACAACTAATAAAATACATAGCTATCATTATTAGAAAAAAGTATGCATGCATGCAAAACATAATTTGCGAACAAATTGCATGAAAAACATAATTTGCTGAATACCCAACAATTTTCTACAGATAGCCAGTGAGATTATGAAAAAGTGAGAGACTGAAAAAAAAATGACAAATAGACATACAGGTAGTATTTAAAAAGAGGAAATATAAAAGAAGAAACAGTAAAAAAGAAGAAAGAAGTGTTCTTTCATGATCTTATTTGGGTTCTTTGATTTTTATCTACTTTCAAAATATTTAAATTATCATTTGTGTCTGGTGGCTAAAATTTTTCGGCATTCAACAGAGAATCAACTTAGATTTTATGCTTTAATGCTATCAGTTTAACAATGATGGGTTGATGAAGGGCCATTGTGTCTATACTTTGCCCACTGTCTTTTGATAAAATAAATTAATGTTACATAATTAATAATTTTAACATGGTTATTTTACTATGCTAACATATTTTGAAAATGAAAATGCTAGTGCACAGCAAGCCAAATGTGTAAGTACCTCTCACAGTGTCTACCATTATATAGTGTCTCAAAGAAAAGTTTACATTTTGTAATCATTTTTTAAACTAGTTAACCTCATTAAACACCACAGGAAAAACAGAACAAGACTAATCCATTAGACTGCACTTTCCAAAAGTGGACTCTGTTTCCCTATCACAGCTCTTGCTGAGATCATAGGTGATCACCTATGGTCTCTCTTCAGAGATTTAATCTGAACAATTCATCATTGTAGTCAGATTTCACGTGGCTACTAAGTCCTGGGTGATCTGCTGTTGAATACTATACAAACGATAACATTACACAAAATAAACACCTTTTGCACAATTACTGCTGCCTCAATATTTGCTTTCAGTTGGCCATTCAGGTTATAGTATAAAATTCACATCTTTGTTTCTCCCAGGAAGCCTCTTCCCTCTCAAGTATTTTGATTTAATGTATCAACATTTCTGTTAATCAGATGTTATTGCCAGATCCCCTTCAGAGCAGTATTTAAGTCCATCCTGCACCTCGTGATAGGAACAACCTTCCATGCACTCATTCCTTTCAATCTTGCTCTGATCTACTGCCAGGGATTGTCTGTGGAATTGTCTGCAGCCTTTCCCAGTGGATCCATATGGATGTCAGAAAAATCAGCTGTGTGTTGCTCCACAGAGCTAGATGCTCCATCCTGTGTTCTGCAAACCTCACAGGTTTAGCAACCAACAGTGAGTTTTTCTGGGCAAAATATCCTTCCCAAACCACATTGCTGAAGTCTCACCAATTTAGGCTGCTTTCTCACAGTTTCTGATTTACCAAAGCAAAAGTGACAGAATTTCATCAGCTCTCAAGAGCACTTCATGCAGCCTTTAATGCTCTGACCCCCACCTCCAGTGCCAACCTGTTACAAGCACGACAGCAATTAAAGTGCTCTCACATCAGCACAGGCAGTGCAGGCTGGTGCTGGTGTGAGCTCTTCCTCGGCATCACAGGTTCAGTGACAGGTTCAGAGCTGTGCTGAAACGCTGCTACACTGGCACAGCAAACAGCAAAAACATCTCTCGTTTCACACTTCTTTGGAACCTGCTGCATTCACTTTTTTCGACTTTTTTTTTTTAGGATTAATAGGCTAACCCCCACGCAGCCCTTTAGCAGGGCCTGGCTCCACAGCCCAGCTGCGGCCGAACTGCTGATGAGCAGCAGCAGAAATCACATATGGCAGACAAAAAACTGGCAGCCGGTGGAGAAGACATGGGGTGAAGCAAAACTCTAGACTAAGGATTTGAAGTAAATATGCTCTTCTTTAAATTAGCCCTACTTCTAAAATTCATCCTTGCAACATTTCCTTTGGGATATTTGATAGTTTTTATCTTTGATTTCCTTTACAGTGCTGTTACAGGAACTTTCTTGTTGCTGTTTCAGTGAATTCCTCTACAATACAGTGTGCAATCAGCTTATTTCCTTCTCCATAAGTATGTTTCTTTCTAGTCATAATATTTTACAGATCTAGTCTCCTGATGTTTGTTTTCCTTTTCTGGTTCCTCTATATTGCTTATATTTAAAAGAAAAAGAAGTCTGTGAAAGGAGGACCACATAATTATTCTAAAGAAAACAGTATCCTTACTTTCACTTTGACAATAATAAGTAATTCCAAATTAGTGCTGAGATTTTGGCTCACTTTGTATTTTTAAAGGCAGAGTCTTCTGTTACTAAAGTATGGAATTCTATCTAATCTTTACAACCCAAATCTAAAAACTTTAAAACAATTGTGCCTCATAAGGCAACACTTCTTGCCTTTTTAAAAGGAAGGTATTGCATGCTATTAAGAGAAAGCCTTAAGAACCAGTTTCATTTCAGAATTTTTATTCCATAGGAAATTTAACATAATTACTTTTATTTTCAATTCTTTGCCCATTTTTTCCAGGTCTGGAAGATTAGTCTCAGCAGCTTCAGAAAAACATCACCTAAATTCCTCAGAAGAAAAATTCTTCATTATTTCTATTGTTTTCAATTAGATCATTGCAGTGCCATATTGTAATTAGGACAATTGATTTGAAGCTCAGCTGCCTGACTTGGGGAGAAGGTGTCATGTAAAAAGCACTGTGGTTGATGAACCATCCACTTAAATCTCAAAGTGATACTTTTAGGGGGATTTAGGATCATGCAAGAGAAAAATTCCTTTTCTTTTTCCTACACATGCTTTCCTTTGCTTCCCAGACCTGATTCTGGCTGAGCCAAGAGAAACTACTTGAAATATTTGCACTTTCTTATGGCTCCTGGATCTAGTAAAAAAATGTTTTACAACAACAGTGGTTTCAGATACAATTTTTATAAACTTGCAAATTTTCAAGTTTCTTTGTACATCTAATCTTTTGGTATTTCATCTACTACAAAAATGTGTCTGATTTCATCATTTGTATTCATGTACGTAGGAAGTTTAAAATAGTGTTAACTTTAAAAATGTTAATTAGTTTTAAATAATATTAATAGTATTAATAATATTAACTTAAAAAAGAAAAGAAGGTCAGGAAAATACTGAGATTGAAAGAAGTTGGTTGTGTGTCCCGTTGTACAATGATGATTGTAAAAGTATGTTAGATATGGTATTTATAAATGCATAGAAGGCATTGTAGCTATTTTGTGTTTATTTATTTTGATTGAATTACGCTGTTTGATCCAGGAGTCTGGAGACTGGATCATGTCCCACCCATTTCAATGGAAGGTACAGCCAGGGCACTGCTTTGTTCCTCTCTTTTAAATACCTATCTCTGAGGAAAAGACCTAGTGTACTGAGGGTAGAGTGGGATTGCCTCTAAAGTTAAAACTGCCTTAAAACTGGAAGTAAAAACAGATTCAAGGTTTGAGAGATTTGAGTGATCAAAAATGTAGAATAATTTTATCAGACATGCATTTTATGTGGAGACTTTGGTATTTTTAAGGGTCTCCCTGCATTATCTCCCTGCATTTGGACATATTTTATGGTAGATTTCTTCATAAATGTAAGTCTAGTATTCATTTCTTATTTCAAATTCACTAAGGATGAAAAACGGCAAGTGTGTGCTAAAATTGGGAAACATAGGCTTCAGAATCTGATATTAATTTCTAAAAATACAGTCAGATATCTGGCATTATGCCCTTGTGTTTGAAAAGTTGTAGTCAGTGAATTTTTAGGATTCACATTGCTTGTTCAACTGCCTGTTTAGCATTGTGGGAATCCCTGCTTTGGCCTTTCTGTGGGCAGATGATTGATGGGGATTAACTTATTTTCCTTCTCTTGTTGCTGCCAAAGTACATCTTCACATTAATAAAAGGAACAGTTCCTCTTGCTCAGCTAGTAAGGAAAACCTTACGTTATATTTTGGGCCATTCAGAGACTGGCTGTATCTCCAAGCTGCCTTCTTTGTAAGATATAAATAATTATGAAAGATAAAATGTTCCTTTTAGCTCACCTTCACACTCAGAGGTCGGCAGCTTGAGTTCAGTGATGCTGTCAGTGGAGATACTTGGCCCATCAAGAAGCTCAAACTGAAGTTCAGGTGATGCTGATGTTTGAAATAATGTTGAATGGGAATGGATCTGTATTTCCAGCTGCCAAAACTCTCAGTCTCTGTGTTCATGTACAATTCCAGTATGATTTGCTCTATGGTCACGCTCAGTTTGGTACTATGACTTAGGGAGAGGAGTTTCAGCTGAACTTTGTCTCAGAGGCAGGCTGTTAGTATTGCCTGTTTGTGTCTTTCTGACAACTGTGAACTGTTTTTTGTTTGGTTTTACTTTGTTTCAGTTAAGATAAAAGCTTAGTCTAATAAGGTGCTTTGTGTCATCGATGTAAGTGATGAATGAGACCTCCACCTCTGTAGAAACAAGTGACAATTAGCACTTGTTATTTTATTTCAGAATCCTGAATCCTTTGTCATTTGCTCACTTTTTCATTGTAAAGTGACTGCTCCTCTCTATTTAGATGTCGGGACAGGTCCCAAACATCACAACAGGATAACAAAACCACACATTCTGGCAATGAAGTCATGCCCTCTGTGTGAGAGTTAATATTTAGTATGGCATTGCTGATTTACGGTGGAAAATAAATATTGCAGAATTTATCTATGATAAATAAATATTGCTTCCTGTGTATATGTGACCTTTTGAAGTCTTGCTTAAATATTCCTTCAGCAAAGTAGTTATACTAATGCTTTCAGTTTTAACCTGCCACATTCCTCTTTTGTTGTGCAGTTCTTTTTGATCAGCAGAAGCTGGCTTCTACTTGTACATTTCTTGAATTGGAATAAATGTGACTTCTGTTATAAAACCTAATGTCAGAATGACTCCATCTAGAAAGTAACAAATTTTAAAGGTCACATAAAATAGGCATTCTCAGCTCCTTTTTTTTTTTTTTCTGAAATATGTTGTGATTAAAAATAGTTTGCTCTGTTTATTAAATCACTGGTGTTTTCCCTTCAGGGCTAACTAAAGCACAAGCAGATCTTTGCATTTGTCATCAGTTTAAGGTCACAAATACAATTGGATTAGATAATCTTGCATACCTTCTCCCACTACTGAATTATCAATGAATTATTTATCATAAAATTAAGCACACATATCAGGAGTCAGTTGAGTGTAAAATGTTACCCTGAGGGCATTTCAATCAATGCATGTTTGCATCTACTTGTGTGGGTGTAATTCCAGGGTAGAATGTAGTAACCTGCTCCTCTCAAAAAACCTGACTTTGACAGGAGTTGTATCAGACCTGTGGTATCCCAAGTGATATCTATGAAGAATATCTTTTGAGTTCATGGTACATTAAATGGATAAACAAAAAAAGCCATAATTGCCTTTTATTATTGAAAGAAGACCAAGAGATGGATGTTCAAAAAACAGTATTGTGCTCTTCCTTTTATATCATTTTATTTCCAGGGGAGCTTTGTGGCAACTACTATTTTAAAAGTAAACATTCAGCTCAGGTAGGAAACTTCAGATCCTACGGTTTATAATCTCTGTTGAGTTGGTGCTCTAAGGGATAAACTCAGTGATTTCAGGCTGACCTAGAGATTGAATCAAAAAACCCTTGTCACTTTTATGACTGTTATTTTGCCCTGCAGTCTAGCCTGGAGTTTCTCTATTGCACTAAACACAGCTTTCAGCAAGCTTTCCAGAGCTGCACCCATCCCTGTTTCCCCTCTGTGGCTGTTTAACATTCCAGGCTCCACTCACAGCTCAATGCAAGGACCATTTCATATTGCCCAAGGCATGGTGCAGATCTGAGCCTGAAGACTAAACCCAAGATTATGTGATGCTAAGCACCTTTAGTATTTCTGAGTTGTGGGAGAGGTTTCTGTGTGAACTCGATGATGTGAGATTTGAATACATTTTTCTAGGAAATCCTAAGTTTTTTGGGTTTTGTTTTAATTTTTTTTTACCAGACTTAAATTTTGATAATTTATATAAATTGCTGATCTTGGAGATCCTCTTCATCCTTTCTGGGTTCTGTGAGTGTATCATTCTGAACTGGACAGAAAATCACAACTGAACAGATTGCATACAAATTATCAGCAGGTACAAGAGCATTCCACAACAGCAGTTCAACAGATTTTGTGTTCACATAGTTAAACTATATGTGTACTATTAATTTGATATGACAGCCCTCAAATATAATTAAGCATGTGAGCTGGTGAGTCTGAAACAGTTTCTCCTTCTCTGGCTCAGAAATCAAGAGCAGGACCAATTTGATGTATACACTCCATTATAAATGTGAGGAAGGATTAGTCTGCTTCTTATGTGGGAATAAAAAGAGTAATTAATAAAGTGTGAGTGAAAACTGAGATAAAACATGTGAAGTCTGACTTTTTCAGCAATTTCTTATTCTCTGTGAGCAATACTGTGCTAAAAAACTGGAATCTGTTGTTCCATTTCAGCCATTGTCAGAAGCATTTTCAGTTATTCAGGCAAAAATTTAAGGTTTCCATGCTATTGTTTACTAAAAATTACTATAGGAAGAAATATTACGAGTTCTTAGAATTGAGTTCATATTTTGAATGGGAATTAAATTTTATGGAAACTGTGAAAAATGGCACTACCATAGCGAAATACAGACAGACAGACATCATAATAGGAACTGTCATGCAGTTGAAATGAAGCTAAATAGTAATGGAAAAGAAGGAATAGTTATAAAATCTTTACTATTATATGAAACAAAACTGTGGAAAGTGTTCATTTCCAAGTTTTCATTTTCATTTTTTTTCTCAGGTGTAGTAATCTTAAATAATTCTAGTAATTTTGTAGAAATATGTTGTCCAAAATTTACAACTCTTTCTGGTTAAACTGAATATTTAGATATGAAATTAGGACTCTAAATAAAGTGGCCGGATTTTCATATACATTTTGCAGTTGTAATTCCTGCTTATTTCCATGGCATTTTTACATGGTAAGTGTTTAATGATAACCAAGCATTTATATTTAACCACATGAGTGAAGGGTTTAGAAGCTTAATTTTAGTTGCATCCAAGTGTTTAAATTATTAATAGTATCTTGCTAAGAAATTCATTGAAACAGAGAGATGTGAGTGCACAACTGTATTGCAAAATCCAGGGAAACTGATTCGTGATCTTCTTACATTTCTATCTCACTTGAGGACCATCTGATGAGCAATCTGATGGCATTAGTTTCCTGTTTTCCAGTTTATCTCTAAGAAAACTACACTTCACATGTCTCCTAGGAGTTAATTAGGGTTTAGCCAAAACAGGAATTGTGATTTGTGTACCAAAAAAAAAAAAAACCAAATCTGTTTAAATTCATACTTCCATCTCTTTTGTTTCAGCAAATCAGAATCAGTTCCTGAATGGAAGAACATTAAACATGCAATATATGACTTCAGTCCACAGGGCATTTTGGCTGTTAGTTAAAAAAACTCAACACACTTCACCCCTCCCACCACCAAGTGTAAATATGTCAATAAAATATTATGAGCAAATATTATTGTTTACATTATATTACACATGCTTGCAGTATTCACTTTTTTTTTATTTTCAACCAAACCCACATTTCCAGAAATTCCTTTTGAAAGTAAAAATATCAGCTCTATTTGCTGGAGAGTGAATATGCAAAGATTTTGTAAAGGTTTTTCCAATGTTAGCTTAAGATTTTTCTTTTGAAATAATCTTCTTTAACACAGAGGCATCACAGTCATTAGAACAGACTAAAAAATAATTAGACTATATAAGCAAAAGATGAATGATGAAAGAATAGTATGTTTGAAATGCTGATAAAATGTCACCATGTTATGCAATCTAGATAATATCCTAGATATGTTCAAGCATTTTTAACATTGAACACTAAGCTTCAGAGAAGCTGCTTCTGGAGCAGACACTTTCAGAAATGATGGAAGTTTGCTGTGTTGCACAGACTGTTGCAGTTGCTTCCTTTGATGGATTTGGTTTCATACAAAATTTTCAATATTTTAGCATTCTTTCAGTATGTGACCATTTCTGCAGAGGCTCAGTAATAGTGCAGAGGCTCTGCTGAAAACAGTGACAAGGCAGAGCAGTCCTTGAGGAGCCCAAACCCTCCAGCAGAGCGCCTAAGCCCTCAGGTGCAGAGGCAGGATGAGGACTCAGGAGCCTCGGGCATATGCAAGTGCTGGGTTTTGGAGATTTTTGACTCCTGGCTCTCTTACAGTGGAGCCTTGTGGGAAACTTGAGGGCAAAAACTTCTGACACTTTTCATTTCATGTAATCAGGAGTTGTCTGCTCTTTGCAGTTGTATAGAAACCATGTGGACAAAGTACAACCTAAATTAGTGCTAGTGTTCCAAAACAGTAGCAATCCTTGCTATTTTTTCCAGTTTTTCAAAATAAAAATAACAGCAGTCCAGTATAGAGAAAAACCAGTAAACATACGAAATAAAAAAATAAAATAAAATAACAAAAAAATAAACAAAATAAAATAAATGAAGAATAAAATAAAATAATAATGTCGTGCACGTACCTACTTGTTTCATAACAAGTACTGAAACTGAAGCCATTGAAACAGATGTAACCTAAATACATTACTTAGAAAGAAAAATGTGTAATAGTGACACTTTTCTCTTTATTACAGTATCTTCTAAATAAATCAGTGTTATCTTCTCAATTTTGACTGCCGCTGGATTTGGATAAGATTTATATTACAAGCATATATTTCCAATGACTGTTGAACTGGAATTTGGGATATATTCTCTTTACATCCCTTAGACTTAGAAAATGTTTTGTACGTAGAGTTACTGTTGGAGGTAGTGTCTGAAGTATGTTTCTAATATGCAGATTTTGCATTTTGGGACTCAAAACAGAGACTCTCTTTTTCAAACAATGACCAACTCCCAGTTACAGAAAGTTAAAGACATCACAACGTGCTCTCAATATTTCTACTTGCCGTATATTAATTTACGCTTCAATGTGGGTCTTAATCCTCTGCATTTTAGTTGGCTAGTCTAGACCCAACACACTTCCCTCTTTCACTGTGTGAATTCTTTTTTCTTTATTGACAAATGCAAATGTCATGTTCTGCCACTTATGCCTGTTACTTTTAGCAATGTGATATTTTCAGTCCTAAAACCTCTTGAACCTGTGTCTCAGGACACGCAGTTAAATAGCTTTATATGCTTCAACATTCAGGTTACATAGCACTGGACAGTCTTCAGCTTCTCTAATATATCTTCCTTCAGTAATGATAAACTAGCATATAAAAGTGTGTATATATTATCTGTTAATTGATGAATTGTGTAAAAAAGTCACAGGAATAAGTATGTGCTATTATAGATAACCACAGAATTATCAGTATTTTAGGAAAATGTATAATAATTAAGAGCTATAAACTATCTTCGTCATTCTTTGATTGCAGTGATATAAATTTCGAGTGAAAATTCGAATAGCATAGTAGAAGAGTAGCAAACCAACAAAATTAGATAAACTTTAGTATTGTTTTTCTCTGAGTATCTTGTGTGCCTTTCAGAAGCTAGGTAATAAATGCAAAAGTGAATCTTTGGAAGGGGTCATTAAATTTCCCACAACTTTTGAGTGTTTAAATACCAAGTTCATAGACAAATAATGGCATCACTAGCCTTACCATGTATATTTTAATTTGTGCGTCTTGCTTGGCTCCAAAGGAGTTTAAGAAAGCACTTTAGTGGGTGACTTCTATCTAATATATGTCTTTTTCAGCAGCTTACATAACACTGGCATGCGGCCAAGGGTCAGGTGTGTCAGTATGGTTCTCTGCTGAAATTAATGTGCTCAAATTAATGATCCTTGCTCAGAAACCTCAGCTTTTTTAGAAGTTCAGGATGGCACTTCTTTTCCTTTATCCTGCCTGATGAGAATTAAATGAGTTTCATTTCTGATTTGCAACATGTAAATCACCTGTAATTTTTTTCTGCAGATTTTCCACATGACATACGATCTGGCTAGTGCAGTGGTGAGAATCTTTAATCTGATTGGAATGATGCTCCTGCTGTGCCACTGGGATGGCTGTCTACAGTTTTTAGTACCATTACTCCAGGATTTCCCACCAGATTGCTGGGTGTCCCTAAACGGTATGGTTGTAAGTATTGTTCATTTTTCATTGTGCTTTCTAAACATTATTTCCCTAAACAGTTAGATTTAGGATTTAGTGTAAAAAACACATGCCCAAATAATATGCTGCCCTGCAATTTATTCAAGGTTACTCTCATATTTTGTTGGCTCACTTGCTGATGAGCTAAAGTTTGTTTGTAATCCTCATGATCAATAAAATTATATTGAGTCATTGTCAGTAAATGAGCCAGAAAATTCTTTCCATTTTAAAGTAATTCTAATATATATTAACTTATTACCTAAAAAACCCAAAAGAAATATGGAAACAGTGCTTTCAGTTTAGGCCAGAGTTTCAGAATGCTCTTGAAGGTATACTATTGGCGTTAGTTTCATCTAATGTTATCCTGTTTGTAAACTTCATGTAGTGATGTAGTGATCCAATGTTCCCAATGCACAGATCAAGCTTTTTCTAGGTAAAATAAGATAAATAGATTCATTTGTATGATAGTTTTCTGTGGGGGAACAGAATGTTCAAGGACAGAATGTGATTGTGTTTTATTTATAAGGACAGGTAATGACTTTCCGCATAAAGGACAATGGCTGTGAAAAATACTTTTTTTTTCATCAGGTCTGATAATGCAGCAGTGTATAGAACATATTTATAGGAAATATAGTGAAATTGTTTATATGGGACTATAGCCAAAAGAAATAACCCCCAAGCTCTGGTAATCTGAAAACACATGTCTTTTAAGTTTTTATAATCTTAGGATTCATAAACCCTCACTTTTACTATGGATGGATACCTCGATCAGTCTCACATATTCCTACTGTAGAACCATAACAGTCCTTGTTCCTTTAGAGTGTGATACTGCACATTAATGTGGGAGCTCCTTGACTGAGATTGTCAGTCATACAGGCAAGTATTTGCAGTCATCAGGCAACATCTTTAATGATAAGCAGCATGTTTGCTGACACCTCATTGTGCCGCTTTTCTAAAAAAATACTGACATATCTTCAAAAATGGGATTGCTACAATAAAAGTAGGTCACCGCAGTGCTGACTGGCACGTCTTTCCATTCTGCTGTATTCTGTGTGCTGCTTTCTAACATCTTCCATTCACATTTACAAAGTGTAAATTTTCTATCAGCTTTTTAAAGATCTGGATTAAAATCATGCTATCGAGTAAAAGGAAGCCTTGGGTTTTACTTAATTGAAATATTTAATAAAACACCAAACTCTTAAATTCTCTCTTTTCCTTAAAAGCTACATTCAGTCTTAAGAGAGCTGTACATACCCATGACATTCTCAGGCCCTTTCTTTCAAGCTCTACTCACATCATGCGTTTTGTTTTTAGGTTTTTTGTTTTGTTTTTTTTTTTATTTTTGGGACCAGAGTACTCTCTCTGCTGTCATATATCTTTCGAATGACCGCTTCTGAAAGTTGCGCCTGGAAAAAATTATTTTCAGCAATTGAATTGTTTATATTGAATGACCACTCTGAATGTTCACAGAATAGGCAGTCTTTTAGGCTGGTGGCAAGAGGAAGAGTGGTAGCCTGCCAGCCTGGAATCCAGAGCATATTTAAGGTCACTGTTAGGGAAAACATCTCGACCTTTCTTCTGACTGTGTCATGGTGTTATGAGACATTTCCTGGTTGCTTTCCAGGCTCTGGGAATGAATTCTTTAGCACTGAAAGCAGACAGGGAAGCTGTCATGGAATATCAGTCCTCTAAAAGATAGAGGAGACAGAAGGATGTTGATGATGATGATGATGATGATGATGATGATGATGATGATGGTTATCTGTTTTTCTGGTGTACTCAGAGTCTAACTGACAGCTGACTTTGGAGTTTTAAAGGG
The DNA here is from genome assembly GCA_009741485.1 of Malurus cyaneus samueli. Lineage (NCBI taxonomy): Eukaryota > Metazoa > Chordata > Aves > Passeriformes > Maluridae > Malurus > Malurus cyaneus. The sequence continues at coordinate 12,156,614 of CM019236.1, read as the reverse complement.
TTTCATGTTCCTGATACTGCAAAAGCTTTGGCAAGATGGAAACCTTACTCTTTTACCTTACCTTATAATGTAGCATATAACAATTTAATCTGCTCTGATTTTGAACTTCTGTTACTGAAATTATTGTACCTGGTAATGGGATTTGGATGCAAAGTAAAATTTTCGAGTTACTCATTGCAATCATTGGTTTGAAGACTTTTTCAAGCCAATGTGTGTGTGCTCAGCCAGAAGAAGTCGTTTTCCAAAATGAAAGTCAGTCATGAGTCAAAGCGTTTGCAGATAATCTGATGACAAAGGAAGTCAGAAGGATGACATGCTGTCTCCTCTGTTGACACAGCCCAGCCTTCTCTTCCAGTCCCTAGTTCCCTTCTGTCTTACACAATGGTTTTGCTCCAGGCTGCAGAGTGCAAGAACTTTTAAAAACCTTCTCTTGAAAGTTGTTTTTTTCTGTTTGAACTGATGCACAGAAGATTTCTCATGGTTTTAATTGATAAATACTGTAAAGGAAATATTGAATAAATTTAATGTCACAGAGGAATAAGAAAATTAACCCAAGTTTGCTTACTACTTCTCCAAACAATGTGACTGAATGCAATTAAAACAAAACAAATTAGTTGATTTTCATCTTTGAAGGGTTCATAGACATGTCATAGTGTAATACAAAGGAGATGGTAACATGTAAAACCCTCTCTGTAAAAGGGAATAAGATCGCCACTGGTTGATAGTGTACCTAAATAGTAGGTAGCTAAATACACTACCTAAATAGTTAGTGTAGCCTAAATAGTTCAACAAAATTATTCAATACCATTGGTATACTCTCTTCCATATTACAAATTGTGAGCCCATATTGTATCTGTGCTCTCTTCTTGACCTTCTGGGCCAGTTCCTAGCACTGTGCTACAAAATGACTGCCAGAGCTGACATCTTCAACAATATCTGTGCTCTGGTCATTAAAAATAAGAACACTGGTAAATATAGTATAAAAGTAAGTAACAGCTGTTTCCCCCCCTCACTTTAAGTCAACTTCCATCCCATCCATTACAGACAAAATAGGAATCAATTACTTCTAGGAGGGAATATAGTTCTTTGATGCTGTTCTGAGTTCTTTTAACACACAGATTTTTTAATTCCTAAAGAAGGTCTTTTCTGAAGAAGTTTCACAGACTTTCCTAATGATGCTGCCTAATTTCTCCTTGGCTCAGAAAGCCTATTATCTGCAGCTTCTTGTGTGATTTATGCTCAGCTTTCTGATCTGCATTGCTTTAGACTAGTGTACTTCCATAATGACTCATAGGCCAAATGTTTTTATCATTCTTCAGAGTTTGAGCCAGTAATTCCTTAGAATTCCTTAGAAAATTAGGAGTGTAACCTGAAGTTGAAACTGGGTACACACAAAACTGGAGGAGTGCAGTGATCCTCTGCTATAGTCAGTCTGTGCAAACTAAGATTCTGTATTCAGTTTCAGGTGCAGCAATTGCAACATGAGTGTGTGAGTCTCAGCTGATGAACTCACCTAGTCAGGTCTTGTAGGAAGGGTTTCTAGGCAGCTGCATATGAGAGATGGCACTTTTGCCACTGATGCCATCTGGCCATCCAAACATCACAGCCTGCAGTAAAGCATCCCTTGCAGCAGATCATTACTAACAGTATCTGAAGATTCCCAACCTATCTTTTCCTGGCTGTATTTGCAATAATTAGTTGTTTGGTTAGGAAAACATATGGTCCCTTAAGCAAGCTGTTTTCCTGGCCTTTACAGACTTTTTGTTTATAATCTTCCCTTTGTGAGATAAAAGTGTAGCAGAGAGGTATAGAATTTAACTTGAATGGTGAGTTTTTTGAAAACCAAAAGAAATTGTAAAGCTTGTGGAAAGGCCTTAATTTTCTGGCATTTCCCGTGGCAGTCAGCCGATGTTTGCTCAGCAAGAACCCTTCAAGTACTCTGATTTATTTTGTTTTGTCTTTTCCTTTCTGTCCTTGCAGTTGGATTGTTTGCAGCTCTCAGGGTGTTTTAGATTTGGATTTGGTAACCTGGGATTTTGCATTGCATTGACACCCATTTGTGTTGCATAATTTCCTCAGGGGCAGAGGAACTCAAACCTTCATCTCTGATGGTATCAGCATGCTAGTAAAAGAATTTGGGAATTTCTGCTGTAGAATCTGGAAGTTCTTTTATAAATGAATTATTTAATATATATTTGATAGGGAACTTGTGAGGTTTATATGCCTAAGAACTTTCTACATTATAATATATAAAAGATCTATTTAGTGTACGACCCAAAACTATAAGTTTAATTCCAACATTTCTTGCTAATGAACATAATTTCCATTTTACAATAATGATTTTGGGGTTTCTTTCTCAGTAAGATCTCTGCTCTACTTAGTGGAGCTCAAGGATTTCATTATAGTCACTTGAGGTTTTATTCTGCATTGGGTTTGTCCTTTTTGATAATGCATCAGCTTAGCACATTCTTCACTATGGTTGCCAGTTAGGGAAGCTACCTTCTCATGAGATTTTTCTGCATTTGATCGTTATGTAGTAGTCACCACTTAGTTCTTCACAAATGTTTTTGAGTACCTTTTTATTATTGTAAAATGTTATAGAGCCACGTTTAAAGCATTAGATTCCTCTGATTTTGTTCGCAATGCTGAGCAATAAGCACTTACGTAAATCAAATCCCGTAGTTTTACATGAGGTGCTTAAAAAGTGTGGACCATATGGGAATCATGTGATTATTGAGAATCTGATGAGGTATACTAATATTCTAATGTACTTCATAGTCATGTATTTGTATTTATGTATGCCTCTTTAGTTAGAGCAATGCATCTTAGAACAGGTAAAAGTGTGAAATTATGTATCAGAGATGGACTAAGATCAAATTAGTAAAATTGCCCAAGTCAGACACTCTGTTTACAACAGTTTGGAAAAAGGGTAATACTGATAACAGCAATATGGGACTGAGATTCTTAGAACTAAGACACAAGTATTTTTTAAATCTACAGTGAATAATTACATTGCTTCTATTGTGTGCAGCTGTTCAGAATTCAGTTGCTGGTCTCTCTGCCCTCAGCACTGACCTGTCACTGAGGTCAGGTTTCCTCCTGCATTAAGATGATGAAATAATGACCTGTTTCTCTGGTTGGGCATGATAGGCCAAAAAATATATTTGCTCTGGAGAATACATTCATTTGTGTGATTTGACAGTAAAATAAACTGCAGAGGAAAATTTTGTGGATGTGCAATGCTAAATGACAAGGTAGGTTTAATGCAGACAGAGGACATGCATTAACTGTGATACCAAAATTTTATGCCAAGCCAGTGGGGACTAGAGAAATAGGGTATCTGAGGACACTGTTGATTTAATTCAGTGTGTCGTGATCAATGAAGAGGAAAACAAATCAAGTTCTCATTTTTACAACAATTGCTGAGGCTTTGGGAAGCCCACATAGGTTTTGGCTTATGCTTTTTTGTGTTTTCTGGCAGGTTAGCAGGTCATCTGCTTTTGCAGGTCTAGAATAGGAAGTAGTAATAATTTTTCTTTCAACCTACTTGCTTCCTTCCAACCTCCTTGGTGTAATATTCTACTCTTTTTTTTTTTGACGTCTCATACACATTTGGGCAGTGAATTTTTGAGAGTAGATTTCTGATGTGCTTAGATCAGTTATTAGATTTCCTGTGCCTCACAGGGGAAATTGAGATTTTAGTTATTGAGACCTTTTCTTCTATATATTATTTCTGCCATTAGTGTCTTGTAAGATTATAAATGTTACTTTATTGTCTTAACGCCATAAGCTAATTCAGAACCTTTAGAACTAAAAAAAAAGGTGCAAAATCAGTTACAGGGAGGTTTAAAACTTCCTGAAAGTTTAACAACAGGGAAGGTTATACTTGAATATTTGGATTATAACTACCTCAAAAGGGAAAATGGTCTTTCAAAGACAGTATTCCCAGGTGCAATCACACAACTCCGCCAGCTTTGAAAATTGTTTAGCATTGCAAACCCAGCTACTGTTATAAGCCCTTACCTTACCTTGCCCTTACTAAAATGCTGAAAACCCAATGTTGTAGCATTGGTGTAATTATTCAGGGCTGCTGGTGATAGTTATTTCAGTCGATATTGGTGCCTAATGCAACAGAGGAAGGATCTAAATCAGGACACGTGCTCCCAAGTGTTGATTGTAGCTCTGTGTTGCTGATGTGATAATAGGTGCCAAAGAGGATGACTTCTCTAATGAATTAGCTGGCTGCCTTGCATGCCTCTGTTTCTTTCAGATAGAAGGCTGGTCTTCCTTATATGGGATGGGAATAATGAAACAATTACTTGGAGAGAGCATAGAAAAGCAAATTGATACACTTGAAAGATGCTAACTTATTTCCATGCTTTTCCTTTGTTTTTGAAAAAGCTGGTAGAAATATGTCAAGGAGCAGATGCAACGAAGAACTTGCTTATTTGTCATCAAAATTTAGTTTCCATGTTTCTCCCTCAAGAATCAACACAACCCATAAATGCTTATGCTGCAGTATATTGTAAAGGGATTTCTGGTAACTGTAAACTACAAAATATTTTATGTAAGCCTTACACTGGAAAGAATACAAGAAATGGCACATATTGTGGTAAAGTCTGGTATTGTGCTTGATAGACAGTCAAGGGAAAAATAACAGACTTCATAATGCATGCCCTAAGCCATTTCTTTAGTAAAAAAAAAAGTGAACTAAAGTAAAACCATAAATTGGACCTGTCAAGTTTTTAGGACCTTGTATCCCTTATTTTCCCCAGAGTAAATATTCAGGAGGTGTAATAAGTGCCTCATGGCCAAATGCAGATTCTCTGTTGTTGAAGAGAGTGTTCCCATTGTTCTGGGGGGAGCTGGATCAGTCTACTTTGCTCTGAATCTGTAAATTAAAAATGTTTATCTGCATGTAGTGGTACTCTGGATTGAACTGGAATATAGATGTGAAATAATTATTTTGAAGTAGCTCTCCATGGGTGGCTTTTTCTGTTGTGATTGGAGTATCCAAAAATTGAACTCTTGGAATATTTATGCCAGACCAGGTTTCCCAGAATAAACCCAGTGTAGATATATCCAGATGAATGCCATTCATATACAGCTGTTCTTCAGCAAATCTTCCTCTTTTTCATTGCAAACTTTAATTAAAATGCACAGTCTAATTCTTGATCTGTATGATCTAAGACTGCACAAAAATGTGGTTTGCACGAGCTGCATATTTTTGTCAAGGGGTCATTATCACAATCAGATTTTCTCAAGAGTACTGATTTTGCTGCTTTTAACTGATGGGTTTTGCCATATCAAATTTGAATTCTCCGCACACGGCTATTCAACATCTGACTCATTCCAATATTTAAAGTACATCTGGAGAGAAGTCTCTATTGGAATGCAATTAGACATAAAAAAATGGCCATCTGAAATGGCACATTGAGAATGCTTGCATTTCACATCAGAAAAAAATCAAAGCAATATGCCTTGTTCTGGTTCATGAATTCTAAACCAAGTCTCTGATATATGAGAAACTTGAGATATAGGTCTCTGTCTGCCAGAACTATATCAATAGTCTGTAGGATCTGGATTCCAGATTCTCAAAATCACAGAGGGGGAAAGAGGATTTTATAATTTATTTTTTTTTCTAAATCTGTATATTTATGAACTTCTCTCTCTGTGGAAATGTTAATATTTCATATTTTCACTTTAATTTGAATTTGAATGAAGCTAAAAGCTTCCTTGTAAAACTGGAAGTCTCAATTTGCATTCGCTTCTGGTTTCCAAAACATTAGAAAAGCAGGAAATATATGACATTATATTTTCTTTCATTTGTTTTAACCTACTAATTCTCTTTCTTGTCTGAAATGGTTTTGCCCATACTATTTTTACATATAAGCCAGGGATGTAGACAACTCATTTAGGTGTAGCTACATGTATTTTGCCTATTTTAAAAATGTAGAATAATTTCTTTCAAGATTGCCCTCAACCACCTCTTTCCTGCTCTTAGTAGTTTCTGCACATAGACTCATTTGAGCAGACTCAACAATTCAACGATATAAACAATAAAAATTATAAAAAATATTTGTATAGGAATATATTTTCTGAAGTATGCAGCATCTTATTTAATGTTTTTGCTAATGAGTAAATTTTGAATATCTTCTAGATGTTGTACAGATGTCTGCATATTATTTCTAAGAGCAAGCAGTGAATACTCTTTGTATCATTAGCTTTAATTATTGAATTGCCTTTAAATAGATTGGCTTCTTTCTGCTCTAGATTTTGTATTTGCATCATTCATGCTTTAGGAGACATTATTGATAACATAAGAAAAATAACAAAGCCCTGTTGTGAGACTTTCTCTGGCCCATATGCAGTTAATTTGCAGGTTTCTTTCCTGTGAGAAAAAGTAGTATTATAATTAAAAAAAAAAAAATTGGCATTTCTCTAAAAGGCCTGCTATAAATAATGTACTAATTGTCTAATTTAGCTGCAAAAAATAAAAACCATTTTCCCCAAAATTAAAAAAAAATATTGATATTATATTATTTTTTTCTCTCTGTTTTGAATGGGTGAGGTTTGAACAAAAGTCATGGCAGTGTCCTGTGAAGTGGCTTGGAGCAGAGAGAGATGTATGTAGAAGTCTTGTTGAATAATAAAATGTTACCATGTACTTTGGGATACTGCTGACATGATAGAGTTCCTTTGAAACAATCTCTTTGAGAGCCAGCAGTTGGCATTTGAATGAGATAAGAAATATATGCCCATATTCTTCACAAATGACTCATGTTCCTTCTAGTCCATCGCATTTACATTTTAGTCACTGTGTTTGATCTTTGTGTCTGAAAGACGATGAAGTTGCAGTTGAGGGTAGCCTAGCACTCTGACAACAGTACATACAATCAAGAAGGATTATCTATGTTGGTATAGATAGAGAGGGAATTAATGTGGCTGGTTTTGAACATCTGTCTACTTAGGCAGAGATGTTTTCAAGTGCGATGTACTTAGACTGCTAGTTCAGTTCTACAAAGAGTAATTGGGTCCTGGTCATGAATAAAGGCAGTGTACCTCTCATTTGTCACTCTTTGCAGTAATGGTAATATCCCATGCTTATCTCTTAGCAGCATGAGCGTTAAAATTTTCTGTTAGATACAACTAGAAAGTTATGGCCAACCTAAACTCAGCTAAATGTTCTAGAGCAGTGTTAGTAGAAGAATATTTGAGGGAATTTCCTGTTTATTTTAGTATATATAGCTTTCCCAGGTGTTCAGAAATCAAGTTTATTCACCCATGGTAAACTTTGTGGCAGCAAAATAAGACTGAGATTTAAATAAATTAATAATTTTTTTTTTTATTTAATTTTAATAATTTAAATGTCAGTAAAAATACTAAATCTAGGCCATTTTGTGAAGAAACCCTCCCACACGCACAGAGTGAAGGGGAAGGAGAAAGAAGGAATGCGACAGTTTAAATAGAAATTCAGCATCTGCAGGCAGAATGTTTTTTTTTTTCTAGGCATGAGCCAGTCACTCAACCATTGCAACATGATTTGAGGAAACATAAAGTTGGCATGTGTACAGATAAATAAAAGATGAAGCGTTTCTAGGGTTTAACAAAGCTTGTTGTTTTTTGCTCTTTTGCTTTAAATCTTTGAGAGCTGGTATAAGAAAGTACTCACTAGAAAATATCTAGACTTCTGCCAGACAGTATGTTGAATATATTCTTAAAAATTTTCTCATTAGTAATGTTAAAGACAGAAAAATAGCATTTGAATTATTCACTTACAGTGGTGACACTGAATGCAAAATCTGAATAGAAACTAAACATGCATGAAGTCTGTTTAAAAATACACCCAAAAACAATATAATGCATGTTCTAATCAATAATCAGTCTCAATTTTTTTTAGAGTAGTAAGAAAAGCATGGCATTTTGCTGTTCTGAACATGAAAGCTGACTTGATGTGTTATCCTCTGTTGACCTTCCTCCCACTGAGTGATCTTGTTCTTTTTCGCAGTTTTGACTGTAAATGTTGGATTGAAAAATATATTAGTATATTTTATTTTTTAAACACAAATTGTGGGATTTTTATATAATCCTCAGAAGGAAGAAATAGCCATGAGATCTGAAATTAGATTCAGAGATTAGATTCAATAACATTTTAAACCTAGTTTAAATGTAATGAGAACTTCACTTGGTAAATTTTTGGTGAGAATTATTAAACTATTTTTATTTGTAACTCAACTTGAACTTGTCTGCAAATCATGGTTGCAATAAAAACAAATGATTGGTTTTTGCCACTGTTCAAACTGAGTGTCATATGTACTGAGAGCTGTAGCTGGTGGATCGATTCATTAAAATATTTAAACATTGCCGTGGTACTGACTTTAAGACAAGTTTAGCTGAATTTTTCTGAAGTGAGTGGTTCTATTACTTTGTTTTGAGAAACCAACTTTAAAAGCAAACTAAAAAAAAGGCTTTTCTTTTGATTCTACTTAACATTAAATACATATGCCAAAATATCAGATTTTTAGAATCAATCTTGAAACGTAGCAGATGCCCAGTTATTATGAAGCTTTTAGCTGAGAAATGTTTCCAACAATTTGCATATTAGATAATGCAATTTTGGGGTAAATATATGCTATTTTCCTTAGAATCTGAGTCCTTTAAGATGCTTCCAGTTTAACATCCTTCCCCACCTTTTTCAAGCAAAGTAAATGTCGTACTTTCAATAAATGGATATACAAATTTGTGCTCTGAATCCAAGAACTCTTTCTCTCGCTGTGTGCTCTCTGCTGTATAACTTCATCCATATAAGTAAGTAATTATGGTGTTTGCATTCTAAGCATTCCGCTGATCTCATTAGGAATCTTTTTTTGTCTCTCACCTGCTCCTATCTGTGGTTTATGATACCATCTCGCTGTAGTGTGCTTACATTAAAGCCAGCGTGCTGGAACAGAATTCTCAGAGTCAAATCCACAGTGCCTCTTGCAGAGCCCCACTGACTTTTGGCAGTCTTGCAAGGGCAAACTCATGTCCTGATCTGACTGCAAAGTTCAATTGCAAGAGAAAAAACATGGATCATAAAATAAAACCAGAGCTTGAGAGAAGAGACTGTTCTAGGGAATTTTATTTTCTCCACTGGATTTGAGCTAGGAAGAAATGGGATGTCAAGTCTATCCATGAAAACAGAGGTATGCTCAGTAGGGAAGCTGAGGAAGATAATGGATGCAGCTTTAGCTGAATAGGATCCTGGGCGGCTTATGGAAAGAGAAATTCTCCCCTGGAGGTGATAAAGAACACCTGCATTAACATTCTACTCTGAATCACCATCTGCAGAAGTCTGATTTTTACTGACTGTGTAGGGAGCCTAGGGAGACCTGCCAACTCACTTAGCTCTCAAAGTGAACTACCTGAAGTCAGCTGAAGTGAAATTTTGGGATGCCTTCTTCTCTTACTGTCAGTTCTCACAAACAAAACCTGAGACAAATGGGGCCACTGGTTATTGCAGACATTCATGGGTGAACAATAAAAAAATCCAATGCACTTTTACTCTTCCTGTTCATTTTCCATCGCTGAGGATTGTGGTGCCTCTCTCCCTCAAGCATCCGTGCTAGACATCCTGTGTCTGGCCTCTCCCCAGGGTTTGTCCTCTGGCCTGGGCTGCCTCAGCCTTTCCCGTTTCTGTCAGAGCATTTTCATCCTCAGTAACTGAGGAACCTGGATTCCTGTGAGCTAGATCCACTCACCAGGTGCATGTTTTAGTTGCTCTGCAGGATAATTTTGCAGGTCTTCCTGTAATCAAAGCATGCAGTTTAACTCATTAATTGCAGCAAAAGACTTTCTTATTTTTTATGTTGTAGCTATGAATGTATCCCATAAGCTTTCCAAGCTTTTCTGTATAGATAAGCGGCATTACCATTGCTCTGTGGATGAAACAATTGCTTCAAAAATAGTTACTATGGAACTGGGAAAAGGCAGGTTGGCTAAAGAAAAGTGAACCTTCCTCAAGACCAGATTTCTTAAATTTCTGTTCAACCTGGCCTTGATCACTTCACTAGGTGGGGCATCCACAACTTCTGTGGGCAATCTGTTCCAGTGTCTCACCAACCACACGGTAAAGAATTTATTTACATATCTAATTTCTAATCTAAAACTACTCTCAGTTTCAACCCATTTCCTCTTGTGCTGCATGCCCTTGTAAAAGGTTGCTCTCCCTCTTTTTCACAAACCATCTCTTGGTACTGGTAGGCTGCTAAAAGGTCTCCCCAGAGGTACTCCAGGCTGAACAATTCCAACTCTCTCAAAACTCATCCTGTTTTTACAGGAGAGGTTCTTCATCCCTTTGATGGCCCTCCTCTGGACTTGCTAGGACAGGTGGAAGGTTGGCTAGAGGAAGGAGAGGACAGACTGAACGTGTCCTAGTTAATGGCTGAGCTGCTGAGAGCTCGTTTGGGTGGGACCAGCAGAGTGGCTGTGTGACATCTGCAATTTCCCTGTTCCCTTTCCAAGGGTGGCAGAAACAGCTGCCCAGGAAAGACCAAACCAAAGCAAGCATGGAGTGATGTTTCCTTCAGTGTTCAGAAATTTGCAGCTGAGGGACTGAGCTGGTACCCAGGTGTTAAACAACTATCATTATGTGTTTTAGTAGTCTGCCCAACCACTTTTTGACTGTTCCTGTTTGTCCAGAAGCACAGGCACAGTGTCACAAGATCATGACTGACACACTGTCACGTACTGTCAATGTCCAGCTGTCCTTGATGGCTGTCCTTGATGCTGCACCCCGCTCTGGGGTGACCTCAGAAAACCCAGAGTGACCAAGTGGACACTGACTGATCCTGTCTTTGCAGCTGGAACTGAGACCTGACTGTCCTCATCTCTTAGGTGGATTACTACCGGATTACTCAAGCACCCTGTAAACTCACTCAAGGATGTTAGAGAGGAGCATGTTCCCTTTTCTTCCTCTCAGAATACAAAGTTCATACCCCAAAGGTCAGGATATTCTTCTGTGATTTAGATTAACCTCCCTCTGCTAGAGGAGGGAAATGATTTTTTTGTGAGTCACCAAGTCTGTCTTTTTTTTTTTTTCTTTTAAATGCCTAGACATTATTTTGTGGGTGGCGTTTAGGCTGCTAAATAGTTTCTCTTTATATTACCTTCAAAGTCTTGCAGACTCTAGTAAGCACCTGCAGTTTTAAGGTATCTGAGTTTAAGAAAAGGTCATCAGCAAAATTCGGATGTGTTCTTGGGAAAAGAAAAGCCTCTGGCCTAGATTCAGCCTACTTGCTTTGACACCGAGGTTTGTTCTTTTCATAGAGCCAAAACAGGTTTTCAGCTGCAGAACTACTTTGCTTCCTGCTGTCACTGCCTAATAAAATAATGCACAGCTTTTTGTAGGATATAGTATTTGATGAAGGATTGTGATTTACCTAAAATGCAGACCAGCCCCTTGAGGGGGGTCAGATATTTAGTAAGGTAATTTCCCAAAGAGCTGTAAACTAACCAGATGCAGCCTAGAGTCTCAAAGGCATCAGGTTAGGAAATTTATTGAAAAACTGACAAGAAAAGTACCAGCTAAGTGGAAAAAAAAAATGCTCAAAACAGGCACCGATCCTCTGACTTAAAAAATACATTACTTAAATAAAACATGGTAAAAATGATATCCTTAGACTAAGCAGAAAAATACTTGAATTAGCCTATATGGTACCAAGCACCAGGTTTTTTTTAGAAAAAATCCTATTTTTTAAAGCACTGGATTCAATAACTCACAAATCCCAATCCCACCCTTATGGTGATTCTGTGTGTCAAAGTAGCATTGGTTCACCTTGATTCATTTTTAAGCAGATTAAAACATATTCAGACTCTTTATGAGTGGATTTTATTAGTCCATTTTAATCTATTATAATCCACTACTTTTATTTTTTTCCCCTGAGGACACAGTCTTAAAAATATTTACAAATAGAATGTATTTAAATAGAGTATGCTGTATATAGAACAAGGATGAAAGCGTGTCTTGGAAAATGTTTGCATGTTTTGAAATAGTCTGAGTGAGAAAGCATTGGGATACTGTTATTTTGTGCATATCTGTCTATGTACTTTTCAAATTATGTATCAAGCTTGCCTAGATAGTTCCTAATGATAGCTTTTTCTGCCACTTGCAAGGTTTGTTATTTCTTGCCCTTTTTTAATGTAACTTCAAATTCACTTTGGCTCAAAGGGAATGGTGACAACACTCAGAAATCTCAATGTCCATTTCCAAAGCCATATAATTTCCATTTGTCATTTTATTTGGGATTGGATGCTTCACATAATTTGCTGTCTAGTCTGAGTTGTTCACATAGCTGAAAGGTGGAGCTCCTTCTGCCAAGTTCCCTTTCCTAAATTGGTTGCAAGTACTGTCTGTGGTGGTGTAGATTCTTCCTAACAATTTTCAGCAAAGCAGTTCACTACGGAGCCACGAGTCAGGTTTATGTCACTTCACTCCTTTGACTGCTTCCCAGAACTGCTCTATATTAAGCCCACATTATCATCTGCCTATTCTTGACTATCAGATAGCTACTGTTAAAAATTCAAAGCTTTTCTTGGTGATTGCTTTGTAAAAGCATTTCATAAATGGTTTGATTCAATTCTTGAGGCTTGTTAAGTAAACTGTTTTACATTATATCCAGCTCCTTTCACCAAATGAAAGGAGCAGAACAAAGAGATACGTTGACCTTAATGCACACTGAGTTTTTACTCTCCTGAACAGTGCTATTTCACGCACAAAGTTGCTCATCAGAAATGCTTCCTTGCAGGATTTGTGTATTCTCTTATTAGATACTCCATTGTATCGGGGGTTTTCCCCCCTTCTTTTCCTGTAAGAAAGTGATTCTTTTCAGGATGCATTGTTTTCCCAGAAGAAACCTGTATATATACTTGTAATCACATATTGTGACCACACAATACTAACGGTGATTACAGTGTATTTTCCCATTGGCAGACAATGTATATTTGTTCTTGTCAGCCTCTTGTAAACAATGGCACTTAAGTTTATCTCAGGATAAAAAAATCAGAGTGGTTTGAACATTATCAAAATCTGAGTGCATTGTGAGAAAGGAATACAAAAGCCAAATCTCTTGATTTGATTTCTAATTTATTTGATAAATTTCAGTAAAAAGATCCTGAATAACTTTTTTCACCACAGAATGGAATGCTAACATCTGCAGCTTTGGTGGTACACGTTTGTAAAAACTATTTTTCAAAAATATATTTGTAGTAATGAAGTGGTTTCACATCAGGGGGGAAGGACTACTCTCCAGAAGTAGTAATTTTTTCTAAAGAACATACCTTCTAATCAGTCTGAAAACTGATTAGAAGATGTGTAAAGAACTCATTATTGGTTAGCAAAGTCTAGAGCTACCTGACACCCTTCTTGTATCCTGTGAGAGCGCTTTAAGGAACTTGAACACAAATCCTTTTAAAGTGCCTGTCTAGTTCTCTGCACTCTGAGTTTGCTTTTCCAGAAGATGGGAAAGAGATGAGATGACAGGTACAGTTTTTGTCACTGACTGATTGGCATGGGGCTGTACTGATACTGATAGATTGAACACGCCCAGGTGTGTTCTGTCTCCTGGAAGTCAGTTGCTTCCACAGCTTGCTTCCCTGCGGCTGGATTTCTTCGTTACCAAGGCAGAGGGAACTCAGGTGAACCTGTGCTAACTCTCAGGCTGGTTCAGAAACTGTTCTCAAGGGTATCAATTGTCTTGAGCAAAATCCACAGTTTTCAGAAAAAGTATAGACAGTCAAATTCCATAATAAGAGAATGTTCTCTAGCACTTTTAAATTTTTGTGTTGGGAAAATGTAGTTTGTACTTTGAATATTTTTAGTCTAAAATTTTTAACATCTTTGTGATCTGAAATTCCCTTAAATGATAATTCTTATTAAAATAATCCTTTATAATGGAATGTTATTTCTTCAGTCATCTGGGTTCAGTGAAGAGAGCACAGTGACCAGCTAAAAGGATGAGTCATAGTGAGCTGATTCGCAGGCAAAAGAACAGAAAAAGATTTTTCACATTAGATTTATATTTTGTAACTTTACACTTTAAAAACTCATGACTGTATCTCTTAACTTCGCACAGATACACAAGAGTGAAAGCTATTTACTAAACCGTGATAGGGAGCCTCCCCTTAGATTCCAAGCATATCTTTCATCCTTTTTAATGCCATGGGCCTACATGTTGAACACAATAGCTCAAATATGTATGAAAGACCAGGCTGTGTGCAAACCAAGTATCTGCTCTTCTGCTGTTGAGTTGTTCATATTTGTTCTATAATGAATTATTCATCCTTAACTCAGAAAGGTGATTACAGTAGATACTCTGGTTACCGTTTTAATAGGGAGCAGATTTAATAGTGTATGGAGCAGATAAATATTTGGGTTTTTCCATCAGGGAAACAATCAAAATAAAAGAAAGATAGGCTCAGCCACATTGTTTTTGTTTGATGGCTAGTGCCAAAGACATGCACCAAAAAATGAGCAAGCTGTAATGACAGCAAAGCATGAACTAGTCTTGACAGAGTAAATTATAATATTTAGTCATTGCTCCTCCAGTCAAACTTCTTTTCCTGTGGAATGCAATGCCAAACAATTTCTGATTCTTTTCTGCTAGTACTGCTCTTGAAAGTATATGCTGAGTTCACTTACACCATCTGTTATCTGTGCATGGTATCAGCAGAGAAAAATGTTCAGAAGTTTCTGATGACATCTGCTTATTTCACTGAGCTTACCGATCCAGGGTTTTTCTGTTTTAAATCATACGTACTTGCACACTTCTTAAAATAGACCCTTCTCCCTTGCACTTTTAAGAATTTGAGAACACCTGGTTTTTCAGTCTTCCAAGTCTGAGTCCCACCTTGCCTTTTTTACTAGTTTTAGGAAAGCAGATATTCACTATAGTAATGGCTGTGATAAGAGCTAGAGTTTTTACATGGTAGTGCATTCACCATTGCAAAAATGATGAAACTTTGAGTAAGTATTGAACTCCTTCCCATGGCCAACTTGGTTATCATTGTGAATCAAACAACTTTAAAAGCTGAAATCCTGAGAGATGCTTTGCTCCAATTTCCTGTCTGAGGAACTGTATGATACTGGAGCCAGAAAATGATGCTGCTCCCTGACACAAAAGTATATGAAGTGTAATTGTATATTCAAAATATATATACATGGATTTACTGTGGAAATTATATATTCCATACAGAGGCCCAGTCTATTTCACATATGTGCACATAAGTAGTTGACACAGGGACAGAAATACATGGCTTTTTTCAAACTGTGCCAAGCTGATAAAAAATGACTAACATGCATATATAGCCTTTTCTTTGCCATGCTTTTGATTAGTTTTGTGATTCTAAACTAAGTGATTTAGTTTAAGAAGTCTGTAAGAAGCTACTGAAAATGGTGACCTGTAAATAAGTATGTAGGTCACTACTCATGGCATATAACTCATCCCATAATTTCACATAAGACTGCCACAAATATATTTCGTAATATTAACTTTTCACCTCTAAACAAAGTGACAGTGAGCCATTTTTCTGTGACACCTGCAGTAATGGTGATGTGAAATCAAATGTAAGACATTAATACAGCTTAATTGAATTCCTGATGGAAAAGACTAATTTTTACAGTAAATTTGACCAGCAGTTGCTCATGCCTCCCAGATTTTAGGCAGATGTTTCCTCAGGGCCACTACTGCATTACAGTCTCTGCCACCATGCAGGCAAGGATGCTTTTTGCTTTCCTCAACCTTTGAAGCCCCATCCCTTACTTTGCATTCATTTTGTGCAACGGCTTCCCACAACAATGCTAAAAGCAATGCTTACCAGCTGCCTCCATGGTCATAAATAAACTGAAAGTGCCCACTTTGGATGGGCACTGGGGCAGGACTGGTTTAGGAGCCACCTTCTATGTCCATAGTATAAACCTGGTTTTGGTTTCAGCACAGGACATGCTCATGTCACCTACCTGGAAGGAGGAGTTGCTCATCTTCTCCAGCTCCAAAGTACAACTGCTGTTGCTTGGTAGATTGCTGTGAGGCCAGTGTTAAACCAGGGGCATTTCTAAAAGTGAAGCTGTGTGAACCAGCTTCTAGAGCTTGGAAATACTTCCTGATACTTTTTAATTTACTAGGATAGAGACTATCTATAGCCTGTCAAGATATTCCTCTCTTTGGATATCACCTGCTTTCAGAAGAACCTAAAGACAGTGGTGAGCATGAAAGACTGGGTGTCAATGATAAGGAAAGCTCTTTGATGTTGTGAGAGGATACTCCCCCACTTTTACTACAATTTTGAAAGAGACAGTGAGGATGAGTTGAAAATCCTTTGAGGAACCATTTCACTTAATTATTAAGCCAGTTTTTGCTCCATGGCTCTAAAGCATGCTCTTGCAAAGTGACAGTGACAGTGTCCGAGCCGCTCCCTTTGCCAAAGAATTTTATGGTTTGTCCCATAATTTCACATAAGACTGCCACAAATATATTTTGTGGTATTAACTTTTCACCTCTAAACAAAGTGACAGTGAACCGTTTCTGTGACACCTGCGGTAATGGTGGTGTGAAATCAAAAAAGGACTGAGGCAAAAATGAGGAAACCATTACTGTCTGTGCAATAGTCTCTTTGGTATGAAATTTCTAAATCAATTTATATCTTAGTGCAAGGATGTGGCTGAGGGAAGATAAGCTGTGCCTCAGGGAATGACTACAATATGGGAGTGGAATTGATTTGTCTTATGACAACAAAATTTCCTTATGAAAACTTCCATAGATTATAGTAAAACAGAAATCCTTTTTTAATCCCCTGAGAAAAATAATTTGCTTCTTTTTTTTTGTTGTGCCTTAGAAGGTGCTATTTGGCCCTTCTGTGATTACTTTGTTTAGAGGTCAAAAGTTAATATTATAAAAATACATTTGTGGCATTCTTACATGGAATTAATGCATTTTTCAGGATAACTGTGAACTTAATGTATATAGTCACAGAACTAATTGCAAATGATCAGTGACCATTCCTTTCACAAATGTGAGGATTTCCTAATGTCATCAAGCTAGATTATGTAATCAATCCTTGGATAAACAGCTTTGGTATTTCTCACAATTACAGTCTTTAATAGTTTTTCCAAATTAATGTCATTTCATTTAAAACTTTTTAAACCGATTACTGCTAATCTGGAAACAGTAATGAACCCATTGTCAACTAAGAAATTAAATGCCCTTTTTTATTAATTGGTAGGTGATTTTCTCAGCTTGTAGAGTTTTTCTTTGTTGTTGTTGACTTTTTTTAATCTATACATTGAAAACAGAAGACTATTTGAGTAAACAAGCATTGAAGAATGGTTCCTGAAAAATCCCTGTAGGATTCAACTACCCAGTTTGAGCACAGGAGCTCCTGGCTGTCAAGAAATTACTGCTGTTATTCTAATGCAAATTCCCTTTTTCTCAGGAAAGTAGCTGAAGAAAATTAAGGTACTGTTCGTTTGAAGATCTTTTCTTCCAGCTGGCATCAAGGTCCTTTGTGTAGAAAATTCATAAAGAAATTTTAGAGACCCATATCAAATTCTTTAGCTTGTTGTGCTTTACAGAGATTATACTGGGGAAAATAAAACTGGATGCCAGATGAAGTATATATAGGTTTTTAAAGGCTACAAGTAGTGATATTAGAGCCACAGTATTCAGGAGGCCGTGACATCAAATCTTCGTTCTTGTAGGGCTCTGTAAAAGGATCTGCTCCTAAATTTTTAGCAATGTATATAGTAAACACAAAATTAAAAGCTCATCCTTGATCTGCCTATGAATATTTCTATCATAGCTTGTGACAGTTTAATAAAAATACTTCTACAAATTATATTTTCACATCAAAATCCTGATTAATCTAATATCCTGAAGGATTTTATTTCTTGACTGAGATACTTCCAACTGTGAATCAAAATTTAATGTAAGATTACCACTGTTTTAAGAAAGAATAAGAAAATGGAGGTGGAGGAAGCAGCAATAAGAAACAAAATACAATGAGTGTTTCCTATTAACAAGGTAATAGGGTGAGTCAAAAATAAATTAAATACTGCTGAAGAAGTAGTACCATAAGGGAATGAGTGAGTTGTAAGAACAGAAGAGAAACAACTAAAAATGTCCCACAAAATAAACAAACATACGTTTAATTACGTGCCTGCCTTTGTGTATATATACATACATTTGTTAATATTTATAAGCAAAGTGTGATCAACACTCAGGGAGTCACTCTGGACCTGAATTCCAGAGTGGAGGTCAAGGCTATCTCAAGTGGGCTTTTTGATGCACCTATTTATGGTGTAGCTTGTTACAGACCATGTTACAGGCCAGACATCTGTGAATGGATGGTCCTGAGCAGCTGGTCCTCAGACAGGTAAAAAAGGATTCAGCAAAAGGAGGGAAAAAAACCAAAACAAAACAAAATTTGAAATTCAGCTTGGACTTTTCTGAGGATTTGTTCCAAAAAGAACTTGGCAATAGATGTATTGTAAAATCAGGTGCAGAAATTGGCGCTTTTCAGTTTGCGGGGTATTTTTAAAAATACTTGCCAACTATTGGGGGATAGGTTAGTAAAATTACTGTCGCTATTCAATATTTTATTCCATATATATAACCACTTACAACGACATTGATTCCAATGTCAAATCCTATAGTCATGTATGTACAGCAATGTCCACTAAATGAAATAATATTATTTTTGTGATATAAACCTAAGGTTGGCAGGAGTAACTAACTTTGTTTTCATTGTGAGAGGTTGGAATGTTCCACAACCTTGTTCCCATACTGCTGCTCTTTGCTGTTCAAAAAGCAAAGTGTGACCCATTCTCTGCCTACTACCTACAGTTATATCTTTTTTTCAATAAGAAGTAATTTTGCAACTGCACATGAAATCCTGAGTTAATAAAAGGTATATTTCCATTCTATGAAATATAAATCCTGGTTTTACACAGTAATATTTTAAAATTCAATCTTAATACAGTATTAAAATTTATATAAATACACATTAAAAATTGTTTACTCAATAGTCTTCGTTTTCAATGTATAGATTAAAAAAAGTCAACAACAACAAAGAAAAACTCTACAAGCTGAGAAAATCACCTACCAATTAATAAAAAAGGGCATTTAATTTCTTAGTTGACAATGGGTTCATTACTGTTTCCAGATTAGCAGTAATCGGTTTAAAAAGTTTTAATGAAATGACATTAATTTGGAAAAACTATTAAAGACTGTAATTGTGAGAAATACCAAAGCTGTTTATCCAAGGATTGATTACATAATCTAGCTTGATGACATTAGGAAATCCTCACATTGTGGAAAGGAATGGTCACTGATCATTGCAATTAGTTCTGTGACTATATACATTAAGTTCACAGTTATCCTGAAAATGCATTAATTCCAGGCACCTCTGATTCTTCAAAATCTGTGTGCGCGCTATTTCCTTCACCAAAGGATGTTACGGTGTGTCCCATAATTTCATGTAGAATGCCACAAATGTATTTTTATAATATTAACTTTTGACCTCTAAACAAAGTAATCACAGAAGGGCCAAATAGCACCTTCTAAGGCACAACAAAAAAAAGAAGCAAATTATTTTTCTCAGGGGATTAAAAAAAGGATTTCTGTTTTACTATAATCTATGAAGTTTTCATAAGGAATTTTGTTGTCATAAGACAAATCAATTCCACTCCCATATTGTAGTCATTCCTGAGGCACAGCTTATCTTCCTCAGCCACATCCTTGCACTAAGATATAAATTGATTTAGAAATTTCATACCAAAGAGACTATTGCACAGACAGTAATGGTTTCCTCATTTTTGCCTCAGTCCTTTTTTGATTTCACACCACATTACCGCAGGTGTCACAGAAACGGTTCACTGTCACTTTGTTTAGAGGTGAAAAGTTAATACCACAAAATATATTGTGGCAGTCTTATGTGAAATTATGGGACAAACCATAAAATCTTTGGCAAAGGGAGCGGCTCGGACACACTGTCACTGTCACTTTGCAAGAGCATGCTTTAGAGCCATGGAGCAAAAACTGGCTTAATAATTAAGTGAAATGGTTCCTCAAAGGATTTTCAACTCATCCTCACTGTCCTTTCAAAATTGTAGTAAAAGTGGGGGAGTATCCTCTCACAACATCAAAGAGCTTTCCTTATCATTGACACCCAGTCTTCATGCTCACCCTTGTCTTTAGGTCTTCTGAAAGCAGGTGATATCCAAAGAGAGGAATATCTTGACAGGCTATAGATAGTCTCTATCCTAGTAAATTAAAAAGTATCAGGAAGTATTTCCAAGCTCTAGAAGCTGGTTCACACAGCTTCACTTTTAGAAATGCCCCTGGTTTAACACTGGCCTCACAGCAATCTACCAAGCAACAGCAGTTGTACTTTGGAGCTGGAGAAGATGAGCAACTCCTCCTTCCAGGTAGGTGACATGAGCATGTCCTGTGCTGAAACCAAAACCAGGTTTATACTATGGACATAGAAGGTGGCTCCTAAACCAGTCCTGCCCAGTGCCCATCCAAAGTGGGCACTTCAGTTTATTTATGACCATGGAGGCAGCTGTAAGCATTGCTTTTAGCATTGTTGTGGGAAGCCGTTGCACAAAATGAATGCAAAGTAAGGGATGGGGCTTCAAAGTTGAAGGAAAGCAAAAAGCATCCTTGCCTGCATGGTGGCAGAGACTGAATGCAGTAGGGGCCCTGAGGAAACATCTGCCTAAAATCTGGGAGGCATGAGCAACTGCTGGTCAAATTTACTGTAAAAATTAGTCTTTTCCATCAGGAATTCAATTAAGCGTTTAATGTCTTACATTTGATTTCACATCACCATACTGCAGGTGTCACAGAAAAATGGCTCACTGTCACTTGTTTGAGGTGAAAAGTTAATATTACGAATATATTGTGGCAGTCTTATGAAATTATGGGATGAGTTATAGCCATGAGTTATGACTACATACTTATTTACAGGTCACCATTTTCAGTAGCTTCTTACAGACTTCTTAAACTAAATCACTTAGTTTAGAATCACAAAACTAATCAAAAGCATGCAAAGAAAGGCTATATATGCATGTAGTCATTTTTTATCAGCTTGGCACAGTTTGAAAAAAGCCATGTATTTCTGTCCCTGTGTCAACTACTTATGTGCACATATGTGAAATAGACTGGGCCTCTGTATGGAATAATAATTTCCACAGTAATCCATGTATATATATTTTGATATACAATTACACTTCATATACTTTTGTGTCAGGGAGCAGCTCATTTCTGGCTCCAGTATCAACAGTTCCTCAGACAGGAATTGGAGCAAAGCATCTCTCAGGATTTCAGCTTTTAAAGTTGTTTGATTCACAATGATAACCAAGTTGGCCAATGGGAAGGAGTTCAATACTTACTCAAAGTTTCATCATTTTTGCAATGGTGAATGCACATCCATGTAAAAACTCTAGCTCTTATCACAGCCATTACTATAGTGAATATCTTGCTTTCTAAAACTAGTAAAAAAGGCAAGTGGGATCAGACTTGGAAGACTGAAAAACCAGGTGTTCTCAAATTCTTAAGAAGTGCAAGGGAGAAGGGTCTATTTTAAGAAGTGTGCAAGTACGTATGATTTAAAACAGAAAAACCCTGGATCGGTAAGCTCAGTGAAATAAGCAGATGTCATCAGAAACTTCTGAACATTTTTCTCTGCTGATACATGCACAGATAACAGATGGTGTAAGTGAACTCAGAATATACTTTCAAGAGCAGTACTAGCAGGAAAAGAATCAGAAATTGTTTGGCATTGCATTCCACAGGAAAAGAAGTTTGACTGGAGGAGCAATGACTAAATATTAATAATTTACTCTGTTCAAGACTAGTTACATGCCTTTGCTGTCATTACAGCTTGCTCATTTTTGGTGCTATGTCTTTGGCACTAGCCATCAACAAAAACATGTGCTTGCCATCTTTCCTTTTATTTTGATTGTTTTCCCTGATGGAGAAAACCCAAAATATTTATCTGCTCCATACACTATTAAATCTGCTCCCTATTAAAACGGTAACCAGAGTATCTACTGTAATCACCTTTTCTGAGTTAAGGATGAATAATTTTCATTATAGAACAAATATGACAACTCAACAGCAGAAGAGCAGATACTTGGTTGTGCACACAGCCTGGTCTTTCATACATATTTGAGCTATTGTGTTCAACATGTAGGCCCATGGCATTAAAAAGGATAGAAAGATATGCTTGGAATCTCATAGGGGAGGCTTCCCTATCACTGGTTTAGTATAGCTTCACTCTTGGTATCTGTGCGAAGTTAAGAGATACAGTCATGAGTTTTTAAAGCGTGTAAAGTTACAAAATAATAAATCTAATGTGAAAATACTTTTTCTGTTCTTTGCCTGCGAATCAGCTCACTATGACTCATCCTTTTAGCTGGTCACTGTGCTCTCTTACTGAACCCAGATGACTGAGAAATAACATTCCATTATAAAGGATTATTTATAAGAATTATCATTTAAGGGAATTTCAGATCACAAGAGTTAAAAATTTTAGACTAAAAATATTCAAAGTACAAACTACATTTTCCCAACACAAAATATTTAAAAGTGCTAGAGAACATTCTCTTATTATGGAATTGACTGTCTATACTTTTTCTGAAAACTGTGGATTTTGCTCAAGACAATTGATACCCTTGAGAACAGTTTCTGAACCAGCCTGAGAGTTAGCACAGGTTCACCTGAGTCCCTCTGCCTGTAACGAAGAAATCCAGCCGCAGGGAAGCAGCTTGGAAGCAACTGACTTCCAGGAGACAGAACACACCTGGGCGTGTTCAATCTATCAGTATCAGTACAGCCCAATGCCATCGGTCAGTGACAAAACTGTACCTGTCATCTCATCTCTTTCCCATCTTCTGAAAAGCAAACTCAGAGTGCAGAGAACTAAGACAGGCACTTTAAAAGGATTTGTGTTCAAGTTCCTTAAAGCGCTCTCACAGGATACAAGAAGGGTGTCAGGTAGCTCTAGACTTTGCTAACCAATAATGAGTTCTTTACACATCTCTAATCAGTTTTCAGACTGATTAGAAGGTATGTTCTTTTAGAAAAAATTACTACTTCTGGAGAGTAGTCCTTCCCCCTGATGTGAAACCACTTCATTACTACAAATATATTTTTGAAAAATAGTTTTTACAAACGTGTACCACCAAAGCTGCAGATGTTAGCATTCCATTCTGTGGTGAAAAAAGTTATTCAGGATCTTTTTACTGAAATTTATCAAATAAATTAGAAATCAAATCAAGAGATTTGGCTTTTGTATTCCTTTCTCACAATGCACTCAGATTTTGATATGTGTCAAACCACTCTGATTTTTTTATCCTGAGATAAACTTAAGTGCCATTGTTTACAAGAGGCTGACAAGAACAAATATACATTGTCTGCCAATGGGAAAATACACTGTAATCACCGTTAGTATTGTGTGGTCACAATATGTGATTACAAGTAATATACAGGTTTCTTCTGGGAAACATGCATCCTGAAAGAAATCACTTTCTTACAGGAAAAGAAGGGGGAAAACCCCCGATACAAGGGAGTATCTAATAGAGAATACACAAATCCTGCAAGGAAGCATTTCTGATGAGCAACTTTGTGCGTGAAATAGCACTGTTCAGGAGAGTAAAAACTCAGTGTGCATTAAGGTCAACGTATCTCTTTGTTCTGCTCCTTTCATTTGGTGAAAGGAGCTGGATATAATGTAAAACAGTTTACTTAACAAGCCTCAAGAATTGAATCAAACCATTTATGAAATGCTTTTACAAAAGCAATCACCAAGAAAAGCTTGAATTTTAACAGTAGCTATCTGATAGTCAAGAATAGGCAGATGATAATGTGGGCTTAATATAGAGCAGTTCTGGGAAGCAGTCAAAGAGTGAAGTGACATAAACCTGACTCGTGGCTCCGTAGTGAACTGCTTTGCTGAAAATTGTTAGGAAGATCTACCCACCACAGACAGTACTTGCAACCAATTTAGGAAAGGGAACTTGGCAGAAGGAGCCCACTTTCAGCTATGTGAACAACTCAGACTAGACAGCAAATTATGTGAAGCATCCAATCCCAAATAAAATGACAAATGGAAATTATATGGCTTTGGAAATGGACATTGAGATTTCTGAGTGTTTGTCACCATTCCCTTTGAGCCAAAGTGAATTTGAAGTTACATTAAAAAAGGGCAAGAAATAACAAACTTGCAAGTGGCAGAAAAAGCTATCATTAGGAACTATCTAGGCAAGCTTGATACATAATTTGAAAAGTACATAGACAGATATGCACAAAATAACAGTATCCCAATGCTTTCTCACTCAGACTATTTCAAAACATGCAAACATTTTCCAAGACACGCTTTCATCCTTGTTCTATATACAGCATACTCTATTTAATACATTCTATTTGTAAATATTTTTAAGACGTGTCCTCAGGGGAAAAAAATAAAAGTAGTGGATTATAATAGATTAAAATGGACTAATAAAATCCACTCATAAAGAGTCTGAATATGTTTTAATCTGCTTAAAAATGAATCAAGGTGAACCAATGCTACTTTGACACACAGAATCACCATAAGGGTGGGATTGGATTTGTGAGTTATTGAATCCAGTGCTTTAAAAAATAGGATTTTTTCTAAAAAAAACCTGGTGCTTGGTACCATATAGGCTAATTCAAGTATTTTTCTGCTAGTCTAAGGATACATTTTTACCATGTTTTATTTAAGTAATGTATTTTTAAGTCAGAGGATCGTGCCTGTTTTGAGCATTTTTTTTTTTCCACTTAGCTGGTACTTTTTCTGTCAGTTTTCAATAAATTTCCTAACCTGATGCCTTTGAGACTCTAGGCTGCATCTGTAGTTTACAGCTCTTTGGGAAATTACCTTACTAAATATCTGACCCCCTCAAGGGGCTGGTCTGCATTTTAGGTAATCACAATCCTTCATCAAATACTATACCTAACAAAAGCTGTGCATTATTTTATTAGGCAGTGACAGCAGGAAGCAAAGTAGTTCTGCAGCTGAAACCTGTTTTGGCTCTATGAAAAAGAACACCTCGGTGTCAAAGCAAGTAGGCTGAATCTAGGCCAGAGGCTTTTCTTTTTCCCAAGAACACATCCGAATTTGCTGATGACCTTTTTTAAACTCAGATACCTTAAAACTGCAGGTGCTTACTAGAGTCTGCAAGACTTTGAAGGTAATATAAAGAGAAACTATTTAGCAGCCTAAACGCCACCACAAAATAATGTCTAGGCATTTAAAAGAAAAAAAAAAAGACAGACTTGGTGACTCACAAAAAATCATTTCCTCCTCTAGCAGAGGAGGTTAATCTAAATCACAGAAGAATATCCTGACCTTTGGGGTATGAACTTTGTATTCTGAGAGGAAGAAAAGGGAACATGCTCCTCTCTAACATCCTTGAGTGAGTTTACAGGGTGCTTGAGTAATCCGGTAGTAATCCACCTAAGAGATGAGGACAGTCAGGTCTCAGTTCCAGCTGCAAAGACAGGATCAGTCAGTGTCCACTTGGTCACTCTGGGTTTTCTGAGGTCACCCCAGAGCGGGGTGCAGCTA
>CM019236.1:12098347-12128689 GCA_009741485.1 Malurus cyaneus samueli | reverse complement strand
GGATTGGGGCATTTTCTTTTCAAAGAAGCTTAGAGGGAGGATATGAGAATGTGTGGGTGAAAAAGGGTTTACACTAGGTTTTGTTGAGCTCACATTGCAGCAAGATCCTGGGTTCAATGTATGAGAGACAGGAAGAGGTAAGAGATGAGCTGTAAGTTCAGTGACAGATAAATTAGCTTCTGGCTGACAAAACAGCTGTTCAAAACAGAAGTTTGCAAGCAAGAAACTTCACACTCTGTAGTGTCAGAGTGAGAATGAGAGGCTTAGAAAGAGAGGCTAGATGAGCAATAAAACCAAAATCTGAGTTTTGTCAGTGACCATGTGAAACCCCTTATTCATCTCTATATTATGTCAAAGGGCCAATTCTGGTAGGTTATGTAATCCAACTGGCTCATTGGGTCTGTTCTGTGAACAAAAACAAATTTATCCAAATGGGACATTTCTAGGAAGCTGTGGGTTAGAAACATGACACATTTCACTTTCATTAGAGGTTAGGGTCAACATATGGGCACATATATACACAGATCAGAAGTTAGAATAAGTGTCACTATTGACCTGAAATCTCATTTAGATAATAATCCTCAGAACTTGCTGACTGCCGCACTGTATCTCAATGTTTTGAGCATCAGAAATATAGTACATGTGTAAAGATATCCATACATTTTAAACTGTGCTGACTAAAGCCAGTCTCATTTGCAATTTCGGTGTAAATTAAAACCCAGCAGAAGTCAAGCACTATTGCATTTCTCATCTTTTCACATAACAGCAAACAAAACTTTTTGTTTGTTTATTCTCTAAATTTATGCACACTTTATTAACATTTAGCATAGAAATATCTAGCATTTTTCAATTCCTGCAGTTCTCAACACATTCATTTTTCTTTTTTGCTTTTACTTCTTTCTTGTTTCCTGACTTCAGAAGTAAAAAAAAATCATGGCACTGACAATGAGAAGTTTAAGAAATGAGACAAAAATTGCATATTTCTATGCTTTAGAAAAAAATGTTTCATATTTTCTGGGAGCTATTCATATGCTGGTTATTAAGGGCTAGACACAGAGGATGTATCGAATAAAGATTTTTTTTTTCCTAATGATTTCTGAGTCCCTGGACTTACACATATATTGTCAGCCATAACAACTATACACACATGTTTGTATATTCTTAACCATTGCTTTATCAAAATTTAATCATATTTTGAAACAAATCTTTGATTATAGCATAATATTGATTATAGCATAATTATAAACCATTACTATAAATTCCTAATGAGTTTCTATGTTTTTCTTTACTCTGCAAACTAAATAAGTGGGTATTTCAAAGACCAGTTTGTGCTACCCATTTTGTCACTTTATTTTCAAGATATTGGCAGATAAAGATTGTTTATATTTCACATATCTGAGACATTTCTAGGCAACGGAGAAACACAGTGGTGGTTAAGAAAGAGGTTGCAATTTAATTTTTCTCTGAATAACATCATAAATATATCTGTGGAAGGCAACTAATAAAAGGAAAGTTCTGGTCCTTCTCACATTTAAAGGGGCCAGAAATTAAATATTCGCTGAAATCGCCCTCATTCACATGCTTCCAAAGCTATATGAAACTAGAACAAACATTGTTCAAAACTGAAGAACTACAAAGGGGAAGACAGGAAAGATATTTCATGAAGCCAAATAAGTTAAACATCATCTAATAATTTGACCTATGCCAAACATTGCATGCTGAGAGAAATCAAAATATGGTAAGGAAGCAAATATTGTCCCACATGTTTACTTTTATGGGTCAAAGACAAAATGTATCAGAGAAAATTAAGAGTGATTATAAGCCATCAAATATAGGAGCTGGACAGTAAACTTGTACCTGGAGAAGTAGAACAAGAAGGAACATATTGATACATTCTGGTCACTCTGATGATGTTCAACCTTTTTTTTTCTGCTGACGATGCGGAACTGTTCTCACAGAAAAAAATATCTCTCAGATTTAATACTTACATCAGATCCTGGTATCAATTAGGGAAGGGCTAATACCTGGCAAAGGAGAAAGCTGTCCAAGCCAGGTGTACTCAATCCATATTCTCTTTTCCATAATAAAGTTTGATGGACCATTCTACCTTATAAAAGGACTGAATAAATCGACAAATCAGTGTCATCTTTGGACTGTCCTTCCTTACTTTGGTATAAATCAAAGAGGAATGCAGTAGGAACTAAAAGCAATATTCTAAGTGACACCACCTTTGACATTTTCTAATGTCTAGGGAGTCAGCACATTTCAAAGATTTTTTACCTTTGCAAAGGCAACATTTATTTGAAAGAATCGGAAATGTATATGCCAAACTTGTTAACAATCTAGCATGAAACAAAGAAGGCAAAATGAGCAGTAACTTGACTAGGAGATGAAGATCATTAGTTAAATATTTCTTCCTTTAGCTATTGGCAGTTCCTAATAGGAAGATGCTTGCCTGATGCTGTGAATGTCACTGAATTTTCTTTATTGAAGATAGGTTAATACTTTCTCTGTTACGGTCTGTCATGGGCATAAAATACCGAGGAACAACAGGCTAATAGAGGCAAGACTTGTAGTAGCATATAGATTGTCTCATAGCACAAAGATTGTTAAATTGGTTTGATAAAATACCAGGTATTAGCTGGGGGGGTGGAGGGTTATATTATTTCATTTTATTTACTGATCCATTTTCATTATCGTATCAGCTTGAATATTTTGTTTTTTCTTTAATATAACTCAAACCACACAAGGTCTTGAAAACAGGGAAAAGAATCAGACCAGTTTACCAATTGCAGTTTGTGAACGAGATAAAATAAATTATAAATGTATTAAAATAAACATATAAATGTAAATAAAAATATTTAATTTGACCAATATACATAGAGAAAATGGAAAAAAATTAAAACTGTCTCCAGTATCCCAAAGGACATCTCCTTCTAACCCCATATTTTGCTTTTATTTTATCTCTTAATGTATGGTATTTTAGCACATTTTCAGTAAGTCAGTGTAGTTCAAATGAAGAAAAGCACCTAAATATACCTTTCTACAGAGAAAAAGCATTAATTGTATATAAAGTTAATTTAAAAACAGCCAGTAAGTTGTATGCAACTAGTACACAATTATGTAGTATTGTGTGTTTTTATGTAAATAGCATTGGGGTTTGCAGCTCAGATTGCCCATTTTTCAATTTTTAAGCATCAGAAGAAACATTTGAAAACGAGTAACAGAATTAGGGCATCAGGGCAGCTTTAGATTTTGCAGCGTGAGGATTTGCCCCAGTCTGTCCCTCACAGCTCCTGTCTGGATATCTAAACTGTCTTGCTATGCAGCAAGAGGTGACAATGCCTCTGGTGCTTTGGGGGATGGAGCATTTCCCTTCCCCTCCAGGAGGCTCCATCCCCTTGTGTAGTGACGCATCTGAGATCCTCCCTTCCAAAACTGGGGCCACCTCTTCAGGCCTGTTTCTCTGAGCAGTTGTTTTAGGGCACAGTTGGGGGGCTCTGTCACAGAGTAAATCAAGACTCGGTGGCCAATGGTGCCTCTGCATTTTCTTCAGGAGGAGCAGGACACAGCACTCCATGCATTCATTCCCAAGTTTCAAGCACTTGGTGGTTAAACTGAAAGTGGAACAAGGCAGATACCAAGTTCTTTAATACTACTTTGGTTCTTGGGAAATGTTTCTGGAAAATTTTAGATATTTATAACTTCATCATCTTTAAGTATCAGGGATTTGTGTATTTCCATACTACCAGGAAATGGTAGTATGGTCATGATGGAATTTCATAGGAAGGAAAGAGTTATGGCAAACTCAAGACCACATCACTATTTGACTAGGCTTACATCAGCTTTTGGTATATATATATATATTGTTAAACTAAATATAAATATCCATATCCATGTAAATATTCATTTGTCAGCTTGCCCTTGCTAGAGTTGAGAGTCAGATGAAATAGAGTGAAACAGATAAAGAAGTTTCTATTGCCTACGTACTGCATGCCATTCATAAAAATCCTTGAAAATTTAGTTTTATATTTTTTTTTGTTTCTTAAATTGGACAGATGTTCAAAATAGAAATTGCAGAACCTGAATTTTACACATGCAGCTGAAACTTGCAATAGTGGAATTTTAGCAATATTGGTCCTTGATCTGGTCTAATCTGAGTACTGACTTCTAGGCTCAATAGCCTTTCATGGTTTACACTTGGTTTTTAAAAATGTAAGTTTTGCTTCTCTGTTGCTGGTAGTAGTTTTTAGAAGTCTGAAAATACTGTAACACGAAAGTGTTCTATGACTCTATTTTTAGTCTGCTTTTTTTATAAAACATAATTTATTTTTAAAACATAATAGGTCACATCATGTTCAGACTGCTGCAGAAGGTGAGCCACTTGGAAGATAAATCTTGTCTTTTCTATGCAGCAGTGCTACAGTATACTTTCCACCCCAAAGGAATTATTTCTTTTGGAAAACGAGGGGTGATTTACTTTATCCTGAAGTTATACCTACTTGGGAAAAAAAAAAAAAAAAAAAAACCAAAAACAACAAAAAAAAAAAACCCCCAGGAAAATAAAGCAAAATGTTTTTGCTGACTATCAGCCTGTAGTTTTGCAGGTTTTTAGAAAATTCTCATCAGCTTGCACAGATGTATATCCTATTTAGCTTTGCCACACTGCATTTTTTTTTTAAATAGTAAACAATTTTTGAAGTGGTTTAAGAATGATCAAGTACAAGAGTTGCTAACAGTTTCGTACCATGTCAGAACTTCAGGACTAGGAATTGATTGTATCAAAAGTCATCCAGTTGTTGTGAATGAGAAAAATCATTACTGCCTAAATATTTAGGCATGACTGAGAGTCATTGCATATCAGAGTATTTATGGATTGTTTCTGGTAGTTACAATTCTTGGGTTTCTGATTTTATTTGGAAGTCCGGGGTTCCTTATAGTTAGAAAACAGTTTGTAAGTCTTTTGGATTATTTCTGAATCATCTTGTGCTCTTTTGACAGGCATCAGGTCACAGACTGCTAGATGGATAGATGTAATGTTCCTGGCTTCTGTGATTTTGGTCCTTGCAGAAAGCACTGAGATTTATTAGAACAAAGTGAGCTGTTGAAAGATACTTGGTATCGCTAAATAGCAAAACATTTTGAAAGGGAAAAAACAGCTGCATCTGGCAAAAAAAAATTCAGATAACTTCCGTTCACAGAATGCCTACTGTTATTTGAACGAACATGCGCATAACAGAACTTGTAGGTACATTAATTCTTTTATCTATATGCATCTTTTAACTTAATGCATAATTAAGGCCATCATGGAATCAACCCACTGACATATAAATGAATATGTAAACACAGCCGTGAGAGCCAGTGTGGGCTGTACAGGCAAAAGATAATAATAAAACATGAAAATACTTGTGTCACTTTCAGGCCTTCACTGCCATCACTTGCTTTCTCTTTCCCATCTTTATCTGTTTATGTTTATCATGATTGCCTAGATTTTTGCTGCATATAGTTGTGATATTGACATTGATCTTACCATTTTTTGAAATGGGAAAGAATAATAGATAGTATTTTAAAAGGTAAGGACAAAAGTCATTTTTCGTCTCCTAATCAAAAGCCTGAAGTTACTCACCTTTAATAATGCAGTGGCAAAAGAAAACAACAAAAAAAACAAACAAAAAAAATCCTTTACAAGTTAAACTGAATATTGTGTTTAGTTTGAGGGTAAGACTTTGGAGAGAAATGTAAATCAGTCAGAATGTTTTCACTGAGACTGGTCTCCTCTTTTGTCCTGATCCATCATTATTGTGTTTCAGCCTCTGGTCACAGCCCATCCTGCTGGGGTAGTGGTGTTGGTTATTTTTGTCTCTCATCTCTCGGGAGGCGATTGGTCCCTCCCGGTAGCAGGTGCTGTGCAGGCCAAGGGCTCTCCACCCGCCTGCACCGTACCTGTGCCAAACTGTAATAGACTCCCACTGCTTCTAAAGTGACAGATGGGACTGTCTTTGATTTATTGCTGTGTTGTGGGTAATTTACCTATAAAGTGTTTCTGCTGTCTTGCATTATGGATTAGGTTTCTAACGTTTTTCCATATGAAACTGCAGAGCAAGCTCATTACAGTTTCAGCCATATTCATGATGACTATATAAAATTAGCTCTGAAGGCATGAAGTTATTCCAGAGTCAGATTTTACACACAATTTGCTTTCTTTCCACATTAAATAGATTAAAAAAAAAAATAGAGAGAGAAACAAAAAACAAGGAGCTAAGTTTTGGGTTCCAAACTTTCTGTTCAAATACAGCACAAATTACAGATTTATCAAGAGAAAGTCTCTGATTCACACCAGATAGGTATAGCTGATGCTTATGTCCTGTAGACAGGTAGAAGGAAATATCAGTCAGTGTTATCTAGTATAATATTAGGAGTGAGAAAATAATCCTTGCTGTGAAAGATTGGGTTTTTTTTTTCCTTTACCTTGTTAGAGAAGAAGGGAAGAAAGAAGTATTGATTATTTTTATATTGACTTTTAAATCATAGTTCTTTCCAATCTGACCCTGTTTCTCAATATTCAAGTAATAAAAGCATGTCTACTTTAAAAACATAATAATTTTTATAACTAAGACATGCAATATTTATAAATATTGCTGCTTTGGAGTGCAGAGGATAACAGAATGACCAAAACATTTTCTCTTCAAATGAATGTTTTTAAAACCCCTTTATATTTTTTGTGTGCTAATTTGACAGTTTAGTCCAAGTGGTTACTAAACTTGAAAAAATATCATAACAGTAATTCAAGAAACCTTTGTTAGAGAAGACACTGTAATAAATATAGAAGTCAAATGTTTTTGTCTCCATTTGTTTTCATAAAATACACTAGACCTACCTTCTACATCTTCTGCAGCCAAAAAAAATACCCCAAAACCTTCAGAAAACATTTTTCTAAACACTAGTTACTAAAGCATAGTTAAAGAATATGTTTTAATAAAAATTCACACTGCTAGGGTTTCACAGTTTGGGAGTTAGGAAAATTTAATTTTCAGATAAATATCCAGACAATCTCTTTTTA
Source organism: Malurus cyaneus samueli (assembly GCA_009741485.1). Classification (NCBI taxonomy): domain Eukaryota; kingdom Metazoa; phylum Chordata; class Aves; order Passeriformes; family Maluridae; genus Malurus; species Malurus cyaneus. The sequence goes on along the minus strand of CM019236.1, from coordinate 12,121,629 downwards.
GACAATATATTTATTTGCCACATGTTGTATTATGGGCAGCACTGGTGGTGCCTACGTATATTCAGGAAGAGCTGCACTTCAGAATTGGATGAAAATATAAATTTTTAATTTATAACATTTTGAGGAAAACACTGAGCATTTTTTAAATGAGAAGTGAAGTCTTTGGGTGTTTCTTGTCAGACTTCAAAAGAGCTGATAATTACAATTTAAAGGAGTTAATTCCGTTACATAGGATACCTCTCTTTGCTTTTTCATTTTTCAACATTGTTTTAGGTGCAGGCCTTTGTTTGCCCTGATTTTGTAGGAAATGTAAGAGAGGAGTGGGTGATCACTTGGCTGAGGAGTCCAGCTCCTTGTTGCTGCTCTGTTCCCGCACAGCATTGGGTGTTTTTCAGCCCACGTTTGGGCATCATCAGCCATCAGCAGACACGGCCTCACCCCAGCCAGGAGTACCACTGACACCAGAGGCAGCCCGAAAGGCTAACCCAAAAGAAAATGGAGGCAGAGAGCCCCAAAAGATGGCTGGTCAGTGTAACACAGAGGTATTGGAAAGGCATCTTTGGCTTTTTCCTGTGGTGTGTCTGCAAGGAAAAAAACGCTTTGAACCAGCAGGAGCCAAAGAATATGTGAGGAGGTGAGGATGAAGAAGAAAACAACAGGGACTGCACCGGGGGAGAGGATGTTGACTCATCCTAGGGAAGAACTCTGGTCGAAAGAGGAGCTTGTAATGAGGCATTTGTTGATAGCAGAGACCCTCTCATTGGGCAGTATTTGATATTATCTGAAAGAAATTAGGAAATAATTTGATATGTACTCTGAATTTTTGGCAAAGAGATGGAGATGAGGTTTCTGTTTCCACCTGCATATCTCCTCACTTTGAACAGCAGCTTCCATGTGTGGACAGTGCAAATAAGAAGAGAACTGTGGTGAGGATGATCAATGGAAATGATTACCTGGATTACTGTGTCGCATTACCCAGTTCAGCCAGGCAGGAGGTTTTAGGTTGCATGGGCAGAGACAAGATATCATCGGATAATCCCTGTTCCATCAGTTGCACCTGTGAGGCAGACAGCAGTATTTACTCTTCAAGCACTGTTACTAGAAAAAAAATCTGAAAGGGCGTAAATGGACTAGTATAAAAAGGGAAAAAGATTTAGAACCCTAATGGACCGTATTGGTCCGTTGATTTTAAAACAATGCTGTAAAAGTCAGAGAGTAACTCTGGCTGAAAAGTGATAGCACCATAAAACCACTAGTATATGTAACTCAGTAAATGAAAATATTTTTTTTTTATTGCGGAAAGATTGTGGTTTCGATTTTTTTGCAAAATACTTAAGGAACAGACTTTTGCACTGCAAGAGTTCATGACTTATGTAAGACGGTAGATAACAGTATAACCTTGTAAAATAGTGCCAAACCCAGAAATTATTTGGGACAGACATAAACCTTAACCCTTCCTTTGACCCCTGCTTTATTTTCTTTTATGGTTTCTCATTTTAGTAGAACTTCTCCCAGTCTCCATGTCTCTTTCTAAGGCAATCTCTGCATCTGGCAGAGACCGTTTGTCCTCTTTTGCCTCAAAATCAGCCTGTTTTATGGGGTTTGGAGAAGATATGACACTCCTGTAAACCTTGGCAGGAAAAGAAAGCTTTCATTTTCCAAACGATTCTGTATCACTTCACATCAAGAAAGTTGGAGCTTCCTGGGGAGACTGCAGTGATGTAATTACATAGAATAATGTGAAAAAGCAGAAAAAAGGGGGGAAAGAGATGAATAATGAAAGCACTGTACTTGGCATATCCATTAATATTAGGTGCATGCCCCAATGCTGTGGCTTTTAAATTTGCAGTATGGTTCTGAGCAGAGGAGGGATCAGTCGAGCAGGCTGAGAAAATGAGCTGTCTCTGTCTGCAGCTGAAGGCAATTCCTCAGTGCGTTAGCCTGGATTTCTGTAAAACACCTTAGCTAAAGGCAGAAAATGGTTCAAAACAAAGTGTAATATTATAACTTACATTATATGCTATTTCTAACATATTCTTCCTGGGTGCCAGGGTGGGCCTCTGTTTTAGCCATCAATTTGTGATGTGAAAAACAGAAAGAAGTGCCAGCTTATACCTGAAGTGGTTGCTGCTTTGCCCTTTAAGATTGTTAGGTTGCCACCTAATCATTACATAGTTATTATTTATAGTGAGGTTCTTACATAACACTGAAGTTTTAGAGGAAGCAATATTCTGTTTCTGTAGTTGTCAGGAATTAGCATTGTAGAGCCCTTGTGGTATATTTGATTATGACTACTCAAAGTTCCACTGTCTGCGCAGCTTCAAAAGTATATTGATTTATTGGGAAGACATTCTGAATTCTTCCAGTTTTTTCAGATTCAGTTTAAAAACAAAACAAAAAAAAAAAAAAAAAGGGCTTTTCTTGCCTCAGCACCTTGTTACCAGTGTTTTTCACATGGCCCAGGTGTAGTTTTCTCTATAGGGTGGTGCACTTGCTGTTCTGCAAGTTTTCCCTGCAACTTCATTGCCATTGCACAAAACCTGGTGGTCTAGACCAAATATCTATGGAAGACTGAAAAGGGGCCAGGTGATCTTTTACTTATCTATTGCGTGCTTTAAAAAAAGAAAAAAGGAAAAAAGAAAAAAAGGGGAGGGGGGGGGGAAGAAGAGGAAAAAAGATCCCTTCAAAAATAAACTTTTTTTTTTTTTTTTTTTTTTTTAATTTTTTTTTACCAAACAAAGCATTTGCACTGCCTGCCAGGGAGGACCCTCCTTGGCAGGACAGCACAGGTGCCTCCTGAGCTTCATCAGGGGTCCTGCACTGCAGCCTTTCCGTGAGACACCATTGTCAGTGCAGGTAATGGTTTGTAGGGTACTAGTTCAGAACAGAAGGGAATTATGAACCAGCCCCATGGCAGACTATCAAACTCACAGCCAGTGGTACTAAAGTGAAAATTGCTTCTCTTGCCCTGAAAGAAATGATCCTTTACTGGACTCTAAAACTAAGGTAAATTTTGCTAAAATTTCAGATGTCAAGCAAAGTGCTCGTAAAATAATTAAGACGGGATGAATCAAATATGCACTTTATAAATCATACTCCTTTAAATGAAATAGAATGTGAATTGTTCTTAGGTCTTTAGAATTGTTCGTAGAATTGTTTAAGAAATGTTTATTTGCCTTTTTGTCCTTTCATGTTTTTTCCATAGCATCTTATAGGGATTTTGCCCACTTCTTCAAAGCTCTATTTCTCCTTGTTCTGAAAGAAGGGGAAAACAGAAAATAAAGTTTTTATTTTACGGAAGTTCCAGTATTTTTCTTGAAAAGTTACAGCTCTGTGACTTACTTTTGAATGAACCCAGCTGTACTGAATAAAACACATTCTCTGAGTGTTTCTGCAAAAAATGATCAGCCCAGAAATACAATATCATCATTTATTTGAGAGTTAAATCTGCACAGAGATGTGTGAGGTAATCCACTATTACTAAGAACATCTTGAAGTATTTTGGAGAATAAAAAAGAAGACCTACCCTTTATGTAAGATTTGATGCATTTGGATGATTGAATGGTTGATGCATTGAACTATGTCTTCAGAACTGTTACAGGAATCTTTAGTCTATTTTTTTTAAAGAAAGCTGTAAATTGCCTAAAAATTGCAGAATGTTCCATTGGCTTTTCCACCCCTGATAGTTCTCATATATATCTGATTTTTACTCTAATTAAAAAATTAAGTCATTAAAAATTGAAAGGCTCTTGTCCTAGTGAGTAAGTTCCATAATTTTGGAATATAAGAGAATATATCCTGTTGCTCACAGCCATTCCTCTGGAACCATCAGGTCTATAATGATGCTCTTCAGGAGAGTACAAAAGGTTGCTTGGAGAATTGCTTTTCTGCCATGGCTGTCATTTATCAGAGAAGCCTTCAGATGCCATAAATTTATTTCTCTAAGGATGTCTCTGAAGTGTGTATACTTCAAGGCTAGATAAAAGTAAGGTAAGAAAAAAAAGATTACGGATAGTTTGGAAGAATAAATGAAACACAGCAGCTGTGAACATGAAGAGCAGTTTGTCAAGCCTGTTGCAGTTCTTGGTGAAGAGTGCATGAATATTGTGTGATACTGCGTGTTAAACTCAGTCCTTTATATGAAGCTGGAGACCTGAACAGTCTGACAGTCTTAGATTATCTTGAAGAATTGGTTATACTTTTCAAGTCAGCTTTATAAGGGAAGGGCTCTTTGTATCATGCTACAGTATCAAGTTGTATGCTCAAACAAACAATGGTTTCACACTGCATGTGTTAAACAATAGTTCATAAAGTAATAATAGTATGAATGAGGTATAAACAGGTTACCTGTTTAGAGCAGAGCTTGTCTCATCTCCTTTAAACTCCTATGGGTCATGTAAAATCTTAGTACTGCATCTGTCTGACATTGATTGAAGTGTTTTGGTGTGAAATGCCTACAGGGAGGTGGGTGAATTGCAGGTTTTTGTGCCCACCAGTAGCGTCGGCATGGGATGAATGACTCTTTGCTTCCCTCCACCTTAGTTCCATGCGAGTGATTACACTTTCTTGGGTCAGCAAGGTGAATTGTGATCATCTGCATCACGGTTTCTATCCCTGTGAGGAACAAGGAACTTTCTGTCTCTGTCTTGATACACAATAACAGACAAGCAGAAAAGGCACTGGGAGATGCCCTGCCCAGCCTAGACAAACCATTTCCTCATCTGTGAAATGAGGAAGGCCAGTTTCGGGTCTCTGATCAAAGGTCAGGAAAAGCAGCACATCCTTTAACTGAGCAGCTTTACCTACTGAAGAATCTCTTTGTTTCTTGCTTTAGCTTTGAACAGATCTTCCCATGATAAACTTACTGCCCTGCAAGTATCTTGACGTGGAAGTGAAAGATGGGAAAATGGATGCATTAAAAAAGCAGGTTCTTCATGATGAATTGGCATTTTTCATTAATTAATACAAAAGGAACTGGGGAGCCATAATTAGGTTTTATCAGAGATAAAATTACCAGGATCAGCAGCTGTATTGTGCCAGTGTTTCTGTCTTGTGTATGCTGGTGCTGCTAGTAGCGTAGTTGTTGGCACAACACCAAACAGATGTAACAATTATAGTGCTAATAAAACTTTTTTCTTCTTCTTCTTTTCCTTGCAACTGTTAAATAGATACAAAGTTACATAATTTCAACCTAATTGTGCATTTTTTCCATATTACTTTTCTAAATTGCTATTTCAATTTTCTTCTTGAAATAACTGGATTTCCTGTGGGTGAGACGCTCACAACTAAGCATGCCTGTTTAGCTAAAGGCATTGTGGGACACACTGAATTTAGAATTATGCAATGTTTCTCTATGGCAGGATCAATGGATTGAGGTGAAGCCCATGCTGCAGGAAACCACTGCCTCTGATAAGCAGACTTAACACACATCTCCAAAAAATTTACACTAAAATGCAAATAGTGACTGACATTTGTCATCCTGTGTTCAGAGTCAGCATCAAGGGTATCTTCAGGGGGCATTTAATGCCTAGGTACAGATGTCCCCATTGTGGATCCTGGAGCTGCACAAACCTGATGCTTTTGCCCAGAACAGTGCTGAAGAAGAGATCCAGCAGAGATGAGCAAATCCCTTTTGCTTCCCCTGACTGCTGGTGGGGAATAACTCCTTTTGTCATCTGTTCCTCCCCACCAGGCACTTCTTTTAATGTATATCCTTTTAAACTTGCACAGTAAATTGAAAAAAGGGGGAAAAAATAAATAGATTCAAATTGTTCTGAAGATATGGAAAATTGTACAAGATGACAGGATAAGTATTATTCACTTCAACAGTGGCAGCTCTAAGGAGGTCATTACAGCATATCTGATATTTTTAAATAAGTTGTCATCTTTACAATATCTTTCTCATTAAGAAAGAAAATCATCTTGCTTTTGACTTGAGACAGTTTCACCAATAGTAACACAGAGGAGAGATGTTTTCCTTTTCATGCCTTGGGGCTCCAATTGTTGTTTCATTAAATCAGAGTCCTGTCATTGCCTCTGTGAAGAGAGGAGATGATCCTGGTTTTCATGCTGCTTCACTTCCCTTTTTAAAGCAGTAAAAAGCAAATTTGTGCGAGATAAAGAACAGACTAAGAAAACAAATCCTATTCAGAAATCTCCCTATAACTTAATTAATTTCTCAATTACACTAATTGAAAGGAACAATGATAAGAGATTGTGTATTTTGTGGCAATTGAAAGGAAATGTTTAATTACTGATTATAAGTAAAATGACAGTTTAAAGCATTCTTGTAAGCAACAGTACTCTTTGGGGGGTAATTAGTGAAAAAAAAAAGATGGTAAACAGATGATAGCTTTTAGGCTAAACAAATCACTTCAGTTCCATCTCATGGTAAAGAACTGTAAAAATTAACTTACCATTAGCATACAATTCAGTAGGAATACTTAAATTTTATTTTGATCTATGTTTGGTTATAAACTGTTTTTTTTTTCCTCTTTGTGAAAATATCTGTATATTTAATAAAGCAGAAGCAAAGAGAGCATATTCTAGAAACATCTCTAGAGCCCAGATAGATTCAGCTGTTCAGTTACTATGGGATGGACAGGTGAACTCAATATTTTGCCTCTACTGAAATAAGATAACCAAATTGCTGGCTGGCAGGTGCTTGGTGTCTTTTCTGAACACAGCTAGATCTCTGATCATTCAAGAACCATCTGTGCTTACTCATTTTTTGAGTTATCATAACAGATAATCATCCTGTGAATTAAAGGTAGTGCTAACTTCAGGACTGACCAAATACTCGATTAGAGAGCATCTTTTGGTGCCTGGGTTCTCAGGTCAGAAGTTCTGCTGGCTCATGAAATAGCCACTCTAGGCCAGTGGACCACGGATAAAATGAGAAATATGCAAGAGAGAGACAGGTATTGGAGTCTTGTCCCCGTTTGAAACATGGAGATATTTCAACGTGCAAAACATTACTTTCTTTTCATAATAATAACAGTCAAAGATAGAGTAAAGGAAAATAAAAGGATGAACTGTGCAAACACCAGACTTAGAGTAACCCTTGCAAGGGGCACAGCAATGTTTCCTGATTCCTGCTTGAATTTCCATTGGCGAACAAGAGCCCCTATGGCCAAGTACCTGAAAAGTGGCTGAAGCCCCCTAGCACATTTGAAGCAATAGCCTAAAGAGATTATTTCTAATATTAGGACAGAATGCATGAGTCCACTCCTGTACAGGTGAAAAAACTGTCATATGGTAGACAGATTATTTCCAAATAGGAAAGACACATTAGCAGCTACTGAAGATCATGCTACTAAATGGCTGGTGAAATTGAACAATTGTTGAGCTTAAACACATTAGGAATATTTATCCAGAATTCTTTCTTGCTTGGGAAGGTGTTCTTGGCCTTTCTCTCCTTTCTGTCCCTCAGTAATCCAACAGCCATTCAGATCCTAACCCAAGGGCTTGTGTTTACACGATGTGAGGTCCTTGCAGCAATAAGGAATCCTTGTTAGTGAAGCAGGATCCCCTCACGGTAGAAGAGAGACAATCAGTGATTATATTCTCCAGATTATTCTGTCTGCTGGCAGCTGCAGCTCCAGGCTGGAGCAAAGCTAACAGGGATCAGCAGACCCAGTCTGTCGGTGTCTGTTTCTTTAGCTGCGAGTCCAGGCACACAAACTATTGGTTGGGGCTGTGAGGCTGACAGTGGCTGAAGAGAACAGATCATAACTTTACATCATCCCGATGACAGACTCATTAAATAGCACCATTTGCAGTGTGAGACAGAGGAGAGCCATGTAACAATCCCCTGCAGTGGCAGACAGGCCTGGAAATGTGGCTTGCTCATCTTTTTTTTTGAGCAGGAATACTGGTTTTACCTCATTTATACCACTATGTGTCAGGAGTAATGTTTGCAGCTGGTGACATGTTAACGATTTAAAGAGAAAAATACCATGTTCTCAGAATAAATGTGACAAGAAAAAATGAAAATTTGTTAAATAGCCATTAATAAATATAAGCTATACAATTCTCATTGCTTTCCCATTAATCTGCAACTTAATGCCTTTTATTATTATTTTAACCTAGATCCCACTTATGATATTATATTGGAAGTTGCTGCAAAAGGAAAAAAGTTTAGCCTGGTGTCTGTGGTTGTCTAATTACTCAATTTTTTTCCTGGGAGAAGCCTCAGGAATTTTGTTTTGGTTTTTTTTCAGACATTATTTTTACTTATACAGATTGGATTATTCATTTAGCAAACTGAACCAATACCATCTAATAGTCAACTGTGCAGCTCAACTAAGGAGTTGGCGCTATTGAATATTGGGTTAACAGACAATTTTAAAAGCCTGTAAACAATCCAGTGTCTAATTTCTCAAATGATTGAGAAAAAGTGAAAAAGCAAATGAATCTATTATTTCATATGCAAGAGTGAGAAATATCATACAGAGGAGGATATGTACCATATGTAATTACCCATTATTTTGGGGGGACTAATGTAATTTGTATGTACTATTGTAATAGCATTCCATACTAGAACAGAATTTAATTGAAACTGCTTATAAAGTGTTTTAGAAAATTAGAAAAGTAGCTGCTTTTAAAGTGCACAAGTTGTATTTCAAAATAGTATCTTTAATTGGAAATTATTTCATTCTGAGATTGTTGTACAGCATTTTGCAGACCTCATTCCTTTATTCTTAAAAAGTATATTTTGCTGAAGGATTGTTTTTAAAATTTGGGATTACTCCTTTTTCATAAGGAGAGAAACGGTTCTCCTTTATATTTTATTATTTATCATTATCATTATTGCACTTGCAGTTATCCTTCTGTGCAGAAAGAAATTTAAACAAATGAAATATAGATATGATGCTTAAAAATTAATTGCCTGTGAATTTTTGGTCGGATGAAATCATGTTTGTTTGTTTTGTTTTGTTTTTTTTTTTTTTTTAATTTTTTCCTCAGTGTAATTTGAGTGAAAAGGCAGCACTCAGCTGAATGCCAAATGTAAGTGTAGTAGACATTACTTTCAATTGTAAACCAAAATGCTATTTTTACATCTTCAATGTTTAACTAGAAATTGAAGTTTCCTGCATATTTAAAAGTTTGTGTCAATCCCTCATTGTTCGCTTTCCAAGTCCACCATGAATTTGAACAATTTTGAGAAAGAGGCAGAAAACCTCTCATGCAGTGAACATGGCAGAGCTTCTCCCCATCTGCAAACGTGTGATCATCTCTCAGCTCTGTCCCTGTCCATGCAGCCCCTGCTATCTCCAGAGCTCAGTATTTGTGCTGCTTCATGGGGAATACAAAATTCCCCATGATAACCATTAACTCTTGTACACTCCAAGAAAATTACTTCTATTAAAAAAAAACCAAAACAAAACAAACCCAGAGAAAACAAACAAAGAAACAAAAACAACAAATGCAACAAATCCCCCATAAAATGTTGTTATAACATTTTACATTTTGTTTTGGGTAGTCTCATGTTACACTGTATTTGGTGAAAAAGTTGTTACAAATACTATCCCTCCTGTTCTGTCTCATAGGATTCCTGTTGAACCTCCCTCTTTTCTCAAAATTTGCCTGTCTGGTACCTCCTGTAGAGAAATGAGGACCTAAAACTCCATGAATACGCAAATTATGTTAAATTGAGTGTTTATATGCTTATGCTTTCAAACAATTCCCTGGGCTTCTTCCCCTATTGTTCCCTCCAGTCCTTCTGAACTATTTCAGAAAGGTTTTCTTCACTGGAAAATAAATAAAAATCTGTAAGCAGAAAAAAAAAAGAAATCCTTGCAAAAAGAAGGACAAGAGGCAAATCAAATAGCTCCTCAGTTCCTTCAGTTTATTTCAAGGCCTCACAGCTCAACAGCACAGAAAAAAAGGACTTTGACTTTACTATATCTGAAGTGTAAAGCCAAGGACCTTTCACAGGGATTAAAAAATACTGGAAAATTGTTTTTTTAATGTTTTAAATTGTGTTTACAGAAACAGCCTACCACTAAAAAGCTATTCAAACACTATGAAAATATTTGGGTTGTTCATTTTTGTTCAGTGCTTGCTTGAATACCTGTTAAGATCAGCTGGTTTTTGAAATGCTAGGTAACTGTCAGTCACCTGAATCATGGGTCTAATCAGTACTAAAAACTTTTAGAGGGGGTAATTTTGTAAATTTTGATAATGCAATTCTTTATACATCAGAACATTCTGTAGTTTGGTGCATTTGTCATCAGCTGTTATTCATCGATGTTTTGGCAAACTGAATACTTTTCCCATACTTCAACTCAAAGAGAGCCTCATTTATTGCACTAGAATACAGAAGTGCAATAAATACCCATGTGGGTGGGTTTTTTTTTTCCATTAGAAATCTCAACTGTATGGCAGAAGGGGTTGGAACTAGACAATCCTTAAGGTCCCGTCAACCCAAACCATTCTGTCAGTGTATAAAAATCCTCACCTAGTATTTGATAACTAAAGATTCATTAGTGCCTCCTTGTAACATTCACTTTCTTCTTTTGATAGCCAAATATATTAAATTTTGGTTCAGTGGGATCTGTTGGACCATTTACATATATCACTATAGAAAAATTCATTTAAATAAATGAATTTTGGAATGAGATTAATTACCCCTTGGTATCTCCCTTGTTTATGAGAGACAGGATAACTTTAAATTAGGGGTTTAGAGAAAGCTGGACTAAGGCATCCAATCTTTGTTGTCAGTCACAATTTTCAAGACTGCTTAGCAAAGAAAAGAGAACAAGAAAGAACAAGAACAAGAACAAGAAAGAGCCTTAATTTTATAATCCTAAAAGATTCTGTTCGAAGTCCAGTTTTGGTGGTAGTCAAGTTTGCTGCTTTTTGATTCGCTTGATTTTTTTAAAGTAGTAGCTGGTGAAAACTCACAAATATGAAAAACCATTTATGTATTAGGATGCATGGGATGTTTCTGGGGTCTCTTCTGTGTAGATACTTGCCATGTAGATCATAATGTGTCATATGCACAAAACTGATTTGCTTTAGGTTATATGGGTCATTCTTTTCTCACAAATGCTGTGTTCTGAACAAAAAGCAGAATCGACTACATGAGGCTGAGAGGAGACACAATTCCCATCTATAAACACTCCAGAGAGAAATACCAAGAGATAGAAACTTTTGGAGCTACTAAATAATTTTGTACAAACATTAGTCGGTTCAAACTGCATCTGAATATATTTAGACTAAAATTTAAAATAATGTCCAGGACTATATATAAGACCACCAAGCTTTTGAAACAGTACGTTTTTTACTTAGAACGGCTTCATCTTGATCCCGTTACCCCATCTTATCATTCTACTCCTTCTCAGTGCATTGAATCTTCTGCATATTATAATACTGCATAGATACTTATTTTACTCATGGGAGGCAAGTATTTTCAAACCATTTTAAGAGTACTGATGGACTTGTTTTATCTAAATTATGGGACAGAACCTGCTTGATTCAGTAGAAGGATTCACACATTATCTCTGCTTGCTTTTACATTTGCAACCAGGATATAGGTTTTGGGGTTTTTTTCACAGTTCATTTAAGTTTGTATTTGTAAAGCTATGGCTTTGACTGGCTATAAATCTCCTGTTAACTGCTATTTTTTTTCCCCTTGCCTGTGTATATGTTATGTTATACAGTATTTTAAAAATACTCTATTTTTTAATTTTACTTTAAGCATCAGGATTAAATTTTTGATAAAAGGGAAGAGATCTTGAACACTTTTGTAGTTGCTTGGGGAAAATTTCTTAGAAGTGAGGCTCTATTGCCAATGACAAAATTATTGTACAAATGTAAAAGGCCTATTGTTCAAGCTGGATCTTCACCTGATGGTACAGGGATCCAGGTTCTTTGAAAAACTAGCCAATTATGAAAGTTGCTAAGTGTTGACATTTTGGAAAAATCTGACTTTGGCACTTGTGCATGAAAGGTATTCAGGTAGTTTAGGTGGGACTGGTTCCAGGCACAGTACACAAAAGTAATTAGATTCATGTTTTTTTAACTGATACTATTAATATCTTTGAAATATTTATATAATTTATTGTACCAAGGACAGAATGCTCAGATTATTGGGACTCCAAGAATTTTTCCAGCTAAAAAGGTCAACTAGTTAGTTACGAAACATTATGAGGAAAGGACCCGGTAGGCTCAATATATATACTGAAATGTCTTGGGAAAGATCAAGATTCAGGTTTCTATTTTACTGATTTCATTAGGATATCTTCTGTATTCTGATGCTATATTAATTTTAAAATATTTTCCCTTAATCAGTTGCAAATTGTTATGCACAGGACATTCTTCCTCTCCTTTGCCTTTTTCCATGCCTATTTTTTTAAGGATAACTGTACTTTCCTAACCAACCGTATTAAAAGACCCCATAGAACTGATGTTACACGAGTCACCTTTTGCTTTATACAAAGATCCCATGAATAAGATTATGTCTGAAACAGCAATTATTACTGGATGGTGCTTTGCATTAACATATGTGGAGTGTTACTTTGAAACTTTGAAATCCACTTAGCTCCTACCTATTTCAGCAATTTTGTTTGCTTATTTTCTTAGCATTTATGGGCATTTTCATTTCAGTGATGACTATAAAACAGATATAAATTATTGAAATTATGGCAGTGCAATATATAATCACATTAATATACGTAAATAGTTCAATATTCATTAAAGTAATCGTTGTTGAGTGGTCAGCAACACACTATTTCTTCCATTCAATGAGATATTGAAAAGACCAGGAATACATATTTGTTACAGTTAGGACAAATCCCTTTAGATGTGCACATATGGAGTCCCTTACTACTCCTTCCTGGAAAAGCAAGTACTACTTGCAGGAGCAAGGGTGGAAAGGCAATTGGAAATTAAAAAGGAGGGGGTTACCAGAGACTTTTGTATTTGAATGTAGTCTGGTGCTTCTCATGTGACATGAGAAAAAGCCAAAAATAAAAAAAAATAAATTAAAGTCAGTCTTGGGAGGACTTACTGTGGCTCTGAAAGTTATTTTACACAAATGTAATAAAAACCTTATGAACGCTTTTATGGATGTGGAATTAGGACTTCTATTTTCTGAATAAATCAAAGCAAATAAAAAACAAAACAAACAAAAAACAAACAAACAAAAAAAACCTAAAAAACCCAGCCGAACAAACAAAAAACCAACCCAACACCAAAACAAAACCCACACCCCACCAAAACCAATATAATATTAGGAAAAGATTGATTAAAGACAGTGATAGTACACTACACACTCACAGGCTCAGATATTTAGATGTGGAAAGGGACCTTGATTTTATTTTAGACGGTTAAATACTTCTGGGGATTATGGAAGACTTTTAATTTCTTCATCAATTTTTAAAGAAAAGCTGGTAATATTCAGCTGTCCCTATTATTCTCTATGTTACTAATTTGCAAGGATTTTGAGACAAGCCAGTGATAAGCACTGCATTCCTACTAGTTTTACTTTTCTTTTTCCATAGAATTTTCATGTGTAAGCATAAATCCTGGTGAAGAAAAGAGCTTACTGGTGCAGGAGAAAGCCCCTGCTCAAATAACAGCACTAATGAAAAGCAATGGAAATTGCTGGCCAAGCAATTTCCTTGTAACTTGAATTTTCTCTATTTCAAGGTCATGCTGGTATAAAAGTCCTCTGCAGCTTGCTTGCAGTGTACGTCTCAATGAATGCATTTCTTTTATTAGCAAGGATTATTCGTTATTAGTGTTACTTAAGCACATTTGTGTGTGAAGAAGATTGTGTGGAGGGAGCAGCCTCTGTCCTAGGGGCCATAATGATGTCTGATTCTAACCCACAACGTATAGATAAATTTCATCATAGCAGAGCAGAAGCCAGTGGCAAACATGCAAATCTAAATCACACATCTGAAGGATATGGGTGAAGAATTGTTCCTGCAGCAGGGCAAAATAGCTGTGCAGAGGTTAAATCACTCTTATGTATTCATCATGCATTATTAAATAGTCCCATGCAAAATTACTTTCCTCTTATTTTTGGAATGCATGTTGTGTACATGCCCTCATCTAATCTTCTGCCACTTTGTAGAGAAAAAGCTAATTTGAATTCCAGAAGACAGAACAATGTTCAACTATAGAAGTTAAAGGGTATGTGCTGCAGTTCACAAGGAGGGCATGTACATTATACATTTGCTTAATTGTTCTACAGAGCTAGCAATCCTAATTAGGACTTCACTGGCTTTTCCACTGAAAACTGTTTTAATTCCCTAATTGAGCATGAAGAAAATGAATTAAAAGATAAATTAAGACTGCTTTACATATGCGAAAGTTTCTGCTAAGTTTTAACTCACCTTTTGGCCTGAGATGGGGTTTATTCTTCTCTGCCTCAGTGCCTTATCTTTTTCAGCTGAAACAAGGATGGGGGCTCTGAGGGGCAACAATCTTATTCTGGTGGTGTTTGTCCATGTGCAGATTAGACAATCTGTCCATTTCATGGGTCTCAGATTATCATGTAGTTTACTACAATACAACACTGAGTATGTTGATCCAGGACTTTGTGTTCTGAAAATCATACATGTGAAAATGCTTCTGAAAAGGGGAAGCAGAAAACAACACCGCCCCCTCCCTAAGCCCCCATAACAAAGGACAGAGGACTACCAAAAACAAAGAAACCAAGTGCACAAGGTAAATAAAGTGCACAAGGTAAATAAATAAGTCTCTGGGATCCTGGTATCTTTTTCTTCCCTTGGTTTCTATTTCCTGGTGCCATGCCTATTTTTCTAATTTACCTCTGTTCTCCTTGTCCCTCCTGAGGAATGTTTTCTATTTCATTATCTCCACAGGTTTTAAGTTTATGAGCATACACAACATTAATATGTTGCATAGTAATACAGCGTAGCCAATTTCTGTAATTTCACACCTTAAACTCTCCCTGAATGCAGTGTTAGAGATGAAACACTCTGCACAGGTTTTCTGTCTGCTGCATGAGCTAAAGATTCTGTGAGTGTATTTCTGCAGCTCTTGTACTGCTGGGAATTTAGAGAACAAATGAGAAATATGAGGGTTTGGCTTCTAAAACTTATATATTCATATGGCTATTAGTACTGCTGCTAAAGGCAGTTTCTGTAACTTATAAATGTAATGTTGTGATTTATGTGCCATTAATTAATGTTTGTGTGAGGGTTCTCTGACTTATGAAAAATATGTTATCTTTATAAAGTAAAGCTTAAGTGGACAAATGGATGAATTGTATTTTGTAGGTGCTTTTAGATAGCAAAAATTTGAGGGTTTTTTCTGATTGTTCCTTTGGGTTTTTTTCATCCTGATAGTACAAACAAGTGGAACAGTACATGTCATTCCACAAATTACCTGCTGAAATGCGCCAGAAGATCCATGATTACTATGAACATCGCTACCAAGGAAAGATCTTTGATGAAGAAAACATTTTGAATGAGCTCAATGATCCTCTCAGGGAGGTAAGAAAATAGCTTTTCATCCTATGAAAACATTTTCTATCTTTGCTGTTTCTGTGTTGAAATGCTCTTTCTGATTCTCTTCTGTAACATTTCATCTTTTTTAGCATGGTCAGTGAATGACCACTAAAATCTGATTTATACTAGGCTGACACAAAGAAATAAGTAGATTTTGACTCTGTTAGGATCCAGTCTATCAGTGACAGCCACATAAGGATGACCAAGCGTAAAAGTAAAACCCCACCCTTACTGAACTGAAACTCCTGTTTTTCTGTCACTTTTTAAAACAGAGAGTAGCTAGACTAAAATGATCCTGGATTGAAATACCTGCTTTCCCTACTTGTTAGCCACACATTTATACTGATAAAACCACTGAAAGTCACCACAAAGGGAGAGTTACTTTGCTTTGTGAAGTAGCATCATTGGTCCTCCTTTGAGATGAGAAAACTGGAATATTTTATATACAAGCCACTAAAAAAATCTGAAATCTTGTAGTCTGTATTCCAGTTTTGGGGATTATGGTATGCTGTGTGTGGAAGCAGTTAGAATTTTCTTGCTTTTTTCTAGCATTTTCTTTTCTTGTGTGGGACAAAGGCAGTGCTTGTCTTGCAGTAGCAGAAGTAGCTGCTTAATGGGAATATAAATCAGTGTCTTCTGTTGGGTTGCGCTCATGCCTGACCTACTCAGGGATGTTGGCTGATACCCTCTACAGAAAGAAGAGGGGAAAAACAAATGAGGAGAAGCAGGTTGAAAAACACAGAAAGAAGACACCATAAACAGGGAAAGGAGAAAAGAAACAAGAAAAGAGGGCAGTAAAGGTGGAGCAGTCTGGTCTGTGATGAAATCTGTGTCATTATCAGGGCTACCAAGTAATGCCTTTTAAGATGCTCGGCTTTTGGAGGAATGGTGCTGATTATATGTTTCTGTGTGTGTATATATATGGCTATGTGTAATGTATATATATAAACACCCAGCAGAGCACAGGATGACATCTGTACTTTTGAAAAGATACATGAATGTTGGTCAGGATTTTTTTGAGTTTTGAGGCATAAGGAGAGCCTAGGTCTGTGGTAGATTGTCTATACTACTGGATCCTGTGCTTGGTTGGGAAGGGAAATCATGTCATACAATCCATTGCCAAAATCGATCGACTTCCATATTTAAAATAGTTAATAAGAAACAAAGCCTTGCCAAGTCACAGCTTATCTACATCTCTATTATGGAAGTCAAATAGCAGCCTCCCTCCTACAGATGGCCAAATGGGAATGATGAGTGCTGCCCAAAATTGCTGGGTCCTTGCTAGAGGCTTCAAGTCAAAATAAGGCCAAACCATGACTGCTCCAACAAAGTAATTGTCCATGACTGAATTCCAGATCCTGGGCCTACTTAATTCCCTAATATTGATATAATCTGAATCCTTTCTTTATATTGTGGGTTTGGTTTTGGAGTGCAGGTAGAGGGTCCTGGCTTCTGCATTGCCGCTACCTGTTAACACCATGGCCCCCTTGGTAGCTTCGGAAATGTCAAGAGGAAAATGTACTATAAAAACCAGCCATGTGGGGCAGGAATGTGTGGGAATTATCCCTAGACTACAATGACAGTCAAAACATGAATCTTGGCAAGTATGGAGCTTGTGTTTTGTTAAGAGAACAGAAGAATGTACAGGCACATCAGTCACTGACATCAGAAACAGTTTCATCTGTTCCGAATTCTAAGAAAAGCATTTCTCCAAAAGTGAAGCCTAATACCCTTCCATTGAAAAACACTGTTTTACTAACAGCAATTTGCAGCTGTGGCACTCTAATAACCTGTGTTTTCTGCTTTGCCTGCCTTCCTCTTTGTTTCATCTCTTCCACCCTCCCTCCCCAGGTCTTCTTTTTTCCCTCTATTATATAAGAAAAAATTAGCTACAATCAGGTTTCACACTAACCTGCTGAGAACACAGCAGTGTTCCAGAGAGAGGTCAAAAGAAAAAAGAGAAAAAATAAGAACTGGACACTGGCAATGCCAGAACAGGTTTCTCAATGAATCTGTCCAAATTTTCATTGCAGCTTATACACTGTACCTTGAAAACACCATCTAAATATATTGCTTAGCTAATAGTTTCAAATTCAGTTTTAGCCACCACTTCAGTATGTGCAGCCTGGTAGTGCAGACAATGGCTTTTTGATGTAATGGATAATAAATTAGACACTTTTAAAGGTGAAATGCTGTTTTTCATATATTGGATGGGGTTTACCATCTTACACACCAATAGCTGCACAAGGCTACGATAGGTGATAGCACAGATACCCTAGCTGCGTCTCTGAAGAATAATTATTTGCTGCATTTCTTAAGTTTTTAATTAGTCCTACATTTGATTATACTTGGAATTTAGCATAAGGTAAACATTCAGAGTCTCCACAGGACATACTTAGCTTGATGAAGGTAGCTTCCGACAAAGATACTAATCTGAAACCATTATTTCTTCACTTGGAGTAAGCAGAACAAAAGAAACCATACAAACTGCTTCATAATTATAGCATCAAGAAATGTTATGAAAAGATTGCAGGGTTTTCCACTCTTTGTTATCATCTTTTCAGATTTACTGTACAGGCTGAAATTTTCCGCAGCTATGCACTCTTCAGGAGTGGTGACCTTTTTGATCCACATTTTAAAATTTTGGGGTTTTTTAGCAGGAAAGTATTATGCATTATATAAATATGATCATTCAACATTAAAAATAGCTAAAGTACATAGAATTAGCAGTGGAAAATCTGGTGTAAAAATAATTCTTACATGATAAATGCTGTAATAAAGCTGTATATGCTTACAGAACATAGAGAGTGAGCTGAGTTGGAAGGGTCTCACAAAGATCATTCAGTCCAACTCCCAGCCCTGCACAGGACACTCCAAGTGTACCCTGTGCCTGAGGCGCATTGTCCAAACATTTCTTGAGTGTCAGGTTGGTGCTGGGACCACTGCCCTGGGAGCTGTTCCAGTGCCCAACTTCACCTCTGGGTGAAAACCTTATCTCAATGTCCACCTAAACGTCCCTGACACAGCCTCAGACCATTTCTTTGGTCCTTTACTGTCACCAGAGAGCAGAGATCAGTGTCTGCCCCTCCTCTTCCCCTCACAAGGAAGTTGTCCCTGCAACTGAGGGCTCCCCTCAGTCTCCTCCAGGCTGAACACACCAAGTGCCCTCAGCTGCTCCTCACACGGCTTCCCTCCAAGGCCTTCACCACCTTGTGAGCTGCCCCTAATAGTTAATATCTTTATTACATTGTGGCACCCAAAACTGCGCACTGGACTCAAGGTGAGGTCGCCCCAATGCAAAGCAGAGCAGGACAATCACCTCCCTTGAGAGCAGAGGTTACTTTCTTTGTAAGAGAGGATGGATGTTCATTTTAATGAGCTTCTGAACATTAAGTATGGAACATTCATAGTAGATTGGGTGATTAAAATAATGAAAATCTGAGAAAAGATGTGATGCATGTGTGTGAGTGCCTAGCATTGCTAGGTAATAGAAATAGTGTCATGTTCATTGTGGGTAATTAGCTAAGGCTTCATAAAAAAAGGGAAAAAGGAATCCTGAACCTTTAAAAATTGTACTAGGCTCTGTCTAAGTGCTTCAAATCCGGGTAAACCAACTAATGGCTGACCTGTGTCCTTCAAGGATAATCTGGTATTAACAAAGAGATTGTGTTTGATGACTGGGAACTAAAGCAGATATTTTTGAGACTGAAAATCTTTATATTCTCCCCTGTTTAGTTAATTGCACAATTTGGGTGTATTAGTCCATTGGTAATGTAGTTAATTGGATACTCAGCTCTACACACTCAAACTGAATTAACCATGAACTGCAACATGTTATGTGCCTGCTTATAAGGACACATGTTCTCTGACAAAGCACAGGCAGGATAAGGGCTTCTTTTCATTGAATTCAGAAATGTTTCTGTTTGTCTTAAACAGAAAAGCATATTCCCTTTTTCATAATTAGACATATCTGATAGTAAGCGTCCAGTCTTTTCAAGAATAAGATAATCAAGAAACTCCTGGCAGTTACAATTCTGGTAGATTTGAAAGATTTTCAATTTCTTCTTAAATGCCATGTAGGGTAGGATTCATCAAACCTATCTGTAGCTTCATACAAGATCTGCAACAAGTCTGTGATAATCATCAGGCTCTCTCTGCACCTACCACCCACACACACATGCTCTCACGGTAAAGAAAACCTGGCTGACTAGCTTAGAAAAAAGACTGCATCTCCAAACAGCAGTCGACATGTGAAATGAATTCTCTCTTTAATACATTTGCAGTTTACTGTCTCTCTCCTCTGTTTCTTGAGGTAGTGATTAGAAATTGGTAACCATTAGCATGTTTCCCTTATATAAATATCATCTGTAGTTCTTCAGCAGACAGAGATACTACACAATTTTTGGACTGTAATTCTTACCTGCAAGGCTTGAACATCATTTGGCCTCAGAAGGCCTTAATCCCAAAAGTGTTTTTAGTAACTACCATAACATGAAATGGAGATGGACAAAAAGTTAAAAAAACCCAAAAACGACAAAACCCACGCCCACCTAAAAGAAACATATTCCAAAATGACACTTGAATTATAATAGTTTAAATACATATACATTGCCGGTTCCATCTTGTAACTGAGTATACATCAAAGAGACTCAGCTGTGGCATTTGTCTGAGCTACCAGCCTCACCAGCAGTGGCTGTAGGTGGATATCCATGGAAGAGCAAGAACAGGACATGTGTGTCCCTTAATGTCTCTCCTAGACTCACAATATTTTCATGTCGAGGGATACTCTGAGACTGATGTGATTTGACCACTGCATAATCCTCTTAACACACAGCTCTACCAGTTACTCCTTTGCATTCTTTAATTCACATATTCTCTGCAGCCACACCATCCTTTGTCAAGGAGCACAGACCTAACTCACCTGCTTGAGAAACCACCACCTTCTTTTGTATTTAATTTGGCCTTAAATGCTTTTTGGTTTTGATGGCCATTAATTCTTGTGACAAAAATGATAGTATAGTCAATTCTACCAACTCTTTGCATGCCAGTTATGATTTTATAGACTTATATGATAACATCCTTAAACTCTGGGTTTTTTTGATGGTAAAGAGACATATTCTACTTAATTCTTTCTTGCATGGAAGCTCGATCATTCTTTTTCAATTTTTCTTTTTTCAATTTTTCCCCTGGGTCTATATAGCCTTTTAGAGTGAGAGAACCAGTACTGATGCTATAGATAGAAATCATTCCTAACAATAATTTTCTTTTTAATCACTACCCACCACTGAGTTTACTTTTTTAAATTGCAATGGAAAAAACTAACTTTAAGAGGTAATGAATACATTTTATTTAGTGTTTATTTAGGGGTATCCCTTAATTTGCTCTCCACCAGAAACTTTTAGAACCAGACCACAAGAAGCTTTTTGTAGTTTCTTTTTAACAAGCTCCTTCACCTTTGCATGGTGCTGTTTCTGGAACTGAGCAGACCTGTGTGAAGTCCTTGACCTTTGCTGTTCCCACAGGGACAGTGAGTGCAGGCACATTGTGGTACCTATTACGGCCTAATGAGTCAGGGATAAGGTTCCGAGAAACATCGTGGGCAGCTCTTAGTGCTGCGTCAGGATTGGCATTTTGTGACAGTTCTTGTGAGGAAAGTACTCTCACAACAAAATGATGGAAAGCTACCATTACTGGATTTGTAATTCATGTTGAATATAAGTGAAAACTGGACCTAAACCAGGTGATTTGGTATACGTAGGCAAATCAGGTATTTTGGTAATTATTTTGTAAAGTCAATTTAAAGTTATCAATTTGGCAGCCTTGGTGTTTTTTCCTAATCCCTGACCTTCTCCTTTTCCCCATTAAAACTTACCTCCTTTTTTACTATTTTTCTTTTTACTTAATATATATCTGTAGAAATATCAAAGCAATATATTCTTATTTAGACTGTAGTATAATCCTGTGCAAAAAAGACGAAGCATCTCCACAGTATATGTATAAAGCCAAAATGTTGCATGATTAAATGGCAGAATGCTTTGAACATTTTTAATCATGTAGTCATTATGATTTTGGGCTATGGTGTCTCAAATATTAAAATTATGGTAAAAAATCAAATTACTTTATTAAAAAACAGTAAAGTGTCAGGGAAATATTTACATTTGGAGATTTGATTTCATAACAACTTATGTCCATTAATTTGTCTCATGAAAGACAGGTAATTAGTTTATTGCAATCCAATGTACTTTTCTGAATTTTGATATGCAGTATGAAGCTTAACGAGAGGAACTAAGAAAAATGCATCAGTATTACAGACATAGTCACATTGAAAGTAATTTAAATATCTCCTTATCTTTAACTGGTGAATTAAAGGGGTTTGTTGTTAGTTTGTTTTTCTGAGAGGCACAGATAAAGTATAACTGTAGTTCATATTCTGGAGTACTGAATTATGAGTGAATTATGCAGCATGTCAGTCTTACAGAATAATTGCTGATATACCACAGCATTATTTATCTGACAAATGACGAAAAAGAAAATTGGTGTTTTTCAAATACCTGTGTAAATTATGCCTGTCCAAGTATACACTGTAAATTGAAGTCCAAGTAAACAAGCCTGAAAGAAAAGGCCTCAGAAGGAGCTATAATGAAGTTTTTAAAATTTAAAATAGTAGCAAATGGCCGTTTTAAAATGGAAATGGGCAGACAATCACCAGGTGATTTTCCCCAGCAGGTGTGACATGGTAACAAGCAGCGTGCCCACTGAAGGCTGTTTCCCAGGGACCGAAGACAATGTGGTTTGATTTGCTGAGCTCTGGAGGGTGTGTTTGCCTTTGGTGTGTGCACATTCACAGTGTACATGCTGCGGCTGAATTGTCTGCCACTTCCATTGCTGTTCCACGTGTTCAGGAACTGTGATCGCTGTCCTTTCTGTGGTTGACATGCTTTATTAGCAAATCCATCCCGAGCTGAGACATGCTTTGACAAGTCCCAGATCTAACTGTTTCCAATAATACAGATAATAATGCACAGCACTTCTCAGTGGTTACGATTTTGAATAGTGGTGTTACTGCACCTACAAGATTCCTTTGTTGTAATTGTTTAATAAATATTTCAGACATGACAGTTCTTTCATGAGCACTTCAAACACATAATCCAAATCAAATGCCCAATTCAAAGTGCAGTAGTTTCACAGAAGGGATAAGTTGAGAAAAGTTCCAAACTATTTAGATGCAAGCAGAATGCTGTGAGGCAGGTCAAATCCTGTTACAGAAGAGCAATCCAGTCTGTGCCTGCTCCTGTCTGAGCTGCTATTCAGGCATTTGAAGAGCAGAATCAGAAAGGTTTTTTGTGGGCACCAGGTCCAGTGCAATGAGAGAACAGCAGCTATCCTGCAGAGCCAAAATTTACCCATGGCCTTATTACACCCAAGATCATGCTTCCAAGAGTCTGTCATCTCTCAGTTTTTAACAGACCAAAGAATTGCTCAGACCAAAGAATTGATACCCAGGTGGTGCTAGGGGCAGTGGATGTAAAGTTGTTTTTTTTTTAAATTCCATGCAGTTTCTGGTGAAAGCCGAGGGGGGGTTGCAGCATATTGGTGCCTACCACAAGGTGTGCATTTCTGTCAGATCTAAATATGCTGTTGCAATTAGAGATACCTGATTTTTAGGAGATTAAAAATAATAACTATGGCATACTTCAGATAACTTCTGAGTTAGTTCTTCTTGTGTAAACACATTCTTTTAATACCATGTTTGCTTTTGCTTCACATGTGTCCTTTTTGGTAGGATGTGGAAAT
>CM019236.1:12074843-12090383 GCA_009741485.1 Malurus cyaneus samueli | reverse complement strand
GGCCTAGCTTAGCCACCATGGTTGGTGGCACTACACGCCACCTTGCCTGGCATTCCCACCTATAACCATGGCCCCATCATTCTGACCTCTGCAATTCAACCATTGATTTCATCTTCATTTTCTGCAGGTTTCTTGGATGCACCCTCGCTTTCCTCAGCACCAAGACAGCTTCTACTTTTCATCAGCAAATTCCTTCACATTCTTTCAGCAATTCAAGTCTGAAGTGCAAATTTAAAGATACCAGGATCTTTGAGGAATGCTACCAATTTACGTATGGACTTCCTACAATTCCAGAGCTAATTTCTGGTTTTCCAAACTGCATTTCAGTGTAATAAACTTTACACTTGTGCCAACTATTATGCATTATTTATCAGCTGCACTGGGCCTGCCAGATGTGACAAAGCAGGGCAAGGAGGAGTTTGCCCTGCTTCCTTCTAGACCACCTTGAGCCCACTGTCCAGTTCTGGAGCCCTCACACAGGAAAGACGTTACCTGTTGATGGATTCAGAGCAGGCCACAAAGATGTGGAACTAAAGCACCTCTCCTACAATACGTATGAACAGCTGGTAGGCTGCGGAGAAGAGACGGCTTTGGGGAGACACTGAATGAAAATAATTTCTGCAGTCTTTCATCTAAGATGTTCTGCAGATCTCTGAAGCCACATTTTAACATCTCATTACTGGGAGATTTGTAATCAATGATAGAAACCCTCTCGTTAATCAACCTTAGAGCCAACAGCCTTGAAAAGTCTAGATATAACATCAATGGACAGCAAACCATCACTTGAGAGCAACAATCAGATCAGTTGAAACCTTGAGCAGACTCTTCCACATTGCCACTACCTTGACTGTATCTGCCAACATGCTGTCTGCCCTTGAGCGTCAAATGAATTTTAGATTATAGAGAAGGTAGTTAGGCCTTTAAACTTCTTACCAAACTAGCCAAAATAATGCAGTTGAAACTTTCTCACAAAAATTTAAGGACAGATATCTGATTTATTTTCTCCCACACAAGTCAAAGGGCCCTGAAATGTGCCACAGTACACAGCTTAGACATACTGTCTCCCTGAAGAATATCCATATTTTACAGTGTTTTTTTATCCATGGGTACCAGTAGTTATATTATAATTAACTGTGGATAAATACTGCCACTTTGCTTGCTTTGGCTTGGCTATTCACTTACAGATAGCAGATATATCTGTAGTTCGGATAGTCATTTAGCAAAGTTTAAAAATGTATATTAGGAGAGAGAAAAACTGTCACTTTGACAACGATATACAAGGGGCAGGCAGAGGATGGATTGATTCAGTGTAAAATCCTCGGTGTGGTACTAAAGTAGATCCAGAACCAGAACTGTTTCTGTAAACTCCGCATGGTCAAAATTGATTTCTTTCTAAATTAGAAAGCAAAACCAAAATGTTGGCTTTTCCCAAAATAACAGTCCAAGACCTACTTCTGAATAAAAAAATTGAAAAGCTGTGAATATAGAAACAGCATTAAATATGCATGCAACTTAATATATATAAAATCTAATGAGACGAATTATAGGAATAAAATTGAAATGTTTTGCAAAATTTAGTTAACAATAGACTTTTCCCTGGGAAAAAACACTTTGAAGGAGGCATCTGGGAAAAAAAAAAAAAAAAAAAAAAGTGACATTTAAAACCTCCAGTTATTGAATGAAAACAACATTGATGAGAAAAGAAGCAATAGTTTAGTAATTGCTGTGGGTTGAAAAACTCACACAAAACTCCACACACATATTATGTTCACATTTTCAAAACTAAACAAGCAGACCCAAATTTCAACAAAGGAAAAAAAAATATTAAACAATAGACCACTGTGCGATGTCAAATCAGCTTAAAAATTATTGTGACTTGTGGAAACTCCTTACTGTGTTCTGATCAGTTACTAAAAATAGGCAGACAGTGAGAAGTCTCATGTTTCCATTAAATACTGATAACTTTCAAATTGATCTCATATTTTATTTAATGAAACGTCCACAGCAATGAACCGTGGTTGCCAGCAGTCAGGGAAAAGAAGACTAAAATACATCATATATCTTGTAAAAATTCACCAGGGGACTACAGAGAATGCATGAGCAATAAAGTTAACCCCATGGACAGAAGCCAAAGAGTATTTGGTTGACAAACATATAGCAAATAGGTATGGACACAATGACTGTTCGGGTTGAAATGGATCTTTAAAAGCCATCTGTGAGGACACCCCTTTGTCACTTCGAGTCCATCAGGAGGCCTCTGAGCTATTAACCACCGAGCAAACAGAGCAACAGTAGTAAATGTAGACAGCAGAAGGCTGTAGATATCTCCCCTGGTTTCTTGTTTTTTTTATTTATACAGTGGCTTCTTCTCCATGTTCTATAGAACAAGACTTTTCCAGATGAACAAATGCTGAGGATGTCCTGTGCATCCTTGATCTGTCAAGTCTTGACCGTGATTTGGCTCCCAGGTGTAAAGTGACTCTGTTACTCTGATGCCATGCCATTATTTGGTCTCTCTGCCTACTGGATGTTTAAAGTCTGATGCATTACTTTTACTCTAGCTGTTACTACTAATACACATTAGTAGTCTGCTCCTGCCAGATTGCCTTCTCTTTGCTCCACATGATCTGATATTGAGGCTGTTTTTGCTGTCACCATTTGCACTCCTCAGAATTTTTTCCACTCTTTACAACTCCCTTGCCATTTATTCATCTCTTTTCCCTGCAGCTACCGATATTAGCCAAAGTGGTACTCTCAAGCAAATTCTGTCTTGAGGGCTGTCTGGGTGACACTCTACTAAATTATTCCCAGAAACTTCACATTCATTTTTATTATCTGCTGATAACTTTTCTGAAGCCAGCTCTCCATGTCTTACCTTTACACCTGAGCATCATCCTCATGTTTCACTGTAAATGAGGGCTCTAAAATCAGCACTTTATTTTTCTACTTCTGCATGCTTGGGCCAGAATATGGGTCATGGGCTTCTTACACCTGTATCGTAAGTTGCTACTTACAACATAAGATCACTAAGCCCTTGCACCTGATCCCACTCCAGCACCCTTGTCAGTGCTTCCTTTAGAAGGCATATTCAAATGGTATTACAATTAGCTTGTCCCAGTTCACATTGCAAAGCAGTGATGAAGGCCGAGTCAGAATTAGAAAGGGATTGTGCATTCTCCTTATCTTTCTTTTTATATCCTTCTGTTATATATAGATGTGTACATCTATAGCTGGCATTGTAAATATTCTAGCACATACACACACAGGCATTCAGGGTCCTGTCACACATTTGCCTAAGAAATTGAAATAACTCTAATTTGTTACAACAGCTCTTTTTTACCACTTTCAAAGGCTGGCTGGTCTCATGCACAGATGCTCACGGCAGTTCATGAGTGCCCCTTAGCTTTTTAGTGCATGTCCAATCCGGGAGGAGAAGCACAAGCACAGGTATTTAAAAAATCAGAGAGTCCCTCTGTAATTGCAAAATAACCTTTTGGAAGTACAATTTCTTTTGATGAAGAATTTTTATGGAAATTTTTTTTCTGTGCCCCACAGCACAGAAACTTTTATAATGGAAATGGGAATTGAATAAAAAAATTGAAATATTATAAATAGATAGATAATGAAAAAATATAGCATAGATATGGATTCACAAGATGTTCAATTATACTTGTTTCATTTAAAGATAAGGGTCTAACACTGAAGGAACTTAGTATGTGATACTTCCAGTGATTGATGAGAGCCTCAAAATGAGTGAAACTGAAAACTGATGCAAAACAAGGAGCCTGACATGTAAGTACAGTACAGACTTCCTGGTAGCTCGGGACTGAGTTCAAGGCAATGTTTTATCTGTCCCCACTCCCTCTTTCATGATAACTTCACCCTGACCTGGTTGAGTGGTAGCCCTGGGTCCTAAGCCAGCCTTGTAACAGTGGGCCACTGATAGGCAAGGAGCTCCCTGAAAAGGATTTTAATCTGCCAGCTTGTTCTGTGGAGAACTATGTTAATTTTCTTCTCAATAAATCCATTTTCTTTTCCCTCACTTGAGAGAAGCAAAAAAAAAAAAAAAAAACTGTGATTGGGTTGAAAGGATATTGATGAGGTGCCCTAAAACATGAACAGTTTGAAGTTTATGACCTGATCACTCCATTTCATTGCACTGACTGTGGTACGTTTGAAGCAATCGATGATGCCTTGCTAGAAGACTAAAATATCTTGTGGATAAAATAAATACCTGTGTGGCAAATGCATCAATTTAAAGAAAAGCCACATTCTTTGCAATTAGCAATTTTGTTTTAGCATGTATGGCCTCATACATAACTGCAACTGAAAACTATTATTTTTGTGATCTCATTAATATCCCTTACCTGTATTAAAATTAAGTTTATTTCATAGTGAGGATTTTTCTTACTAAATTGAAAACCAGGAAGAAACCATGTATTCTATGTCCATTAAAAAAATAAGGAGTGAGCAGGATTGTTGAGAAACATTTGAACAATCTGCGTTATGCTTTGGGAGTTATAATAGATTTTTTGGGAAATACAGCTAATACAGACATTCACAGTCCTCAGAACAAAAATGCAGCAACTCAATGTTTCCAATCATTGTCACACATTGAATAAACCTTGTGTATTTATGAAAAGACAAGTTTTCACAATCATCCGTGTTTCACCAAGAGTAGAAAGTCTCCCACTCTGCTGGGTTGGAAATGAAGTAGTTCACGCTTTTTAACACCTGGCAGAAAACAGATTCACTACGTACAGGAAGACAAATGCTGTCAGCATTGTGTGCAGCAGCTTAATGTATGTAACAGACCTTGAAGGGAATTAAGAGGCAAAGACGTCTGTAGAGAGGCAGAAATGAGGTGTATGTAGCTTGCTTGTTCATTTCTCTAACACCAAGATACGTTCTTCATACTATTGATACTTGCAAGCTATGGGACAAACTTAGAATGTGAAAAGAGTTAATACCCTTCCTGAGCCATTATTTAAAGTTCATGGCTGGCCTATTTTAGGCCACCATGTGAGAAGATGTTCACTGAAAATAGATACAGATCATGTGTCCTTGCAGAATATAGAACATCAGGACATTTTCATTTCCAAAGAACATAATTGGGACTCGGAGCAGAATCTTCTTTCCTCACCTCTTTGCTGGAGATTATAACTTGGGTTATACAAGCACACGCTCTTACGTGAATTGTATTAACCTCTAATAGTATAACTAAATCTAATTTGAAATATAGTTCTTAATGGGACACATTAATTAGTTACAACATAAGATTTTCTTTTTCAGTGTACAAATATGTACATTGTAGACATACAGTTATGTCTATGTCCACATAAAATACATGTATTGGGAGAGTGTATATATTGCATATGTATATATATACACACATATATATATATACACATAGATACAGACACATATATACATTTATTCTGGCACATACATGCAAACATGTTTTTTCTATGTGAGAAGAATGCTTTGTAATTCTTTATTGATATCTTTGCACTGTGCTAAGTACATACTGTGCATTAAGTACTCTGAAATGGTTTCTCTGCTTCTACTGTTGCATACATCTCAGCACATATTTCCTGTGCCACCAGACAATATTCGTAATATAATTACCTTAAAATGAAACTGTAGTTACAAGGTTTAGGGGTCCTCCTATGATATAAAATCAATATAGATAAATTTATTCATAAAGGTAGAGATTAAGATATATCTAAAGATCATTGAAGAACTTTCTGAATAAATTATAGGAATCTATTTCTTATAGAAATAAACCTCAGCCTATATTTAATTCACTAAGTGAGCAATTAAATTATATATATAATATATATATATACGCATATATAATTTAATTAAAATGCTATTAATAGTTGAATAAATTTTAAATTTCGGGCAAGCAGATGAACTGAAATTGTTTTGGAAAAGAATATTAAACTGATGTAAGGACCTGCACCCCGAGCTGGCTGGTCTCATGCACAGATGCTCACGGCAGTTCATGAGTGCCCCTTAGCTTTTTAGTGCATGTCCCAATCCGGGAGGAGAAGCACAAGCACAGGTATTTAAGGCCTAAGTGAGGGCATTCAGAGAGCAAACAGAGCAACAGTAGTAAATGTAGACAGCAGAAGGCTGTAGATATCTCCCCTGGTTTCTTGTTTTTTTATTTATACAGTGGCTTCTTCCATGTTCTATAGAACAAGACTTTTCCAGATGAACAAATGCTGAGGGATGTCCTGTGCATCCTTGATCTGTCAAGTCTGACCGTGTGATTTGGCTCCCAGGTGTAAAGTGACTCTGTTACCTCTGATGCCATGCCATTATTTGGTCTCTCTGCCTACTGGATGTTTAAAGTCTGATGCATTACTTTTACTCTAGCTGTTACTACTAATACACATTAGTAGTCTGCTCCTGCCAGATTGCCTTCTCTTTGCTCCACATGATCTGATATTGAGGCTGTTTTGCTGTCACCATTTGCACTCCTCAGAATTTTTTCCACTCTTTACAACTCCCTTGCCATTTATTCTCTTTTCCCTGCAGCTACCGATATTAGCCAAAGTGGTACTCTCAAGCAAATTCTGTCTTGAGGGCTGTCTGGGTGACATCTACTAAATTATTCCCAGAAACTTCACATTCATTTTTATTCTGCTGATAATTTTCTGAAGCCAGCTCTCCATGTCTTTACCTTTACACCTGAGCATCATCCTCATGTTTCACTGTAAATGAGGGCTCTAAAATCAGCACTTTATTTTTCTACTTCTGCATGCTTGGGCCAGAATATGGGTCATGGGCTTCTTCACCTGTATCGTAAGTTGCTACTTACAACATAAGATCACTAAGCCTTGCACCTGATCCCACTCCAGCACCCTTGTCAGTGCTTCCTTTAGAAGGCATATTCAAATGGTATTACATTAGCTTGTCCCAGTTCACATTGCAAAGCAGTGATGAAGGCCGAGTCAGGATTAGAAAGGGATTGTGCATCTCCTTATCTTTCTTTTTATATCTTCTGTTATATATAAGATGTGTACATCTATAGCTGCATTGTAAATATTCTAGCACATACACACACAGGCAATTCAGGGTCCTGCACACATTTGCCTAAGAAAATTGAAATAACTCTAATTTGTTACAACAGCTCTTTTTACCACTTTCAATGTGGAATACACATTTGTGTAATGATGTCTAAATTTTGTGTGTTAGGTAAAGTTAAGAGTTTGATGTTTCTCCCATATAATATTAAAGTAGCCTTCACTGAATAATTACAAATCAAATTAAGATGCAAACTAAAATGAACTTTAAAACACTAAACATAATTTCAGTGTGGATATTCAGTCTCAGCTAACTGGGATTTATCCAGTATGATCAGTAAGATTTAATTTAAGCCACTTAATAAATTTATAGAGAGAGCCCTTGAACCAATGGGCTTCTAGTTCATAATAAGAAGAGTAAGTGTTAATCTAGCAATTAACAAGATAACTGTTTTTCTCATCCAGAAAGCTGCTTGAGGCCTGCAAAGTAACTCAGTGAACAAATCACCACTGATATTTAAATAACTGTTTGCCTGGTGTTGGTGCTACTGTGTCAACTAAACCATACACATAGGGTGTAGATGAAGTGCATTCTCTTGAGAACTTAGTTCTTGCTCAGTTTTGGCCATTTGGGTTCCAGTTCATGGAGAACTTCATGAAGAAGGGAGGAGAGAACAAAGAGGGAGAGGTGAAATTGCAGAAGGAATTCCTTGCCGGTTTCTGAGCACACAATAAACTCTTCATGGAAGCATTTAGAGCTTCAGTTTCTGATCTTGATCAAGCAAGTTCAAATCAGAAACAACACAAGAATTTGTATCCAAACCATAGATTTTCATTTTTTTCTAAAGCATATTTATATTTTTCACACAGTTCTTTACTTCATCCTTTGTTTTAACCCCCAGTCATTCCCAATAGCTTCAAGCACAGATTTTTTCCTGTCTGCTTTCATCCACAAGTTATTTTCTTTATGGCTTTCCCTTTTTCAAGTGAGAGAAACTCTTCAGGCTGTCCTGCATTCTGACTGACAAGTTTTACACAATAAAACACCCCAATCAATATATTTTACATAATAATTCACACAAGTCTGACTCAGGCTGCCTTTGTGAAACTTCACTGTCTCATCTTTTTCTTTGTCTCATGCACAATTACTGTGCCTTGTTGTCAGGTGAATCAAGCACTGTCCTGAGATTGGCAGTACTCTTTGCAGGACTATTCTAAAACAAAACTCTTTTTCTAGCGATCAGGGGAAATTTCACATACTTTGGTGAATATAAGAGGTGGTCTTCATTGAGCAAAGCTGTAAGTAGCAATTGAATTATTTTTTTGGGAGGATGTAGTATACAAAAAATAGCAGCTGCCACACAGATCACATGATGATATGTGGTCAACCACATATTGACTGGTGATGGCAAGTGTAAGCACTGGAGTTTCAGTAAAATGCATAGAAGTGAAAATATTTTCCAGATGACCAGATAGAAGAGGTGACTGGAGGCTCCAAAGGCAGTGGGAAGGCACTGCTGCAGTAGATACTGACCTGTGAGCAAGCTGAGTAGACAAAGATTTGTGATTATTAGCAAAACTTTATCCCATTTCTTAATTACTGAAAGTGGTATTTAGAAAAACATGAAGTGTGGTTCATTCATTGCACAGCAAATATGGTGTCTAACTCATGCCACTCTTCCATGTGCTAACACAAAATATGGATATCATGCATATACCAATAAGATACAGGTGCCAATAGAATTTTTCCAACTTCACATCTCTCGGGATTCATTTTCTGCTACAGTTTTAAAATACATGTGTTTAAATCTATTCTCATTGGCATTAATTTGGCAAATTCTGTATTTAAAATGCCTACTTGAAGATTTCGGTCTTAATTGCCCCCTCCCCAGGACACTAATTTTTAAATACTGTGTAGGATTAATACAAAATACAAAACTCTACCATACACACACACAAATTGGAAGGAAGATATTTTAGTTAGCCGGGGCAGAAAACTAAAATAGTGATTGTTAAATGCTTTTGCAAATTGCACTTTATTTATTCAGTTAATAAGAGAGAACAGTCTCTACAGCAGCTGCTGTCACTAATTCCATATTACCTTCTGTTAATACTATGTATGCTTACTAAAAAGCATCCATAGAAGAGATTTGGCCAGCAGAACAGTTCAAAAGGGAAAACCTTCAAGAATTAGAAGATTGGTCAGCTGGCCCAAACTTTAAGTATTTATCTTAATTATCAGGACTTCTCTGAGTTTTGAAATTAGACTGGCTATCTCTCTTTTACAGACTGCTTTAAAACATTGGCTGTATTGCTGCTCCTATTTTAAAGCCCTCGTCCTTTTCCCAGCCGGAAATCGAACTAGAAGCATAGAACATTTCAGAACATTGAAGAAGATGAGAGCTAAATTCCTTTTTAAAATAGTTAAAGAATGAATAAACAGTTGGATGAATGAAAGAGTGCATAGATAGTGTCTTTTCTCTTTTTTTTTCTCTTTTTTAATCTTCTAAATATAATGGACAATCCAAAGAGGAGCTTGAGATGCACAGAGGCTGCTTTCTCTTAAGCTCCATTAATCAATTAACAAGCTGGGAAAAAGGATGGACTATCAATTCATGCAGAATGACTTTATGTGAGGTTTTTGGTTGAGCCTATTGCCTCAAAGGATCTATTCTGTCTGCACCTTTGAATTTGAAAATGCATAATATTACTTGAAGCATTAAAAAATGCATATAAGGAGTTGAAAAAAATCTAATCATAGAGAGGAATGACAGAAAAAGCTATGACAGAAGGCCAACATTTAGTCAACGAAGCCAAGAAAATATAATTGGTCAAATCTTTATCCCTTCTGATTGCAAATGATAAAAACGATGCTTCTCTTTATGAGACAGCAATACCAGCTACCATATGCTCTGTTTAGGGTTGACTTGCCTTTAATCTGAGTTTTTGAACAGAGCTAGGACAGAAAAAAAAAAAAAAATCCTGCTTTGACTCAGTCTGGACTGTCCTCACAGATTTGGAATTTCATTCATTGTTTGGCTGCAAGGCCTATGTATTCCTTCCTTCACTTTGCCTAGACTTATCATAGCTGGCTGCATGTGGATAAGCTGTATCCAGGTATACTGGGGGTCTTGGGAACTGGAGGGCTTTGAAAATGTAAATAGACAGACTGGTCACTGGTTTTCAGGGCAACTGAGATCCCATGGACTCTCTTTGCTTTATAGATTAGAGGGGTTTTTTTTAGGTTTTGCACTTTGTTTGTAGGTCAGATATGTACGCTGCCTCAGACCAGAGCATTCTTGGGCTTTAAAATGTATATAACCAAAGGGGCTAGACAGGGAGCTTTTCTAAAACAGACACAAACAGTAACCAGCTATATTAACAGAATGACAAAATATCAAGTCCTGAAGAGAAAAGAATAGTGTTTCTGGACACAGCTCTAGACATGATATCGACGAGTTACCATATTTGTAAGTAAAATTGAAGCAGAGTCTCTATGTTGAAACCGATCAATGTAATTGAAAAAGGGAAAGTCATGGCATTCCCATTCAAAGAGAAAAAATGTACATAATTGTTTTTACTTATGTGAAAGGCCTCTGAGCAAAGTTTATTTTTAAGTCATACACTCTGTATAGATGACTAAACAGAATGTGTCAGAGCAATTTGAACAATTTCGGTGCTCCAGAAATGAAGAATATTGCATTGCAATGCCACATGTAGATTTTCTGGCATTTAACAAGTTGTTAGATAATGATGTAGTCATTCCCTCAGTGGGATACTAATCCTAGTCCTCCTGACTGCCTGCTGTCATAAAACCTGTGAGAACTTATTATCAGTGAGATGCCTCCTTTCTGCCAAACTTGACTATAATTGACCAATGGGTTAAAAAATTACAGGAAATCATTTCTAACCTGCTTAAACAGCCCCAAATCCATAAATATAATCCTTTTTCCTATAGTTCTCTCTTAATGATGGTTCAGTAATTCTTCATCTGCAAGTTATTTCCAAGAAAAAAATAGTTTCCTTAGAATGTGATTTCTTCCTCTCAATAATCAGGAAATAAAGATTGATTTAGTTTTGCATCCTTTGAAATCAAAGTATAAAGGAAAAATACTTAGAAAAAAAATGTGCATTGTTACAGTTATACACTAGATTTTTGCAATAATAGGTAGAAGTGACCTAACAAAGCTGAGCTATTCTGTGCAGTCATAAATGGACTTTGGTGGTCTACACATAAAAAGAACATAATTTGTAGATGGAAGTAGTACATTTTATTAGCTCAACTGGATTACTGAGAACAAGTAAAGGACTTTTCATGCACATACATCTTTCAAGAACTTTTTTTTTTTATAGCAACAGCATTTTCCAGCCAGTCTAAGAGCACTACGTACATTTAAAAATTTCCAGGAAAAGAGGTCCTAAAAGCTTTTAGAGATGCCATCAGAGAACCCCAGTCAAAGCTGGGAGAGCCTTGTGACTGCTTTTGTAAGGATCTTGAGATGCTCCAGAGCAGCCATCAAGAAATACTGAACCCACACAAAATGATAATATCTGATACTTTAACATCAGTTTAAAAAAATATCCAGGAAGGTCAGGATGAGTAATAAACCCAATATACTACAAAGGAGCAGAAGCCAGTATAATTACCAAACCAATCTCTTATATAAAACAGACTATTGCACCTCTGACTTAATTCTTGTGTAAGAGACCAGTGATTGGAATAGATCAATGCTTGCTCCATGTAGGTCTGAATCATTCTTGCTCTTTAACCATTTCAGCTATATAATGCACACATAATCACTTCTACAGGCTTCATTTGGTATTTTCTTCAAGTAGAGGTGAGACAAAATATCATTTAATTGAGGTATCATATTGAGTATCATAGTCTGATTCCAGTGTCGCTCCAAAGAATTAAAAGAAAATATGAGTGAAAGATTTTTCTATGTACAAAATGTCAACTCTTAATTTGTCATTTTATTCTTTTGTTACTTCTCTTTTAAAACACAGAACTTTTTTCTCCTAGTACTTTCTGAGTTACATAAAACACTTTCATAATCTTTACTGTTTCTTTCTCCCCAGGATGATATTTAAAGTAATACACAAGAACCTGAAATTGCAGAACTGCCTGTGATTAAGACTCAGGGAAATGTATTTTACTTGCTCTGAATGATCTCATATTTAAATAAAAGAACACTTTAAAGAAAAACAAAGCACTTAAAAATGACACATTTCTTTCTCCCTCAGTAATTTTCCACCTTCTAACATCTTAAATAAGGGAAGTTTGTACTTTAGTGCAAACTTTCACAGAAAACTAATCAACAAAATGAATGCATTGCTAGGAATAACAGCTGAAATTACCACAGCAGGGTGGCTTTGTAGCTATGTTGGTACCTTCATTAAGCAACTCAGGCTGAGCAGGATAATGTGTGTGTATACATGGGTATATCTCGATACAGATTACATAATGTGAGAGAAGGGTGGTCAGAAGATTGAGGCAGAAGAGGACATGCGATTCCAAGGGTGAAAATCTTCTGTCAAGGCTGTGTTTTGTTGGGAGTCCCAGGATGAGATTAATTCCTTTCTGGGTGGGCTGGACTGGTTCTGCACAAAGGAATCATCCGGGACTGAATCCTCCCCTCTCTTATGTATCACGCTCTCCTATCATACTTCAAAAAAATACATTAATTTCTTTTTTTTTTCCAATTTCCCTTTTTGTTTTACTTCATCTGCCGCCCCTACTTCTCAGCGTTTTTACTTCCAGACACGTTTCTCCAGGTTTTGTGTTCTCTTGCTCTCACTTTTTCAGGCAATTTCCATTTGTCTGTCTTTTTTAAAGTCAAGCTTCATGTCTTTTTTTTTGTTGTGTTGTTGTTGCTGTATTGGTTTGTTTTTGTTATTTTTCTTTTTTTTTGTCTAGGTCTTTTGTGCTTCAGTTATTTGTTTTCCTTCCATTTCACCTTTCATACTACTACTCCACCTAAGTTCATTTTACTCTTCTTCCTAATCAAGACTGGAGCTAAACCTTTTCTGCTTCCCAGCCTTTCTGTGCTTCCTTACCAAGCTTCTATATATATTTACCATTTTTATTTTGCTTTCTTTAGATAATTCCCTTTCTCTGCCTCACCTGGGCCATGCAAGACAAGCTATCGCTTTCAGAAACAGAAAACAAGCAGCAAGCCTACTGAAAAGTCCCTGAGCAAAACAAGACAAGTAATTGTTATTGCCAGTATCAGTGGAGACGGCAGCGAGACAGTCTCACGGGGAGTGAGGATGTAGTCTGGGGCTCCTCATGGGATGCCACCATACTGCTAGCAGTGGGAGAAGCAAATAACTTTCCTTGGGGAGAGAGGTGGTGGCTGGAGCTTTACTGAGAAATGTAGAGTTTAAACAAGAAGAAAAACAAGCTTTTTCTCATGCTTTAGCAACACAGCCAGTTGGAATCTTATCATTATATTTATTGCCTGATAAAGAATTTACTTAGAGGGTTATTTTGGGATTACCCCTCTTGACTCACTGACTCAGCAGTATTCACAGATTTGAATGTCACCTATCTCGTAGTTCACACCTTGCACTGGTGTTACTTGAGATAATTTTTGGATTCAGGCAAACAGAAGGTATCTTGCATCAAATTTAGCATGTGCTTTTATAAGGGAGGCTAGTTTGCGGGATGCCTGCTGAGACATTTTGTTCCAATTTTCTAAGTCCCGCTACATTTATTTGGAAAGGCTGTAACTGCTCAGGGAAAGGTGGTTGTTTCTTCACTCTCTTCACTTCATGCACTTATTTGTTAATTGCTTCAGCAGCCAAAGGCTTCCCTTCAGAGGGGGACTCCCACTTCTTTCCCAGATGCAAAGGGACTGATTTGAAGAATCAACCGTGATTTTGTTACTTATGGTGTGAAATTACCTGAACTTCCCCGTCATGTCTGCAAGCAGGATTTCACATTGAGGGACTGGAGAGGAAAGGAATTTGTCTGATCCGTGGATAAGTATATCAGAGCTTCACGCTCAGGGAGTTGTCTGCATGGCATAAATGAGATATGTGAGACAGCAGATGCATGGGAAGTTGTAAAAGCCACTTCCAGCAGGAATGCAGTCAAGGGAAGGAGAGCTGGTAGGTGGAATGCCTCCTTTACATCAATCTTGAAGCCTTGGATTCGTGTAAGAAATTATATGGGCACACCACTGAAAATAAAGGCATGTTTAGTTTTGCAAAGCAGTTAGGTGACTGCTGGGTGTATTTTTCTTTTATTTGCTCTGTTTGCATTTATATACAGATGATTATATTTGCTATTCCTGTCATGTTGGGTATGCTACCTCAATAGATGTTGCCTGCCTGAGCCCCTCTCTATGTGTAACACTGATTAGTTTCAGGTTTTCAGTACAATGTTAAATCTGTAATGGAAACTGCCCATGTTAATTTCCTAAGACAATGTAAGGTCTGCAAGAATGAACTTGAAAATATTTCAGAAATTGTTCATAGGGTTTTGTTTTGTTCTTTAATTTAAAGCAAGTAGGACATTTACAGCTTTTTGTTCATGCTAATCTTTACATGTAGATGCACTTATAGTGTGCTTTGTAAATAGAAATGCAGTTTCTCCTTGGTAGGAGAAACCCTTAAGGCCCTAGAAAAATAGTGGTGCTTTCTGCACATAGGAGTCTATTTCACACACATTTCTTTGAAGGGCAAGAAATGTATGTCTCTGTGTTTATAAAATGAATTAGAAACTGAGAAGGAAATTTTCATATTGATTTCAACTAGCTAGCTATAATGTATATTTATGTTACCACTGGATATATTCGGAACAGAAAAATATTACTGGTGTAATATTTGGAAACACAGGGCTTGCATAACTTCATCACTTAATGTAGTTATTGCAACAGCCAATCTTGTTGTCAAGCAGTGTAGTTCCTATTTAATTTTTCTCTTTCTATCATATTGTCCCCTTAAACTCCAGTAGGAATAATAAATTACATGGGAAAAGCCACCAGAAGAAGACAACCTTTAACGTCAGAAATAGAAATATAAGTCAGATTAAGCTTTTGTTTCCATCACTTCACTAGAAACAGATGAAAATACATTGTTAAGTGAGCACAGAGACACAGAAAAGTCCGATATGAACATAAAGAAATTCTTTGCAAAGAAAGCATAACATTTTTTTTTTAATTTTTATCATGTTGTTCATATTTATTGACCATTATTACGATGTTTTCTTTCCATTTAGGAAATTGTCAACTTCAACTGTCGGAAACTGGTGGCTACAATGCCTCTTTTTGCTAATGCAGACCCAAATTTTGTGACTGCCATGCTAAGCAAACTGCGATTTGAGGTGTTCCAACCTGGAGATTATATTATCCGAGAAGGGGCTGTGGGTAAGAAGATGTATTTCATTCAACACGGTGTTGCTGGTGTCATCACCAAATCCAACAAGGAGCTGAAGCTGACTGATGGTTCTTACTTTGGCGGTGAGTAGGAAAAAATTAATGATAACACTGGAGTGAATGCA
>CM019236.1:12058315-12074828 GCA_009741485.1 Malurus cyaneus samueli | reverse complement strand
GAATAAAACATTTTCAGACAACAGACAAAAAGAGACTTCTGAATAAGTCAGCTAAGAGTCATTTGCCTAGACAATTCAAACTACAGTGAAGAATATGCAAAATATTTCTGAATAAAACATTCAGAATCTTCTTATTTCTGTGAGGACAGCCTTTAAAAATATAGAATGACCTATCACAATTTTGAAGTTATTTTCAATTAAGAGCATGACTATTTAACAGACAATATTTAAATAAAAATATAATTATTTACACAGCATTTTATAGCTTTTTAAAGGTAAAATTGACAGAACTAATCTTTGAAAAAGAATAGTTTTCTGCGTCATAAAACTAAACGTAAAAATCCTAGACCATTACTTACATGTGGTATTTTGAAATTCATTAATATTTCAAGATGTTATCAGTGCTTTTTTACTGAATTTTAGCACACATCAACATTTCTTCTTCCAGTATATACTATGAGAAATTGGACTTCCTGTCTGACTAGGTAGCACTCTAACAGATGTATACTAATAAAAACAGGCATGAATTTTAATCCTAATCAAATGAATATGGTAATCCTAATGAAAAATAGGTTTTTGCTTAGATGAAGGCATCTGAATGTTTATATTTTGATGAAAGCATTGTTTTTCTTACATGGAATAATTGATGGTACAAAATAGTTGTTCTTTGTGACTGTAAATTGTCTTTGTGCAATAGAATTGGTGTCTGCTTCCATATGCAGCAGAAATGCTGGTTTTCAGTAGCTGCTTGAATATTTGTGTGTGTACCACTGCTGCCCACGAGAGTTACACTTACCTGGTGATTGAATTAATTTGCAGTTGAAGCTTGTGAGTGATCTCAGAACTGACCTGAATGCCTTTCAGAAAATGCTCAACTGAAACCCTAATCAGTGCCATTTAGTTGGTATACTAAGGGGGAAGCTAAGAAAAGTGAATTGGGCTCAGTGTTTGAATTGGGCTGTAGAGTTACTTAACTAATCCCATTTTAGAATAATACGCTAAAGCAACTCCTACTGATCTGGCCAGCAGACCTTGTCACTCCGAAGTAGCCTCTGCAAGGTGATTTGTATCACCAGTATTTTTACCTCTTTGGTAAAGAGGTCTTGTGCTTATCCCACAGGATTAAACTGTAGATGCTGAAGACAGGAGATTAAACAGAAAGAAAAGGTAAATGCTGAGGATGAAGAAACAGAGCAACCTTGGCCTTGGTCTCCTCTATGCTTAGCAGTGCCCTAGTTTATGAAAATGAGTTTGCAAGAGCCTGCGTGCTGAATCTGGCCATAATACTCCTCTGAACTAGCAGAGGATCAGAGGAGATTGCACATGAAAGTATTTTACATAACTGTCAGCCTGTTGTTGCAGTGCAAACAACTATTTAGCTCATCCTGTTTATCTGCTACCCTTCTTAACAGGAATGCAGACAAAAAAATAAGCTACTTGCAATATCCAGGCACTACAAGAACTTACTACACTACATAGCAAAGCACTTTTGCTCATCGAAACTGCAGCTGAGATGAGACAGGTGTGGCAAAAGTGTGCGGTCATGCATCCAAAGCCTGACAGCTGCTGGGGCAAGAGGAAGTAATAGCTGCTGCTGTAGTGGGGAGGGGTGAGGAGAGGTAAGGAAGGGCTAGTGCACAGGGAGAGAGAAGCTGAGAAAGGGAATGCCCTGAGATCCAAAGTGGTGTGGCTCAGGTCTGTTGTGAAATTCCAAACGTGTATTTCCAACTCAGAAGAAGAAAGACCTCTCTGACTCAGAAAAGTTGTGAATGCCTTATCCATGGACATATTGAAGGCCAGGCTGGATTGGGCCCTGAGCAACCTGACCTAGTCAACAGCATCCCAGCCCACAGCAGTGGGGGTGGAATTAGTTATCTTTAAGGTCCCTTCCAAACCAAACCATTGCAGGATTTTATAATTCTATGAGTCCAGCTGAAAAGAAGGAAACAAACTGCAAATCAGATATTTGTGAATTGAAAAGGTTTGGATTGTCAAAGCAGAAAAAAAAATACAGTACTAAAATTCTCATCTCTCTGGAGAACCCCCGCTTTCCCTGAAGCATGTATGAGAATCTCACTAAAACTTCCTGACCAAAGCAAACACAGGAAACACTGCAGAGATAAAATTATAAACAGGAAGAGCAAGGCTGCATTCAAATGCTAAGACTAATAACCACTTTTTTGCTTAATGGAGAATATGAGAAATCTGAGGTTCTGTGTAAGAAGATGCTACTTATAAGAACAGATCTGTATAGCTCCCACGTCTGACACAATGCATCTATATCAACATTTGTGTTCCCAGAAGCAAGTAAAGGGCACACAGGTGACAGGATGCCATGCCTAAACAGACCCTTTTTCAATTTTTAAGTGCCTTGCAATTTGAAAGTTCCTTGTCCCAGCTCAAAGATGCTAACTTCTGTCTGTCAGGTATGTTCCAGAGCTGAGTTACCTGGCGGCCTTGATTCTGGAGAGATTTGTAGGCTTACCTCCACAAGTCAGTGGAGGATTTCACCAGCATCACCAGCATTTGGATTTGGAAAACATTTATCAAACTCCTAATATATAAAGTATTTATGTGGTAACTACATTGAATCAATTAAAAAATTAGGTAAGAAACTTACCAGTAAAATTAGGTAAGAAACTTACCAGTATTTAGTAAAAAAATTAGGTAAGAAACTTACCAGTAAAAAACAACAACCCTTAAGTTGTGGAAAACTGGAGATTATTGTGAAAGTCAAGATTTAGGAAGAACCAAAGCAGAATCACCAGTATTTGGAAGTGATTTGAATGAAGACTGTTGGGAGAACAAAAGCCTGGAAAACCAAAAGTTGCAGTGAAAAAGAGGAAAGACTAACACTGAACATTGAAATGCCTGATCATTGTTTTTAATTAAAACCAGACTTTCCGAATGATTTGGTCAAATAGAAAATTAGATAAACCTATCAATTGCTTGGTAATCCTTCTCAAAAAGAACATGCCTGGATAACCACCAATTGAATATATGAATCTGACTACTCCACTGCTATACATTTTCTGTTGATTTTTGAGGGACGGGCAAAGTGGTGACAGTAGAAAGTGCCCTCCATAGATTTGGGCTTGATTACTGTCTGCCTCCGTCCTCATCTGTATTCACTGGTTTTCCTTTTGGGAGGGAAGGAGTAAATACAAGGCTATAACTGCAAAGGTTTGTGGTTTGTTCCCTGGTATTTCTGTGGGAAGAACAGCATTCTGTTCCTTGACCTTGAGCATGTGTTCATAAATGTAATCTTGAATTTCATGTGCAGGAGCATTATTTAGCCCAGCAGTGTGTAGGATGCTAATTTTCATCCCAATAAATGGTTTTTTTCAGACCGCTAGTTGAAGGACATTATCATCCTACATATCTACTGCAAGTGCTAGTAGGAATTTGAAAGCAATTTCTGGTACTATTGTTTTTCATGGGCCATATTCCCCCTACCCTTCTGGTTTTTTACTGCCTTACCGTACAATCCCTGTCCTCACATGGAATGCTCATGTGAGTTTTCATAAAAGGGACAGGAATTAGACAAGAAAAAATACATGAAAATAATTTTCACTACACTGCACTGTTATATGTTATTTCTACATCAGTGAAATAATGAAAGCCACAGTTACTAGTGAAGAATTATGGGATTTTAATACTCTACAACTGCTTTTCTTGGATTTATTTTT
This sequence comes from Malurus cyaneus samueli, assembly GCA_009741485.1. Taxonomy (NCBI): domain Eukaryota; kingdom Metazoa; phylum Chordata; class Aves; order Passeriformes; family Maluridae; genus Malurus; species Malurus cyaneus. The sequence goes on along the minus strand of CM019236.1, from coordinate 12,071,139 downwards.
AATTGAACTATATCTCGTTTTTTTGAAACATCTGTGAATGTTTTAATGTCTTCCTTCATTTTTTACTCTCTGTTTGCTAATAGTTTGTCTCCAGTTCCCCATTATTAGGAGTGGGATTGCTGCCATTATCAGCATAGCAATAGATGCATTTTTTCCTTTTACAACTACAAGAGAAACTTCTCCCACTGACACCGACATAGGTTTCATATGGTAAGAAATAAGGTTGCCCTCAACAGAAATTTTCATAGAATCTGAGAAACACAAAATGGCTTGGTTCAAAGGTTCCACAACTTTTCTGGGCAACCGACCAGTGCCTGGTCAGTGCCCGACCGCTGTCCCAGTAAAGAATTTTTCCTGGTAACTACTGTCTTTCAGTTTGAAACCATTCCCCCTTATCATTTCACCCCATGCTCTGGTAAAAAAAATCTCTCTCCATCTTTCTTGTAGGCTCCCTTCAGGTACCAGGAGGTCTCAATTAGGTCATGTTTAAGCCTTCTCTTTTCCAGGCTGAAAAAGAGCATTCTCTCAGCCTTGCCTTGCCCCATTCCTCTAATGATCTTGGCCTCCTCTGCACTCACTCCAACAGGTCTTTCCTGTGCAGGGTCCCCAGGGCTGGATGCTCCAGGTGGGTCTCAGCAGAGCAGAGCAGAGGGGCAGAATCCCCTCCCTCCCCTGCTGCCCACGATGCTCTGGGTGCAGCCCAGGACACCTTTGGCTCTCTGGGCTGTGAGTGCCATGGCCAGGGCATGTCCAGCTCTCACTCCCAGCACCCCCAAACCCTTCTGGGCAGGGCTGCTCTCAGTCTGTTCATCCCCACCCTGGGCTAGTACCAGGCGTTGATCTGACCCAGGTGCAGCACCAGCACTTGGTCTTAAATCAAATGACATTCCTGTGGACCACTTCTCAAGCTTGTCCAGGTCCCTCTGGTTGGCATTCCATCCTTCAGGGTGTCAACACTGCTCAGTAATCATCAGGAAATTTGCTGAGGGTGCCCTCAATTCCTTATTTAATTTCATTAATGAAGACACTACAGAAGACTGGTCCCGATATGAACTCCTGATGGACACCCCTTGTCATGGACATCCATCAGGACTCAGACCAATGATCACTACCCTATGGATGTGACCATGCAGCCAATTCATCCAAGGAATTATGATCTACTCCTCATAGTTGCCTGAGTAACATGTGAATGAGGGTCAGGACAGAATGAATGGATGGTGTGGACTATGTTCACATGTGGGACAAAAACATAAGGAACAGTGTAGGGAGCACCAAAGAAGTCAACTCTGCAGGTAGAAGTCAGGTTGTGTAGTGCAAATTGATAGGACAGTGCAGGGAAACATCATGGGCATGAGACTGATGGGAAAGGGAGGAAAATACAAGCAGCAAGCACACATATGAACAATCTCCAGAAGCTGGAAAAGAGTGGGAAGGGGCTTCACCTGTCCCTTTTGAGTAGGAAAACCCAACTGCACATGTAAGCTGAATTGAAAACTTGAGATCAACACACTTGAACTCACCCTTCCTGGGATGGAGAAACAATTGGAAACAATTGTATTTTGAGGATGTTTGGATTCCAAAGTTTCATTTTTTTGTCATCTTGTCCATGGTCTTCAATATCTACAGTTTACAATACTGAATATAGAAAATTAGGTACACAGCAGTGATAATGACAGCTCCCCCATTCTTGTTTTCTCTGTCTCAGTGCATATTTGTCTTTCTCCTTAATATCTTGGTAGCTCAAACTCATTAATGATGTAATCCCAGTAATAAACGGTAGGGAGGAAATTGCCAGGTTTCAGTCCTTTTTCTCTCACTGCTAGGTGACTGGATTAGAAATTACTCTTCTTATCACAGGAGGAATTACTGAACAGATTGTGTAGTAATTCTTCACTATACATATAAAATTTGTAAAATGCAAAGACTTTGACATCTTTAGAGATGAAGCACAAGAACATGAGTCTTTTGCTTATAGAAAAAATTAGTTCATCGCTCACTGGGATTTCACAGAGCAGAAATATTAACGTCTCTAATGAGCCTACTACTAATCTAATTTACCTTATACCAATATGTATTGATAGAAACTGATGTAATATCACTGCTGTGTGACAGTTCTGACTTTTGCTGGGGTAAATTGTTTCAGAATCACTCTGTAATATTATATCAATTGGTTATTCAAAATCTCTGATAGTTAATCCCATCAAACACACAGGAGTGTAATAAACCAAATAGAAATTTGCTTTAATAAAATAAATCCTTCCTTGTGATCTCCTTCCTCTTATTCAGTTGGCTCCGGGTATGGCTCGTAGGGCTACTTGAATCCACACAGTAAGATCTGGCCCTGCAATTTCTCCTTTCTTTCTGGAAAGGCCTTTTGCTCCCTGATGCCTTGTGAGCCTCCATTTCTCTGCATACCCCTCACCCAACCCCATCAGACCGTGTTCCCAAGCACTATGCTACAGACAGCAGGCTCCTCCTTGAAGAGTAAAGGGAGAAAACAGCTTTCTGCCATTTGATAACTTGCCTGAGATTGTTACCCCTGCAAATATAAAAAGCTGTCCAAAAGCTAGTGCAGAGGACTTTGATGAGCAGGAGTGGTTTCATGAGGTCCTGTGCCCCTCCTGTGGCCGGCCCAGTGGAGTCAGAGGTGACACGCAGGGCAGGCGGTCCTGATTCAGATAAGGACATGCTGAGCTGCCTCCATGCTGAACTGGTGTGTTAAGAGTGGGGCTGACATGCCTTCAGGGAGAAGGAAGGAATAAATCCTGAACTCCCCAACCAGTAAGGCTCAGCACAGCTTACTCAGAAGATAATTTCTGGGAACACGTTCAGGACTCTGCTGTTACTTCATTTGCTTTCTTGCTGGTGGACAGAGGCCTGATTGTTCACTGTGGTCTCATCCTGCTCTTTTCTGTAATCACTGGCAAAATTCCTCTCAACCACAAAGGACACAAGATAAGACTGGTCTCCCTGCTATCTTTTCCTTTCTCCATCTGTTTTCCCACCTGTGTTTACACAGGCTTTCCTTCTTGCAGCAGCCTAGACATATGTTCCAGGAAATTTAACCCCTTTTTTTTCTGTTTTTAAGAGATACTATGTTAGAGCTGAAGGAACACCGATATTGGTGGGGAAATCCAAATTGAGTGAGCAGGAAGTGCAGATGTGTTTTTATTAATTAGGTCTGGGGGCCCCATGGGTTTTTTTTAGTTAAAGGAGTTCTCTCCTTTAGGGAGATAGTAGATAAGTCTGTAGGAAATCATGCTCCTCAAATTTTGATGTATCCATTGGAGATCCCACTCCCCACTTGTTTTTTTTTGCCCTGAGTGAAAATCCCAATGGTATCATGCCACTGCGAGTCACTACATAAGTGACTTTTTGGACTAACAAAATTCATACTGCTTTTTTTTTTTTCTATCAACTGCCATGTATCTTGAACATGAAATGAATGTGATTTTTTTAAAAACTTTTTTTGATGTGTATATACAAGAGTCACTGTGTGTGGATATAGGCCTATCTCTTGCAGTGCAATGAGACAAATACACGCTTTATTTTACTTGCTCAGATATCACTATCTGTGCTTCATGTCATCATTCATCTAGCAAATTTATCTAGAAACCAGATTCTGATTGCCATCATACCAGACAATGTCCCAGAGACATATTATAGCATCCTTTCTTTTTTGGTTTATTTTTTGTAACATGTAGTTCATGGAATACTTTCAATTTTAAATGTTTTATTTTGCTTAAATTTTAATGCAGTTTTAACATTTATTCTTCTGCACTTGAAATTCTAATAAACTCTATCTTGCATTTGCTTCAGCTTGTAGAAGGCCAATTAGACAGAACTTCTTTGACCTACCTATTATTTATGGAGCTTTCCCCCCTTTCGGAACAGTAACTGTCAGTATATTTTAGACCAGTGCACTGGAAAATAATACCAAGGGAAATGTTGAGTCACTTTAGATTATATTTTGCCACGTATTTTTTTCTGGTTACAGTCTAGGTGCTTCCTTTTGATAGAATACTTTGAAAGATTTGCAGTATAATACTAATTATAAATAGAAAAAATTCTGTTGAAGTGCTTTACATATGGACACTATGATATATATAATTTTACATTACATAAAAATATTGCATTTGGCTACTCTTTATTCAAGGTAGTGGTGGATTAGGTTTTTCAATATTCATGCAATAATCCAAATAGTTAATTATAAGTAGCCCCCCTGAGGTGTGATTATTCATATTCTTAATAGCAGGACATAATTAAATGCTTAAAGGGAGCAGGATCTCTAGATCCCCATGCCAACTCTTTCGTAAAACATTTTTCAGGTGAACAGTATAGAACATTTTTCTAAAAATATTGTCTGCAAGAGGGCCTAAAAATTAAATGTCTTTTTGGCACAGACTAATCTGCCTTTTTTGAGGCTACAGTTCCTCATAATATTGTATAATTTCTTGTTGGCAAGAAATTGCTCTGTTGTTGTTTTGACAACATATTTCATATGGAAAATAATAATCAATCAAAAGGACTTCTTGCTATTCAAACTCAGTATTCTTTTTTAAAGTTCAAGAGAACTTCTAGGAAGAATAGAATAAAAAAAACTTACTTTTTTATGCTAAAAGATAGAAGTTGATTTGGATTTAGAGTTTTATTAGTTAGTAAATATAAATATAAGTTTAACAGTAATCATAAATATAACACAATAAATCATGCAATCTAAAAGCACAAATAAATTATAATTATAATTCTACAAATTCATGAACAGTATACATTTTTAATTTAAACTTTATACATACAATAACTAGACAAAAGTAAAATACCACATAGCATACCCTGGAAATCTAATAGGGTCAACACAGATAAACCAGAAGATTTTGCAAGTATCTTCGATTTCACACAGTAGAATTTTAACTAAATATTTGAATTTAGATTAAATATTGAATCTAAATATTTAATTCAGAACTGACAATCTGTGATTTTTAAAAAAAAATAATGAAAAGAAGTACAGTGTTTTTATAGCTCACTTTAATTCAAGTTGAATAGTTTAATTTGTAACTGTTATTGTTTGCCAGAGTCCAGGTTACAAAAGCATACTATTAAATACTTAAGGGACTAAGTGGCTTTTTTCAATAGGGAATAAGAATCCATCTGAACAAAAGTAGGAGTAAATTAATTACATAAAATCACTTTTGGCCTTCGCCATGGCAAGTATGAAAACAAAATCTTTACTTAGGCCTATTATCTTAGAATCTAAGCTTAATTATTTTGTTTTCAAGCCAAATGAAATTATTATCAGTAACATTATTAGCTTTTACAAGACAATAAGTAGACTATATTGGTTCCTCTTTGTAGAAAGAATATGTTATTGAAGTAGGAGAAAAATGTATGGATGTTAAGTTATAAATAGCATTAAAGTTAAAATGCGCACTTGCATTTCTATTTTATTAAGGTATCCTCAGCTTCTGTTCTAACAGAGCTTTCTCAGAAGAACTTTGTTGAGCATTGGATATAGGCAGGATGTAAGAAATGTTTGTACAACTGGAACTGGCATTCAGTGCCAGGGTCTGGTGGACAGGGTAGTGTTTTGTTAAAGGTTGGACTTGATGATCTCAGAACTATTTTCCAATCTCAGTGATTCTGTTACTAGCTTTTGTTTGCTCTTGTCATGAAAAGCTGGCCACAGTTATTTTTAATACTTGCACATGAAAAAAAGCAAAGAGAGATCAGGATAGAAAATAAAATGTCCCCGGTCAGATAATTTGCCACTTTTCATGAAGACGAGAATCTGATTTCTCCTACGTAAGAGGCATAAAAGACACATTTGGAGCTATGTAAAGAAATGAGCATACTCTCAGGGTCCTTGGCTAATGCTAAATAAATATAAAATGTTTCTTGAAGTATTTGTCTATAAAAAAACTATCAAAGTTTGGGTCAATGAAATGTAGGCAGTTCTTTCCTGATTTTCACAAGTAAATTTTTGCTTTCTCCTTTGCTTTTTTCATATTAAATTAAATAAAATATTATAAATTAAACTATGAACACAGGAAGAGCTCATGTGTCAGTCTTCAGAGACAAAAATTTCAAATTCAAGCCAATAAAAACTTCAGATAAGCTAACCTATGAGAGTTTTGTTTGTTTGGGGGTTTGGCGGTGGTTTTTGTTGTTGTTTGGTTGGTTTGTTTTTTTTAACAGGATGACTAATAATGGCAACAGCTGTCACAAATTACGAATAGACATATTTAAATTAGGTTCAGATATACAGTTTAAAAAGTGACAAAACACTGAACATGGGCTACTGCAGAAGTCGGTTTTAATTTTAATCAGCCATTTTCAGTCACTCTTCAACATAGTAACTACCTAGTCATATATCCAGGCTGTTTTATAAACTCTCCTCAAATGAATAATCTGAAAGTTACTCTACAGACAATTATTGCTGTCATCCTTTAAGTGAAGAGGTCATGCAGGGAATATGTCATGGACATTTTTATTATTTAGTTCTTTTCATGCATCTGCTAACTCAAATTGATCTGTCTGCAATGCTATATTTAGTGTAAACACGGCAGCAAAAACTGCAGTTTTTGCATATCTTCATTTTGGACAGTCCAGATTACAAATCTGGCTGTAAAAAGCAAGAATTATCTCCATCTTCCTTCCTCCTTAAATTCTTTCCCTTGGTGTAGAAATGTTCCTCTTGAGCAGTGCCTATATTTTAGGGTTTCTAAAATCTAGGACTGGATTTTTTAGAACATATATTACTGAAACTCATTTAATTGGCTCAAACTACATTCTGAGTAATTGTAAGACCAGGTGCTAGTTATTTTAGTAACTATAACAAAAAGCAGTATATCTCTGGGTTCACCATTCTTTGCACTAGTGATAATATACTGAAAGATAAACAGAATACATTAAAAATTAGGAAAAAAATAGACAAATGTATTTCATATTTTCCAAAGTTTCCATGTAAAATTATCAGATGATGAATGGACAAGTATACACTCTCAGATAAACTGTACTGCTTCTCAGATTAAAAAAGGTATTTTTCCAATTTGTGTAAAGTGGAAACTGGAAGTTATTGCTAGGACAGCCAGTTGATATACACCCATCCAGCAAAGACTAAGGAAGAGATTAACATCACATTAATCTCTTCCACATCCCCAGAAGTTATTTTCTCAAAGAAAAAAGTGTTAAGGAATCACATAGCAATAGGGGAAGGGAAAAATTATCACCTACAAGGGCAAATCAGTACAGTCCATAAGATCAATGAACCTGGTTTCAACTGGAATCAAAATGTGATCCTTACAAAAGGCCTATTAATCCTAATTCTTTAAAATTCATCATGTGTGCTGTATCACTCAGCTCATTCAGATTTTCCTGAAGTCGGCCTTCCTTAATGCTCTCTCTCAGGTATGTAGAATTTCCTATCCAGAGTGTTCTGTCCCAATAATGTGACAGTAAAATACAACCTAAGCATTTCTTGTTTTATGAGATAGAGATATGGACAAGCTTCTTGAAGTTCATGGTGTCCCAAAAATTGAATCTGATTTAGCTCTTGCTGAAGTCCCACAATTTTATGAGAATCATAAAATCACTTAGATTGCAAAGACCTTTAGGATCATTGAGTCCAGCTGCTAACCCAGCACTAACAAGTCCGTCATGAAACCATGTCCTGTGTATGTGTGCAACGATATTTTGGTGATCAGTTTTGATTATTGTAACTTTCAGAACAGGCTTAACTTTAACCTTTTACAATTGCACTTTTAAGCTGGTGTCTTCACAGCAGAAAATACATTATATTTGAGCCTATTTCCATATTCTTTTGAGATGTATATTGTTCTGTGGGTCTGATCCTAGCAGAACACAAATTATGATTTTAATAAATGAATTAATTGCATTTTGATTAAATATGGACTGTAAGAACAAATGAATGTTTTTCGCATGATTCAGTGCTTTCAGTCACTTTTATTAGGGCAGTGATTGACATTTGTTTCATAATGTTCTAGGGAACCATTGTCCAAAGAGATAAAATAATTGAAGTAAAATTTTTGTTCCGAATTGTATTACAGGTTCATTGTAGCTTAATACATAATTATTAATTGGAATTAAAGACATTCTTTTGTTTGGAAAGGAAAGATAGTAGTATTTGACACACTGGAAGTGTCAGCATGAAGGCAATGCACCATGCCAAATGCAGATGGGAATATTAGTGAGTAATATGTTGCCGACACCTTATTTTTATGCTACAAGAGAACCTTGTTTGTCCAAGCTGTTTAAAAATAGTCCACGCCTTTTCTGTTTCACTACACACTCCTATGCTATTATTGTATTTCCTACTCTATTTAAATCACTGAACATGAAGGAGAGCATAATTGTTGAGGGCACCTGGTGCACTTGATGCCAGTAAGTCTCATTTTAAATATGTCATTTATGGACATTTTCATTACTTAGTTCTTTTCATGAAAAACAAATACTTTGGTTTATTTAAATGAACACAAATGTTTGATGGGAAGACGTTTTAATATTCTGTGTTCTCCCTCTCTGGTCCAGGTAAGGATGATTTCATATAACACGTCTAACCATGCTTGAGGGTCTGTTCCAAACAAATAGGGGATAGATTAACAGATACAATTAACAAACACATTAGTCTTGTGGACAGACTACAAATTATGCTATTTATACACATAACAAGGCAATATAGATGATATACCAGTGACACAGTTCTAATCAGTCAAGAAACATTGCTGGAAATACAGTACATGAGTATTCATCACACAATATTTTTTCTGTAAGAATGAGACCATTCAAGGAATTGAGAACACAAAGCTTCCCTTGCTTCCTGAGCAGGCAGGTTCCACAGCAGCACTCTGACTAGTTTCTGAGCACTGGGACATTTTTCCTATCTTTCCTGACCCATTGTTTATTGTATTATCCAACTAGTGGGATTATAAATACTAAAAGCCTTCCAGACATGTATTCTTCAGCCAGAAGTTGTGGGTTGACAGTCTGCAGAGCATAGTTTTCACTGATTTTTTTTCCCCATTCATCTTACTTGACAAGAATAATAGAAGATGAAAGAAGAAGAAAAAAAGTAATTATATTTGTTGCAGTAATACCCATTAGTTCTATGGTCCCATTGTCTGTTATGGTTTCTTCCCATCTTTCCTGTTTAAGCAATCTACAATACTGTGGTCAAGATTATGAATGATGAAAACTGTACTTTATTTTTTACTGCACTCTTCAGAATGGTAGGAATTTAAGAGATTCTTGTTTTGTTTGGGGAATTCGATGCTTTTTTAATTCAAGAATTTATTGAGAGTAGAAGAAGACTTTTGTACTCATGTACCTCATTGTGTCTTGTAGTTTGCAGCAATTTTAATTGAGGTGAGCTGAAAATCAAGGTGATCATTTTTCACACAGACTTTCCGGATAGTTATCACTAAATTCAACCATGTATTGCAAAACTTGATTCTTTGTGAGTTCCAAAGAGTATCTTAGGAAATGGAAGAGGTATTTACTGCATTTGGGCAAAATGTCCTTCTCACTCTTGTATCTAAAACACAGTGGGTTCAATCTAAGGAGAAGAGGTCAGGCTAAGCTGGGAGCGAGAAAAGGAAAGAACTGACTTCTGTTATACCTGGCTGGTTCTTTACAGCAAACTGCTATTATTTCATGGACATCAAGTTTTGTGAGGGACTTTAGGTCAAGACTCTTACCCGTATCCTCTGTAAATTCTCTGCTCTACTCTCCCAGTAGTCTCTATAAATTCTCCCCAAATCTGTTGGGGTTTAAGTGCTAGTGCTGGTCCAATGTTAATTTACTTTGATTTATCCACTATAATTTAAGCATCTTATGCCCTAAGCCTTCAGGGTTCGGTGGCATGTGGAAATTTCTCAACAAGGGAGTATGAGCCAAAAATAATCAAGGTTCTTTATATTCTAGGTTAATAAAAGATACATTCCTTAAAGATATGCAGCACTTTGGGGGTACCTGCATAGAAAGGTTACTAGACCCTAATCATAGGAATTCAATTTTTTAATCTAATGAGAAAAAAATTCAAAAGTTTTGTCTCCCAAAATACCTAGGGCATAAACCCCAAGGAAACAGAAGGCATGTTCATGCTTCAGGTATTTTTTTCTTAGAACAGCTCTTATATTCAAATATCTTTATATCATGACATCATGTATTGCATCAGTTTACTAAATCTGGTGAACTATTAAAGGGATTGGTCCTCTACGGCAGCTGTGTATTTAAAAGAAAAGAAATAGAATCACTTGGGTTAATTCAGCACTTGGGTTAATCAAAGTCATAATGCTGTGTTTGACAGCTGATGGATCGTTTCTTAGAACCTGAAGCACTATTTTAAAAAGGCTTGATAAAATCAGAGTTCTGACTGAGAAAATCTATAGGCAGAACTCTTAAAGGACATCAATTATTTTTTTAGATTTGTCCCCGCAACCTTATGTAAGCAGCAATAGAAAAGTTGCTGCTGAGTACTAAATTATTACTTGTTAGCAGTGAGTCAATTTCTAACTAAACTTTCACATGGTTCAATACCTTCTTTGTTTTCAATGTGTGCTGAATTTTTCTCTCCCCAGAGATTTGCCTTTTGACCAAGGGCCGTCGCACTGCCAGTGTCCGAGCAGACACGTACTGCCGCCTGTACTCCCTCTCAGTGGACAACTTCAATGAAGTCCTGGAAGAGTACCCCATGATGAGAAGGGCCTTCGAAACGGTGGCAATTGATAGACTTGACAGGATAGGTATTTATTTTATTTTTTGCATCTTTGTTCATTTCTATAACCTTCTGTGCCATTTTCTTTCCCTTGAGTACATGATAAACAACCTCTTTTAAAAATTTTTTCTGTTTACTGCAGAGAATGTTTTCTTGATCTAAAAATAACATGTGCGCAGACAAGAAATTTTGCAACCTCACTTTAATGATAAAAACCACCAAGTTTTAGAAACTCTTGTACTCCTCTGGATTATTTTTCATACTTTAATATCATTAGTATTATTATTAATCCAGAGATTTCTTTTGCTGCCTTCAGCACTTGATAGTATTTATGCTGTGTCACGAGCAGTAGATGACATTTTCCTAAACAAATTGCTTACAGATGACATCTATAATGCTGGGATGGGCTGAAGCCTCTCAGCACTCACAAACCCCTTGTTTGTTAAAGTGAATTAATCCTTTGCAGCAGGGCTCTCATTTTCCTCACAACATGGGCACTGCTTGATGGCTGCACACTGGCATTGCTCAGATCTGCCTGCAATCAGAAACAAGCCAACAACATACAAGTGAAAGGCAGATTATCAAAGCACATGGTTGAACTTGCTATTCCAGTATTTTCCACCTCTTTAATAGGACATGCTAGGCAAAATATATAGGCTTTGGTCAGGAGAACTGCAGTCTTAGCATCATTACTGACACGGTTCAATAGCTATAATAAATAAATAAGATAAATAATAAATAATATATAATAAATAATAATAAATAAAAAAAACTTATCCATGTTGGTGCGTTCCCTCAACTTCACAGAAAAGTCTGAGGATTTCTCCACATCATTCTTCTCATACAGTTATTCTGCAGTTTCATCAATTAAGTTGAGTGTATACTGTTTGTTCTAAGCTGAAGTTGGGATTTGGATAAAAATATGTTTTCTTTAATATAGCAAAAGAATTGAAATACAGGTATACACGTCTCTAATTTCAGTAGGGCTGGTTTTCATTTTGTAGGCTGTGAGCACTCAATGCATTAAACTCCTGCAATTTGTCTCTCAAGACTTTCTGAAAATGCAGTCTAACTCTAAATACTATGTACTTGAAAAATATTAACAGTAAAGCCCAGTCTGTTCTTGGGAGTAGCAATCCCATTTGAAGTGCACTGTTTTATCAAAAAACAAAAATGGGCAACTGACTGCCATTGTGTTCCTGTGCATCTGATGACTCAGAATCGTTTCTACATCTTACAGACACTGTGAGCCATCAAGGAGACATCAGGTCACAGTGTACAGCAGTCTTTACTGTGCAAGCAGGTGTCACATTGTCCATGAGTTCATATTAGCTCACAAACACTTAAAATAATGATTTCTTGCTAAATGGTAATCTCTGATGTCTACTAACTAGTTCCCAGAAATGTGCTAAATGTTAGATGATGTACTTTCAAAACATGTAACTCTTTAGTGGTCATTCAGACAGTTTTGCAAGGACAGAGACAAAATGATGTAGATGCAAAGCACAATGACCTTTTCCTGAACAGTAGTTCAGGAAATTACGATTCCTACATGTCATTGCAGTAGTAAAAGTAAACTGCAAGTGAGGAGGCAGAGAAAGGGCAGGTGTCAGAGTTCGGCGGCGCTCCAAAGGCCCGCGGTGTGCAGAGGGCCGTGGGCCTGCGGAGCGCGGCCGTGGGGAGCGGCAGCAATGCCCTCCTGCCCTGGGCTCGGCCCCCGGAGCCTGCTGAGGCCTTCACAGCGCACAGCCCCCGGGGGTGGGTGCTCAAACACAAAGCCAGAGCAGGGTTCTGCCTGCCCTGTGCCTCAGGCTCGCTAACTCTTCCGCCTCCCTGTGCAGGGAAGAAGAACTCGATCCTGCTGCAGAAGTTCCAGAAGGACCTCAACACCGGCGTCTTCAACAACCAGGAGAACGAGATCTTGAAGCAGATCGTGAAGCACGACAGGGAGATGGTGCAGACCATCGCGCCGGTAAGCCTGCAGCAGATGCCAGCCCTCAACTCCAGCACCTCGGCGTCGTCGTCGCGGGGCCGGACGCAGTCCCCTCCCGTGTACACCACCAGCAGTCTCTCGCACACCAACCTGCACTCGCCG
>CM019236.1:12044950-12056796 GCA_009741485.1 Malurus cyaneus samueli | reverse complement strand
TCAGCCTAACAGATTTCTCTGTTTATGGGATTGGCTGTTTTCATGGGGAAATTGTCAACACTACGACAAACTTCAAACAAGTATATTAAAAAAGAATCAATTTAATTAACATAGCACTGACTGAGTGATATTCTGAAATCTTTGTTACTTCATTTATTGCATATACGTTGTTAATTTTTTGTGAGGAATTCAGTTGTTATTTCACATTGCATTTCATATGTTAGCACCATCCATTGGAATTTAGATTGGAAAAGAATTATATTGCAGACACGTGCAGTCTAAAGGGTGGCACTAGCCCTCCTCTGGATAGGTTGTAACCTCATAGCACGTCAGCCCTTCTGTTGTTTAAGAGAATTGGGTGGACTTTGATCTTCACACTGCTAAAGACTTTTCAAAGACTAAATATTGCCATTGTAAATAACTTTTTAGACCCAAGCAAAAATAGCTGCTGTGTGGTGTACCATTGCAAGGTCTTTGTTTAGGAATTTAGGTTCCGCTTTTCACTTCAAAATTTACGGTTTTAAAATTTGTTAAAGCTAAGTGCAACAAAACTGTTAAATTGTAATGCAATGGCTTAAAACCTACAGTGTTACTTTTACATGCAATGTTTTATGCAAAATTGTACGCTTGACCAATACCATCACTTTTCTTCTTCTTGCCCTCAGTAGCATCTGAGAATATTCCATGCATGCTTTGGAAAAAAAAAGACAATAAAAATAGGTTTGGTCAGTAGGAAAAGGCTTTACGGTATCTTAGAAAATAATAACCATTCATTAACTGTGTCTACCTTAAAGTTCCTATAATGCTGACTTTGAATCTCTGGTTTAAGTCTAGAAGTGAGGTTTTTTCATTTAAAGGATTATTTGTAAACCACAGCTTGATTTAGACTTTCAGGTGCTTTTTGTGTCTTCACTGTAGTTTTGTAGTTGACTGTGGTGTTAATTTACAAAAAATAAATATAATATAGCATCAAGTCTGTCTGGAAATGCACGATTTGCTCTGTGTATATTGTAATTAAATGGTTAGTATATCTTCCTGGAGGAGGGCATTAACATAACACCAGTTGGTAAAATGCACACAATGCATTTCCTTTATCATATTTGGTTGCTTTTCTGCATTTGCTTGGGATTTAAAAAAATATTTCTTAATCTTTTTTTTTTAATTATATATTTAACATGCAGGAATCAGATAAACTTAATTACAGTTGAGATACACTGTCTATAAATATTGTCTACAGCATTTCTGTTGCCAAGATGACTTAGAAGAGGATGAAGACAAATTACAGACAAAATGGGTATTGACTAACACATTTTAAAAAAGCAAAGTTTGCAATTGCAATATAATCTACTTTATCATAGAAAGTTCAGATGTGAATTGATCAGTCTGAATCATATTTAGGAATACTTCTGGTTCTTTGTAAGACCACCTCTAATATTGCTGCCAATCTTTTCTCTTCACCTAGATTTCCTGTTGCAGTGGACAATGACCTGGCAACAGTTCCTGCTCACACTGACTCTTGGCTGAACTAGATGAATGAATACAATTGGATGTAAATCTTCCAGCACTTAGAAAAAATTAAATGCTATAAAACACTCAAGGCCTCTCCTCAAAAATACAGACTTTGCATCTGGTGTAGCAAACAAGCAAACCCATTATTAGTGTCAACTTTTCAGAGAAATAAAAACTCCAATTCAAGAAGAGCCTGGGCTAGAACCCCAAAATGATAATTGCCCACAAGAAAACTGAGATTTGCAGTTATTTTTCTCTGATACAGAGGACGTTTTCTTATTTCAAAACTTTTCTGCTTAAAACCCCTGCACTGCAGTGACAAAACAGGAAACAGACTGCAAACATTTGTCTTTCTTAAGAAAAAGTGTGTAAGAATGAACAATGGTCATACTCAATGTATCACCACCAGAACATCTCAGATTTTGTGACATTAAGGTGATCAAGAAGGTGATTCACAGTGCTAAGTATGCAAGCACTGGGTACCGATTCTTGGTGAAAAGTTTGCAAATTCAAGACTCACAGTGTACATTTCTCCTAGGGATTACAGTTCCCTGGTTAAAAAAAAAAAGGAAAAGAGAAAGGCCAAATCACTAAAGAAATAAATCTGCACACCCAATTCTTACAGTGTTCAGATAATGCCTGTAGCTCAGACTTATGGTCTGTATACAAACGCCTTTTGTTCCTATATTGTAGCAATTTTTTGGTGTGAATAGAGGATGTTTGAACAGCAGAAATTACTAAGTATTCCCAGAGCAGTTGAATTTCATTTGAAATTTGCCATCTTATTTTAAAAAGAAAACTTTTTTGTTCACTGGACAATGTCAGCAGAAAAGAATCCACATGTATAGAAGTACTGGAGTCAGTGTGAGAACTAAATTTTGAAAATAGAAATACTAAGCTTAACTCTTAATGAAAACAAATCAATAAATGAAAGTCTGCCTTTAAAAGAAAACTTGCATTGTTTCCAGTCCAAAGTAAGGTACCAAGTAGGCTGAGGTAGATATAGATTTTAGGATTGGAGAGATTTAAAAAGTATATAAATTGGTGTCTAGATACACATTAATATCATGTATAGTGATATACCACTTATAAACAACCCTTTATTTTGTTTGGTTCTGCACACAAACGTGTATGAAATAATAAGACTGGACCAGACATCAATGTGTACTCTGTGCAGTGGTCAAATATAGACAGGAGAACTAAATTTTGCTGCTTTACAAAATTCTTCTAGTGCAATGCTGTTATTTTTGAAAAATTCATTTTCGACTATTGAAATACAGCTGTACCTTAATAACGCAAAGTGAAAAAGAGGAGAAATACTAGTGAAAGGAATTCGCAACACACTTTTCAGTGCAAATTTAAAATACAACTACTCATGCTTGCTTAAAGTCAGTTTATCAATCTAGGATTCTATTGATCCTACTGGAGTTAATGTAAAACACACAATGTGCTATTGATTTGAACAGACTGTGCTTTTTAATTTACAATGACCTAAAATGTTATTAATGAACATGACTTCCACATCAATGTTCCCTTGAAATCTCAACTATTACACACAAGTTCAGAGATACATCATCTGGGATTGGCACACACAGCAAGATAAAGTGAAAATATGATAGAATACACTTTCCTTAAGTTATACTAAAGAATATTTATGATTCTCCCCTCCCAGGAAAGTTAATATATAAAACCAATTTTAAAATATTTTTACTCATCATGGATTTCAGTAATCAGCAATAGCATAATGAAGTTTTGTGGAGAAATTAATTTCTTTAATCTGCAGAGGAAACATGGCTTAGGAATATGCTTGAGTAAATCAGGTAGTATCCTTGAAGTTCTAAGCCCTCTTCTTTCAGGAGTGCACATAATTACTCAGGCAACTTTCTCTCACCTCCCCATACTCAGTGCTATCACTTCTGGACTCATAATAAAGAAAAGAGATAAGCAAACAGCTCTTCTTTTAGTGTAAAGCAGAACTTGCTCAGTTATAGAGATACTGAAGAAAAAAAATATTCATGATTTTATTTTTTATATATTTTTCTTCAATTTATTAATAATCTTTTATAGTTGTTTATTTATGGCTTTGAGCAAAGACAAAAGAAAAAATCTAACTCATCCCTGATCATACAATTATTGTAAGAACCAGATCTATAGTCTTCCCAGCCGCAGTAAGATCCAACCTTTTTCATTAATACATTTCATCTCTGTACAGATGTGAGATTTCATACTTATGGGTTACTTATGTACAGAGAAAATAGGTCACTCTGAAACTAGCAATGACCTTTATATTACAGGAATGTGAGTCATCTGTTTCTTAATCTAAGTATATATACATTCATACATACATATATATATACGTATTAAAAATTTATACCCTGTACCATTTTTTTAAATTACATACAAATCCTAGATATTGTCCACTCTATTACAAAGTCATTAAAAATTATTTATGGTTTCACTGAAAGACCATGTGAATTAATATTTCTTCATAGGCTTAAAATAAATAAATAAATATATATAAAAATATTCTACTAACCCATTTCTCCTATTAAATGTAAACCTTAAACAGTTTTCAAGATCAGTATATGTACTTAATTAACTGACAGAATTTGTTAGCATTAAAATATAAGGGGTATTGTACTCATAAATAAATGGTCTTGCAGCGTATCCATAATGTTTGAGACACTTTTTAACAATCATTTCCCCATTTCCACTCCAGGTCACTTAAATTAATGGCAGCAGCATGTTAGTGGGTTAATTACATTGATCATTACTGGTGAATGTGAGTCAGCAAAAAAATGGAAGATTTTCAAAATTTTATTTGATGTACCACTTTAGTAAAAGGTATAACAGGCAGCATGGGTTCAAGCTCTGGTAGCTTTAGAGTATTTACTTGGCTCTCAAGTACATCTGTGTCACTGCATTACGTAGTTTGTGATGTTATTTAATTTTTCCATGCATCGTTAAACTCAGCATTGATGGGAAGAGAAGAACTCCTTTGCAATCACTTCCTTAACAGAGTCAGCTGGGTTTCAAAGAACAGAAATATGCTTGTATAATATCCATAATGCGATTTTTCAGTGAGTTAAATTATGACACATTTAGTTTCCATCTCTAATGTGACAAATAGGCAAAATGATTAATATTTTTCTTTTTTTTTTTTTTTTTGTGGATAAGATAATGTGAAGGTTTGAGCAAACAAACAAAAGTTCACAAAACAGTATGCTTTAACCCTGCTTCTGTCACCATTTCCTTTCTGTTTTGAAGACATAAAAAATAATAAACCTCATACCTATGGGCTATGTTGACCATACATGCCTTAGGATATACTAACCATTTAAATACAATATACACAGAGCAAATCGTGCATTTCCAGACAGACTTGATGCTATATTATATTTATTTTTTGTAAATTAACACCACAGTCAACTACAAAACTACAGTGAAGACACAAAAAGCACCTGAAAGTCTAAATCAAGCTGTGGTTTACAAATAATCCTTTAAATGAAAAAACCTCACTTCTAGACTTAAACCAGAGATTCAAAGTCAGCATTATAGGAACTTTAAGGTAGACACAGTTAATGAATGGTTATTATTTTCTAAGATACCGTAAAGCCTTTTCCTACTGACCAAACCTATTTTTATTGTCTTTTTTTTTCCAAGCATGCCATGAATTATTCTCAGATGCTACTGAGGGCAAAGAAGAAAAGGATGGTAGTTTGAACGAATACAAGCGGTTTGCAGATCAAGCGTAAATTTGCATAAAACATTGCATGTAAAAGTAACACTGTAGGTTTTAAGCCATTGCATTACAATTTAACAGTTTTGTTGCACTTTGCTTTAACAAATTTTAAAACCGTAAATTTTGAAGTGAAAAGCGGAACCTAAATTCCTAAAAGACCTTGCAATGGTACACCACACAGCAGCTATTTTTGCTTGGGTCTAAAAAGTTATTTACAATGGCAATATTTAGTCTTTGAAAAGTCTTTAGCAGTGGGAAGATCAAAGTCCACCCAATTCTCTTAAACAACAGAAGGGCTGACGTGCTATGAGGTTACAACCTATCCAGGAGGAGCTAGTGCCACCCTTTAGACTGCACGTGTCTGCAATATAATTCTTTTCCAATCTAAATTCCAATGGATGGTAAGCTTTTGATTCGAGTCAATATTAAAAAGAAAACAAACAGAACTATAATTAAAATGTTCATCCATGAGTATTATAAATACTTTGACACAATTTTTTCGTCAAAAAAAAAACCCCACACCTTTAATGCTATTTTTAAATTATTACATTTGAAATTTAATTCCACCACTAAAAGATATATTGCATTAATTTTTAGTATATAAATAACACAGTGATTGTCTAACATGATGACAATTAATTAGTGTCTATGAAATATTGGAGAGTTTTTTTTAAAAGGATTCATATTTTAACAAAATTAAATTGCTATATGTACTACAAACACATTGGCCCTCATAATACGGACAATAAACAATAACAATTACAACCTCAATATTTACGTTTTGCTCATGATTGTCACATAACTTAATTATTTTACACAGAGGAAATAAGAGTGTATTTAAAGGCTGTTTCAAAGGAACCACTTGGTGATTAAAATACTGTGCCTCAATCATTTTGACACCACACATTGTAATGTCCTGACGTGGAGAAATTCCGAGTTACACAATTAATCAATTATTGTTCAGAATTTATCACATATGTCTCTACCCCAAGGTCATAATGAACCCTTCCTCATACTGTCTGATATCTTCAGAGCCGACTTTTCACATCATATTTTTATATTTTTAAAATCTGCATTCTATGTTTCAGATAAAAAGAATCAAAATTTGGCTGCATGAAATAATAAGTGTTTGGTGGTTTAGATATTTTTAGATATAAGCTCCGCTAGTGTTGACAATTCCCCGATGAAAACAGCCACGGTGAAATAGTCCCATAACCAGCAGAACAAATCAAGAAAATGCGACTCATTGGCACCTGCTCTTAAAGCTCAGAAACATATGTCATAGTAGAGAAATATAACAAAATGGCAACACACACACTCCATAAGAGCTCCTAACATATATACCCTTTCCTGGAGACTCAAAATCACTCAGGTTGCCGAAAAAAGCCACGCAAGAAATACAAAAGAAAATTGAAATCAAAGATATTTTTTTATATATTGCTTTTTATGAATTTTTTGGAAAATTCTGTACTAAAATACTCAAATACCACCTCTTAATATAAAATAACCGTATGGGTTTGGTATGAGCCTTAGTGACTCCCATGGACTTAAAATGCCATAATGATTCTTTGCGTGCAAAGAAATGTGTCAATACCACTTCTTTTCTTATGTGATTTGCATCTTTGATTTGATACACTGTGCAATTTGATAACTAACTCTTAATATTTTCACAAAAATGTATTATTAACCTTTCTACATTCGGGTCTCAATTCCATGAATGAGGCTCATCTAAGTCTGATCTAAACTCTACTTAATATATAACAAATAAATGGCGTAGTAGAAGAACATGACTAAACAGAGCACCTGACGCGTTAAGGAATATTGTTTTTTACATACAACAGCTATAAAGCATCTACACTGTGCTGGGCCATTACTTCGCCAAGCGATGAAAATCTCCAAAAAAAAACAGAATTAAGAAAGTATGCTTATGTAACAGACTTTTTTTCTGCGCGTGATTGATGCTTAGGAAACTGCAAATTCTTCAGCCTACGAATGTCACTTAGTTGGCAGTATGGCAAGTTGTGCTTCATCAACATATACTGAGCTCTATTTTACAGCCATCAAAGGGATCATAAGTTAATGTAATATAGGCCTATTACAATTCCCTTCTGGCAAAATTTTAAACCGTCACATTGTGGAGAGCTTCAGAAAGTTCTACTACTCACAGCCACTTGGACTTGTAGTGAAGGAACTTTTGCAAAACAGCTCACACATCCTAATGGTGAAAGATTCCTTTAAAAGTCTTTTTTCTATAAAGCAGCTCTTTCTTTCTCTCATTTCCCTCCTGGAAAACCTTTGCCTTTCACACAAATTTGATCTGTTTGGCTCCTTCCAATTTCAACATCTCGCTGGTCTTACCAATTATCGATTGATCTCTGTCGTTGGCGTTAGACTGTGGTTTAAGCATGATACGTCCTTAGTCTCTTTTGTGAGCTCGATGGTTCACTTATTCACCTCAAAGTCCTTAGCTTGTAAAGGCATCGTGCCTGCTTAAATTATCCTATTATCCTTTTTCGGCTTTAGCTCCTTTGGAAGATTATCTGCCACAAAAGATTGCACCTGAACCCAACAATAATCGCCTTGTATATGGTTTCTCGTGCCGCTCGCACGACTTGCGTCTCTTATTGGCGCGCTCACCAAGGGACATCTGCAGGTGTTAGTTAATGCATCCAGGCTTCCCGAAAACGCCGGCTCACCTAGCTCTCATTGTAGGCCACTAGACCTGCCTCTGCGCTCTGGCTAACCTGCGGGCGTTCCATCAGGTTTTCTCTTTTCGTCATCGTGGGGCCACGCCGGGGGGGCGGGGAGCGGGACCCATATAGCGTGTCGCGATGACAATGAGGTAGAGAACCCACGCGTGAGGACGTGCACATTTCAGGACGACTGCTGTCATTTTGACGCTGCGTGACTCGCCTCCACTTTCAGTGAAAAGCTCTCTTACCACCCAACATCCCCTCTAGCTACTGCAGAAAACTGCAGTGGATTTCTGTGGCGGGGTGCTGAAGGAAGGGAATGGAGTAATGCTTTTTGTCTTGCCAAGACACATCTTCCACGCATGAGCTCTACCAATATCCTGTATTGTATAGCTGCTTAGACTGGAAGCGTCATTCGCAGAAGACACGAAATATCTCCAATCTATCAGATAGTTAGACAAACTACTCTTCCCTGGGCAGAAGAATTAATGGCCTTAATGCACTTCATTCAGGTCGTGTTCGATCAACATCAATATCCGTTGGGCAGGGAGCGGCTCCTCTACGCCAAGACAGCTGGTGTGACAGCGGCCAGACAAAGGCATCATTAGCACGGTTTTTCTCCACTTTTGAGTCGTCTTCCAGTACTGTTCTTTTTACAATGCGACGTGCCACCTGTCTACCTGAAAGTAGGTTTTTGTTTGTTACTAGAATCAGCTGTGATCAGGAATCTGAAGCAATTGATTGGCCAAACAGGCTCCACGATGAGATGACCCACCCGCCAGCCCGGAGGAGCTGGCAGCGCTCCCTGCCAGTTGTGTTTATATGTCGCGCAATATAGTGTTATCACCACCTCGCTCGCCGATCAGTCTGCATTCGGTTAGTGTGATTCGTTGACATTCGCCAGAGAGTGCCTGTGTTGGGAGAATGTTACGGCTCTCTGTCAATACAGTGAGCACCAGCCAAATCACTGAACTCCCCGTTGCTTACTGCCGGCCTGCTACTAACTCACCCTGTTGCTCGCCGATTTTCAAGGGTCTCTTTTCTGTAAAAGGAAAATTTGGAGCTGGGGCTGCTTCGCTCGGGGTCACTGACCTATTCGACATCTTTGAGAGGACCTGATGCCATCCTGTCCTTCACAGCACTAGCCCCTTGGCCTCCGCACTTGTCTTTGACAGAGCCTGTCCTTGCCTTGCCTATCAGTGTTATGAGACAGTTGCGTACGAGTGGTTCTACTAGTTTCCATCTTTAGGCGATCGCCACGTGATGCAGACACTCATCCTCAGTTGTCCCTGACACCAGACCTCTCGCTTCGTCCTCAGGATCCGAACAAAGTTACAGTGCAAAGGGCACATCTTTATTCAAATGTGGATCCCTAAAGTGGAAGACTAACATAACTAGCACCTGAATAGATTATAAGGACAATCAATGCAACCATTAATCAAAATTTACCTTAAAGAAGGAATTTGATTATTCTGAAACATATTGGTACCACTGATGGTTAACGGCCCAGTGGTGGCTTACCTAGGGGGAGCAAGAAGACATATCCCCGTACGGCCGCGACTCGCCATGTTTTAGACGGCGTTCGTGTTTAGTAAGGCCTTTTATTGTAGTGCAAGCTGCTACTTAATTCTTGTGGCGACAGGTTGTTACCATCAAAGCATGATAAATCGCTTGTTCCCTCTATTGCCAGTTAGACCTTAATACAGTCTAGTTACAAAAGAGACGAAATAACCAAAAAACTGCACAACACAAAGATGACATAACAAAGACAAAAACAAAAAAAAAAAACAAAAAAAAAAACTGGGCGACGATGCCAAACAAATAGACAGAGCTTGCCTCGAGTGCCGAGAGACTGCTAGGGCGGTCACACGTCCTCGACGGAGCGCGAGGTAATCTCGTCAGCGACCAAGGAACCTGTTGTGAAGCATCCTACTCTCCACCTCTCTAGACCGGTTCGCTCTAACTCTTTGGTACAGTGACGAAGAGCAGTCGCTAATTAATTATTGATACCCATGTCAACTTCGATTTCGTGGTCACTCGTGGAGGTTTTGGAAAGATGAGAAGATATAGAGGGTTATTCGCTATGAGGAGAATTGTCCGCAAGGGTGTTGATAACAGAAGTATTCTGTAATTTTGTGCCATTCATTTAAGAATTTTGTCATCCAGACTCTATACATATTGTTACCACTGACTCAAATTATTCTTGTGGCTCAGAGGATGTGAAGGGTTGCCTCTAATTTTGGCAATAAGTACCTGTTTTAGTTGCAATAAATTATTTTCGGTAGTTTGCTTTTCTATTACTGAAACCTCACTGGACGACGTTCAAAAGGCTGACTGCCATTTCTATGCACCAAGATTAGTACAACTCGATCTCTCCGTTCTGAATGTACAGATTTGTATTTATTCCTGTCTGCATTCTCTGACTCTGTCAATTCAAAGAATCATTAGCAGAAATAGTGTAATCTTCCCTTCATCCTCTGTTTCTTTGTATAAGTGATGGGCTGTTATGCCACATTGGCCTCGCCGAGAACAGAATTGGGGTTGTAGTGTGAAGCAAGTGAATAAAAATAATTCTATTTTTCCCACGGACCCTCAAAACGTAAATCACTAGGTTTGGTTCATCCTATTCTTACTATCCCATCGGCACTCAGCCCTAAGTAGAATATCGATAGTTATATATCTTGCTTTATCTTCTCTTCTACTTGCACTGAAGCTGGAGTGTACAGGCGTGGCCAACAGTAAACAAATTAAAATTAACATGGAGTATATGATAAAGGAAAGCCGTTCGAAAGACCAGAGCATGATTTAGTTATGTGTTAACAGCAGCTTTCTTGTCAGGGCAGGCAGTTCTGAGAGCGGTCCCTGCTCTGGCTTTGTAGTGTCAAATCTAAAACAGGCCTAGAAGGATATTAAGCAGTCTTCTCCACCCCCGCCTTTTGGGCTGTTTGACAGCCTTTGTAGTGAATTGCTCACAGGCGCCTATATCCAGAACAGCGCTAGCTAGGCTCATCCGGGGGTGTTTTTCCCGAGCCCAGTGGACAAGGGGCATCTGAACGACTCCAGGGAGCCAACTGTCAGGAAAGATGTGGTGTTGCGTGAACCCTACCACAGTCTCGCCCATAAAGACTGCACGCTTAAACATGCCGCGCAACCTGTTTCCTCCGCAGGCCCCACGGCTCAACTATAAGCCACATACCTGACTTGACACAATATGTGACGTGAGGCCGAATACCGAAATTGCCGAACTCTGACACCTGCCCTTTCTCTGCGGGTTTCTTTCATCTATGCAAATGCCCCCGTGTTACTTTGGGCTTCAGTGACAATACCAACTCAAGGCAATAGACCTCAAACAGAGGATGAGACCAATTGGGGTAATTAAGTTAATCTGAATTCGAAGCGTTGAAAACTAGTCTGTCCATCTCTAAGTGCCATCACGGATTCCATTGTGCTTTGCATCTGCCTGCAATTAGTAGAAATCAATTTCCATTTTGTCTCAAGTTTTCTTTTACTACGACCCTCTGCCCAAAACTTTCGTAGAGGCTTGCCAGGAGTGACACATTCCATCCTTACTAAGAGTGGAAGGTAATACAGGTGGTTAATTGAGAAGGCACTCTAGCATATTGTCATCATGTATAACTAAACAAATTTTTAGCGAACATTTCTGGGAACTAGTGTAGACATCAGAGATACCATTTTAGCAAGAAATCATAATTTCTAAGTGTTTGGAGCAGCTTACCCTAATTAATTGAACTCAATTGCGTGAGAGTGTCTAAATATGTAACCCAGCGTACAGAGTGTGTTGCACAGTAAAAGACTGCTGTACCCTAGACATGTCCACTGTTTCTAAGTCTTCGAACCCTTTTTAACATCCCTGTGCTCTCCTGATCACGTATCTGTAATAT
>CM019236.1:12033613-12044925 GCA_009741485.1 Malurus cyaneus samueli | reverse complement strand
GCGCAGTTAGTGGGTTAATTACATTGATCATTACTGGTGAATGTGAGTCAGCAAAAATGGAGATTTTCAAAAATTTTATTTGATGTACCACTTTAGTAAAAGGTATAACAGGCAGCATGGGTTCAAGCTCTGTTAGCTTTAGAGTATTTACTTGGCTCTCAAGTACATCTGGATTCACTGCATTACGTAGTTTGTGATGTTATTTAATTTTTCCATGCATCGTTAAACTCAGCATTGATGGGAAGAGAAGAACTCCTTGCATCACTTCCTTAACAGAGTCAGCTGGGTTTCAAAAACAGAATATATGCTTGTATAATCCATAATGCTGATTTTCAGTGAGTTAAATTATGACACATTAGTTTCAATCTCTATTTAATGTGACCATCAGGCACAAATGATTATATTTTTTTTCTTTTTTTTTTTTTTTTTGTGAAAGTAATTGAAGTTTGAGCAAACAAACAAAATGTTCACAAACAGTAGCTTTAACCCTGCTTTCTGTCACCATTTCCTTCTGTTTTGAAGACATAAAAAATAATAAACCTCATACCTATGGGCTATGTTTGACACTAATGCACTATGGATGGACTCAAGTTTTCACTGATTCACCTGGACCTTTGGTACTGTATCACAGGTAACAATTCCCTCAGCAGAGATGGTGAATGCCATGGAAAGATCGTAGAGAATGGTTTTGACATCTCTTTTCACCAGTACCAAGAAGTTCTTCATCAGATCCACGAGACAAATAAGGCTACAGATTCTGTAGTTCAGGGTCATTGCTTTAGTTCATGTCTGTTTGGCAAGACAAAGATGTGGGCACAGTTCAGAACTCCTAGTGAATACTTTGGCTGAATTAATGCACACCGAGAAATTGTAAAGCATATGCTAATCTTAGCATATGACATCAGAAACCAAGCTTTTAGACCATGAAAAAAAAGTAATTTGTTCACCATTATATGCATGACTTAAGGTGGTATGTGTCCCTAAACACTGTGTAATTTGTATGTGGATTAGATCGAAGATAACCTCTGAGCCAGAAAGTGAGAAACTGCATCTTTAGGCTTTTAATCTTCCATTTTGTTTGTACACATTTAAATGTCCCGGAATAATAAATCCAAATGCGACAAAAAAAGGACATTACAAATCCCTAAGGTTTTTGATCTTCTATAAATAAGCATTCCAACTGGGTTTCTCTTTTCTGTGAGAGCTGAATTAATCACAATGACAGTATCTCACATATGCCATCACTTAGATTTGGAGTTTGAGAAGATGAATACTGTGTAGCCTGTTTTTTTTTGCTCAGGTCTGTGACAGTTAAGTGTTGTGTGAGAGGAATCATGTATTTAACTGGTCTTTTGTCATAGTTTTAACAACTTGCTAAGAAAAAGAATGTTGGCATTGTTAATAAGTGGCAAAACCTGACATATCTGGGGTAAACTTCCATAGTGTAGGTAGTGTTATTACAGCAGACAACACTGAGCACAGAGCACCATATGCCATGGTCCTGGTTACACTGGCTATTTCAAGTCCATGATTGTTAATGAGGTCATTTACTGTTTATTGCTGCACTCTGCGTGGGTCACTTTTTGCTCTCTTATCCTGACCCCAGTACACCTGTGCAAGACAGACATACACATATCTGAAACACACAGAAATTGTGTCTTCTAGAACAGTTTTTTTCATCATTTCAGCTGTGATAGGTGATAAAATTCATTGCATGAATTGCAAGTGGAATGATTGTTCTCTAGCGTTTTTTTCTTTTTTTTTCCTTTTTTTCTCCTGTGTTTGGAGAAGCTTCTCAGTAGTAATGTGAAATACTGATGTCATTGCCCAAGCGCAGTGAAAAGAGCAAAAGTGACAATAACAATGAGTAGATGAAAGGCAAAGAGAATTGCCAGAGGCAGAAAAAATTATTTCCTTGAAATAAGGCATTTGTGTTGAGATTCCCTGAAGGACATGAAAGGGATAGGGGAGGAAAGATGACAACATGTCATGTCCTATTTAAGGCTGCCAAGCAGCTCTGTCATGAGGATAGCGATAAAGCAGGAGGAGCAGGAGAAATCAATCTCTCTTGTTTCTACCACAAATGCAGGACTTCTTTTAGGTAATTTATTTTGTTTGTTTTGAGAACTGAAAGTTGATGGACTCACTTTGATGATTGTTTCTGTCGATATCAGAGATGGGCCTGCTAGGAGAACAAAGTAAGAGATGGTCAAGAATATCACAAAACTAGTCAGTATGCTGGGTATTTTATGTCACTGATGTAATGAATCCTTTTAGCACCTTTTCTATATAGAAAAATGCTGGAGTAATTTTTTTCTTGTTACAATAGCATTGCACTCTGTGTCTAGCAATTACTTTCACAATTACTGGAAAATGTGCACAAGATTTGTCAGCATTGCTAATTACCTTCAAAATAGGCTGAATCAGGTTTAGCATGAATCAGTCCAAATAACTGAGGTTAAAACCATGAAAAAATAATACTGATCAAACTCAGTGGAAGCTGGCTCACATCATATCTAGCATATGAGATTTCCAGTGAAGTTTTTTCCAAATATTTATTCTAACTTATATTCTACACATCTCCCTAACTTGGTTGGTTGTGGTTGGTTTGGTTGGTTGTTGGTTGGTTGGTTGGTTGGTTGTTGGTTGGTTTTCGTTTTTTGTTTTTGGTTTTTGTTTGTTTTGGTTTTTTTTGTTTTTTGTTTGCACATCTTGTAAGTCATTTGTTGTTTTCTGGGAGTGAAGCAGAACATCACTGTACTGGTGGTGAAAGTCAACAAATCATGACAGTACCCCATAAAACTGATAAAACTGTCTTTGGAAGCCAGAGACTATAATCAGGAAAGTTTTCTTGATTTGCTTCATGGTATGACCTGCAAATATTAAAAAGAGACTTGCATTATTTTGAAATCCATCAAGAATAAAATAATCAGAATATGATTGAATTCTGTCTATTTATACTGTATTATTATTAACACTATAGTTGGGGAAAAGGAAGCTCATCACAGATAATAACAGCAAGTCTAGGATAAATAAATATGATGTCCAGTGACTACACCTACCATTCTGCAACAAATTAGTTTTGGAAGGAAAGGAAATGTTGCTCATTTAACCATTAATATCTAAGAACACTCTACAAACTGCATTTTGTGAGAGAGCACCTTATCTCAATAGGCCTCATGTAAAATAGTTGAATAGTCCTTCAGCTTTGGTACATCTGTTCTGCTCAGGATTATTAATTTAGCAGTTTATTCGTTAGGTTTTTTTCTAGTTTTCCCTAGCCCAGCTTGAATTTTTACTCTTTTTTCAGGGACACCCAGGTCATTTACTGCAATTCCCTGTCTTTTAAGACAGTTTAAATTATGTGTATGACCATTTGCATGGATTGTGGGATGGGTGCACAGTCCAACTGACAGTGAGTAACTAGCAGAATCCTTCTGAGATCACTGTTCAGTAATGCCTTCGTAACTCTGATGGTGGTACAAAGTGCACTTTCCAACACCCTACAGCCGAAGGGGACAGGGCGGGGAAGCAATTAATGATGCAGAGGACGAGGGCATTCAATGGGCCCTCAACAGACTGGAGAAATGCGCTGACATCTCATGAAGGTCAACAAAAGCAAGTGCAAAGTCTTGCGACTGGTATGGAATAAGCCTGTAATTCAACATTACAGTCTGTGGGATGGCTGTGTAGAAAACAACTTTGCAGAAGAGCTGGGAAATGAGGAACCTGTGGATGACAAGATGAGCTTGAGCCAAGGTTGTCCTCTGGCAGCAAAGGCAGTACTTGACGTGCTCGGCTGTATTAGCAAGGAAGCCAGCAGGCTGAGGAGAGTGCTCTTTTTCCTCAATGCAGCACTTGTGGGACTAAATCATGAGTATTGTGTCCAGTTTGGAGTTACCCCATGCAAGAAAACCACTGAACAACAGAGCAAGTCCAGCAAAGGATGCACAAGACATCCAAGGGAATGGACAAGGAGAGGCTGAGCAAGCTGAACTTGTTTAGCTTAAAGATGAAGTGGGTGGGCCATGGGGAGGACTTATCGCTGTCTGTGAACACCTGATCTGAGGATACAGACAAGCCAGACTCTTCTTGCTGATGCAAGCATCAAGCTGGGAGGTGATTAAAGCAAGTTGGAACACATGAAATTCCAAATAGATATAAAGGAAAAGTGTTTTTACTAATAGGGCACACAAATACTGGAAAAGAAGCTGAGGGTGGCTGTTGGATCACGGTCCTTGTAGGTATACAGGACTAAGCTGAGCACTGTCCTGTGGAACCTGATCTAATTAGACCTGTTTTGAGCAGGGTGTTGCACCGGATAGACCCCAGAGATCACTTCCAACTTAAATTTTTCTATGATTTTGTGAATGTAATGTCACCAATGCTCACCACCCTGCCTTCTCAGCACCAGCCAGTCTGTCTGAGCTTGCATCCAATGCTCTCATGTCACAAAGCAAAAGCCGCTGCTCCTTTGTTGTCAATATGGAGCCCTTTTCTGGCTTGAACATTGTAGAGCAGCCCTTTACAAGATGCTTTAGAAGAAGTGGAGTTCCATTAAATCATTCTTCAATTTAAAAGCAAGAGATAAAGAGAAGAGCACAGAGGAGGTGTGGAAAAGCAGTGAAATGTCTCAGGTAATGCAATGTCCTTCCTGCTGGAAAATTCTTAAGTAAAACTGCCAACTTTTTCCTCAGGCAGTGTTATTTCTGCATGCACTCAAGTCTCTTCTGCTCACTCAGCTGACAAGTATCTTTACTATCTCTCACACTTATGACTATGGTGCTAGCAGGCTGGGCTGTATTCCCTTCTGTCTCCTGCTATAAACGAGAACAAAAACTGTCAGCAAACTTGTAGTTGTACAGCCAAAACTCATTTGTGGCAGCAGTGCAACAGTTAATACTAAAGCTGATAGAAGCATCTTGTTTTTACTTCTGTGTGCATTACAGCCCAGCATCCTCATCTGTAGTACAGAAACCAGGATATATTTATTTTTGTATGTATTGTCCCTGCACACAAGGTGAACATAACCTTGCACATTCACTGTGTATTGAAGGAAGTGAACTATTTTGTTCAACTACTAATCAAACTGATTTTGTGTGTGTGCAGTGATACGGACCAATAATACTGAAAAAAATTAAAAGTAGGAAGGAGAACTAATATCTGTAAATGCTGCTATGTGAGGAGGCAACTGTTTGTGTGCTTAGTTACTGAGTTTATTTTATTATTTTAGATGACAGACTGATGGCATTTTGAAGTACTTCCTTCCAGTTTTCAGACCTTGCATCCGGAAGCAAGCTAAGAGCCACAGAGAGGAGTTGCTGTTCAATGCAGTTGAAGTCTGTTCTTAATAGTATCTTATTCGGATTTTGAATGTTAGCATGAAACAGTGGTATACTGCATATTGCTGCAAGTTAATTATTATTATCTCAAATTTAGTGGTAGGTTATGTATGTCAAATGAAGTTTTAGTCATTTTCAGGTACTTTCAAGCCTTTTGCTTAGCTAGTTACTGAGCAGATAACCATGGTAACCAAATTACCCTTTTAACTCTGCTCATCAGTTAATCTAAGCAGACAGGTAAGATTCTCCACTACTCTTCAGAGTCAACACTGAATCATTATGTTGTGAGTTAAGGTTTCTGCTAATAGTCAGTATTGCAAGAAACTTCTACTTTCCTTTTGGCTTGTCTGCCGTACTCAGAGATATGTATTAAAATGAATCATCTTTCCAAGGATGATGCATAGGCCAAAAGGAAACACAGTAGAATATTCTTATCCCAAGAGAAGCCTTCTGGCCACATTTCTGGAAGAGAAAAAAACAAGTTGTGCTTTGAACAAATGTGATTTACAGCCTTTGAGACACATAATATGCAGAGCCTTAAACAGCTGAGTTTTTATGGCCACTTTTGCAAGAATTATGTTTGTTCCCAGTTTGTTCCATCTTAGATAGCATGGAACCTGTATTCATCATACAGCATAAAAATTGTAAAGTGCTGCATTACACTCTGTGGCCCCACATAGACATTCCTTATTTTGCAGAATACACAGTGGTCATTTTCCTTTATTCCTTTCAATGAAAAATTTAACTCTGAAAGTTAAAATAGCAATATATGCATCTACCACTTCCACTCTTTTATTTAAAATTCCTTTTTCCAAGCTTGCTTGGCCTGTCATCCTTGCATTCATTACTGTCTGCATTATAAAAATGTCTTGTTTTATTGATTACTTCTTTTTGTAAATCCACACATTTTGTTATCAACTTGTCTTAACAGTTAATGGTGATTTAGTTTACTTAATGCTAGCCTTACATCTAAAAGATGTAAAGATAATTTGCAAGCCCTTGTAATTAATTAGAGTGTAAAATCAATCTGGCAATTTTGTTTATTGCCATCAGGTTTACTGATGCTACTTTGCCTTAAATGCATTGCCAAAGGAGTGATGCTGGAACACAAACATCTTAATAGCTCTGCTGGCCCGTGTGCAGATGATCAGTGTCTATACCCAAATTCCAGAAGAAATCTGATTGTATTAGCTGATGATGTACAGGAAAACAATTTTCCTGTGATGTAAGAGCTGTCTTGAAGCTTTTGCTTCTCTATTTTCCACCCTGCTCAATGAAGAAAATAAAGTTCCATGGAGGAGGGACTGAGACTTGAAATCTAGATATGGTTTCCCAAATAAGTGCTCTAAATGAGAAAGGTACAATTTCAATCTATAGAGTCTGCAAAATGCTCATTCAGTGGATGAAAGGAGCAACCCTGCTAACAGAAGAGTTTTGCTGATCAGTGTTTTTGTCCAGGAGGGATCCTGCAGCTCAGGGACTCCATGTATCTTTGTTGCAGCTGTGTCAGCAGAACACTGGAGTGCGAGCTCAAGAAAGGAGTATTATAGGCAACTTCAGTGACTTCATTTGAAATCACAGAGTCAACCATTTGAACAAACTGAGCTAAACTGTGATCTGAACATGTGCATAGTCCATTTCCAAAATAAGTCAAGCTTTATTTTTCTTGGGCCTGGAAATCTTTAAGAATCATATGCTGTTTTGCAAAGAAAGGAAAATAATTATATAAATTTTTCATACAGTATTTGTGATAGTGGTTGTGTTTATTCTAGGTGAAATAGAAGTCAAGCCACGTTAATTACGTATCAGGCATAGTTCCTATTGGTGAAAGAATAGTTCTGTGTTGAAAAGGCAGCGTCAGCAAAAACCTGTTAGTTCAATGGAAACTGAGAAGTTGGGTGTGATTAGCTCAGAAAAGATTACTGTCTTTTCTCTTAATTGCACTCTGTGAATTACAGATGGATGTTATCATCAATTTTTGTGGCTGCATAAAGTCTTGTTAGAGGAGCAAGTATGGGCATGGGTTTTAGTGATATGACACTAAAGACAACATTTAGATTTGGGGTTTCTGAAATTGAAAAGACTTGAGATTATATGAGATACTTAAATTTATTTTCTGTTTTTAGTATTTCTTTTTTCTCTTCAAAATAGTAACACATGAACAAAGTTGATTCATATCTCTGTAAGAATAAAATTTTATCTTCTGATAAAATTTCCAATTTGCCGTACCCAAGAAAACTTGAGCAAGTAGTGCAAATTTTCTTTAATTCATATTAAAGCCACTCCTTTTTTCACAGCACATGTAACTACTGCTTTAGGGAGCTTACAACAGGACAAAAACCATGCACTGTGATTTCTGCCAAACATTTCCTTATGTTGAGATAATATTTTGCTAGTTAATTATCTTAAAATTAATCAGGATTCTGTTCTGAATCAGTAGAACCAGCTGTCTTGAAATAATTTTTTTTCTTAGAATGTGCAGTAAGGATAGGGCATACATTACACAGCCATAGAAATTAAAGAATGCTATTGAGATACCTACATTCTTTTAAATACTAAGAAGGAGTTGAAAGTTATCTCCCTTACCTGGAACATTTATTTTCTCCTGAATCTCTTTACTGCTTAGGGCATTTTATCCTTAACTCATCCTATTGAAAGATCATTGTACAACATCATATATCAGATGATTGAAAAAGAAAAATCTCCATCTAACATTCATATCCATGGTTCTTTCTGTCTTTGTATTTTGCTAACATCCTCTTTTGTCTTACAGGTAACACTTTTCCTGACTAGTCAACATATTTTCCTGGCTAGTTAACATAACAAAGATATTAGCAAATTCTGAACAGTTGTTAGAATAACCTGGGAGACAAGGAAACATCATTATCCTGAATTTACAGACAAGGAACAGGGAAAAAGGACTAGAAATCATTACCAAAGTCAAGAGTCAAGATCTTTGCTTTTAAGAGGGTCCAAATTGCACTCTGCCTCAGACAGTATATGCAGCTTGTACTGTCAGTTTCTCTAACCCATATTACACATGTTCTCTGAACTCGAGGTGTTCTTCAAATCACAGTAAGTCCAGTCCTGAATATTGTTTTGTCTGTTGCAGTAGTGATATATGAAGCCCCAGAAATGCTAAGTTAGAATAAAGTTGGAGTCTTTTAAAAAAAGGAGGAATTCCTTTGAGGAGCAAGGTGATAGCTTTGTAAGCCACTTGAATTTGAAGTCACGGGGCTCCAATATAACACACTACAAGGAAAAATAACTCACTGCATGTGCAAATAATGTCCAGTAACTGTTATAATGTGTGCTTTAATGCAGAAAGAATGTCTTCATGGATGTGGCTGTACATACCTATTAAATTGAGATTGAAGTAACTGGACAGATTATATAAAAACCTCAGAGTCTGACATCAGTTGGCTGCAACTCATGTCCTATACTTCATGGTGTGTGAATTGACAGATGTGAGTAACCAGGGAGATCACCAAACCACTGCTGAAAATGCAGAGTAGGTTTATATCATTATCTTATAACAGCTCCAGGCAGAAGAGACACATGGACGCAAGCTCTGGTGGGCTCAGCTCATCCTGGTGGGCAGAGACACTGGGGACACGGGCTGTGTCAGGCTCAGGTCACCCTGGTGGGCAGAGACACTGGGGACAAGGGCTGTGTCAGGCTCAGCTCATCCTCACAGTGGAGGGGTCACACTGCCTGTCCCAATACATGAAAGGGCTTTGCCACACACACTTTATCACAAAGCTATGCTTTCCTGTTCTCCCTCTCCCTGCAGGATGCTCCAGCATGTCTGTGAGAGTGTCTCCACATGGGAATTCTGCCTCTCAGAGGAGACAGAGGATGAACACTAGGTATAGTAAGTGGATTTTTCCCACACTTATATTCCTACTATTTCCAGCTGCAAGGAGACTTTGAGTGAAATTATTTACTCCCCACCAAATCTTCTAGTTTTAATCCTTTCCTCCCAACACATGGTTTAATACTTTATGGAAGGAATAGTTTTAAATGTTCTCCCAGAATATGCAGGCCTGCTTGAAACAGTAAAACAAGCCTACTCGGGCACACTCAAAATTTAGACATTGGACTCCAGTCAAAATCAGCTCAAAAGGCAAAAGAAGGAAAAAGAACTATAGGACAGTATTTTATTTTCTTTGACATTAACTTGGCTGCTTGAAGACCAAGATCCATTTTCAGAGATTCCTTGTTAACCAGATGATTTATCAACCTTTTAATTAAGATCTTGCGACATGAAAGAAAAGCATCCAAGCAAAGCATAGAGAAAAGTCTCCTTGCCTTTCAGCCGCTTGTGTCACTTCACACCAGTGCCCTGTTGTGTCACT
Source organism: Malurus cyaneus samueli (assembly GCA_009741485.1). Taxonomy (NCBI): domain Eukaryota; kingdom Metazoa; phylum Chordata; class Aves; order Passeriformes; family Maluridae; genus Malurus; species Malurus cyaneus. The sequence continues at coordinate 12,035,225 of CM019236.1, read as the reverse complement.
TGTCAGCTGTGTGCATCTGCCATGGTATTGGGCTACTTACTGAGCACACAGACAAAGGACTCCCTCATAGGATTAAATCAGTATATCAAAAACATCAGCAGCATCCAGGCATACGTTGCATCACTTCCACGTCTTGGTTTAACAGTTCCTATTTTAGGTCACACTCTGCAAGTCTTTTTGGCAAAGCGCAAGGTAAAAGTGGTAGTTCAACAAGAGACTAAATAATTGCTCAGAAAGTGGTTAAGTAATTACTTGTACCTCCAATGACCAACAAACTTTTATACTGAGTCAAAACCTTTTCCTATCTTGAATCTTGCTAGACAATTAGTGCCAACTGGATAGGCCCTGATTTTATGTCTAAATGGATCCCTTTTTGATTCAAACAATCTAGGACAATGTGAAGCACATAGTTAATAAAAGTTCTTATATTTTTTTTATGCAAACAGCAATGCCCAGTGGTGTTTGTTATAGTAATCTTATTATGGTTCAGTGTTACCAATACTCATAGTATTGGTAATTTACTGTGACTCTTCTGCTATTACATAGTTTTCATAGGAGCCCTAAAACTAGAAAAATGAACACATCAGCATGTCAACTTCACTAAAAGAAAAGTGAAGTAAATCTAGCCAAGCTGAAAATATGTTCAGGATGTAAAGTAAGCAATAAAAGGAGCAGAGTTTCACTATTATTTAGCTCTAATGCATGATTTTTGAAAGCTTAAGTTTGTCACTGTCAGTCTTCTCTGAATGAGAAGCAAAAGGAAAGCCTGACAGACTGACACCCACTCATTCCCTGATGGCATTGCAACCTATGCAAGCATGGGTGGAGGACCAAAAGACATTTTGTTTTTCACTTTGCCATCTGATTTCTTTGCTGGAGGCAGCAGCCTATCCCTAACATGGCGTATCCTAAGAATTATTGCAGTGGGCTATTTTGCAATACTCGAGAGTGCTAATACTGTTTGATTAATTACACTCTGGTCATGAGGTACAAAAGGTAGGTCAAATTTTTATACTCTCTTGGGCTCAATATTCAACCAATTGTTACTTTTCTACTAATTTTATTAACTCGGAATTGTTACAGTGAGAGAAAATTCAACATTATTGATGGATGAAACAAACTCCTTAATTGCTTACTATAACAAATTTGCAACTGAGAAGGATGCAAGCATCCCATTTTAAATTGAAATAATTTTAGCAGTCTAAGGAAACATTAATGAAAAGTAAAAATGGCTTTTAAAGATACTCAGTACATTAATTTGATTTGTATTTGCCTTTCAATGAGGTAAATTTGATCTTTATTACCACTGGGGATTTTAATAGAAATCTACTTTTCAGAGCTGTGATACACACAAGTGCATACATTAAGGAACAATTAGAGTTGCAAACTATGACTTATTATTTTCACATTCTTTCCTTGATTTTTTAAAGAAATAAATCAGGAACTTAGAAGGCAATATTAAATACTTATTGACGGCTGTGTTCTCAGCTTTTCATGCAAGGTAGGCCAGGCCTCTGAATACTGTGCTTTGTTTTAATAGATGGGTCTCATCAGGCATTTACTGAATTGATGGTAATTCACTACTTCAGAGAATTCTAAACTGAGTCTAAAA
>CM019236.1:11970284-12027953 GCA_009741485.1 Malurus cyaneus samueli | reverse complement strand
CAGCTCTGCAGAAAAGAGCCTGTGGTCCTGGTGTGCCCTTGTGGCCAAAAAGGCCAATGGTACCTCAGTTTGCATTGTAAAGAGTGTGACCAGCCAGTAAAGGAAATGATCCTGCCCTCCTCTGCTTTACCCTCATGAGGACCTGTCTGGAACAGTGTGTCCAGCTCTGGGCTACCCATTTCAAGAAAGACAAGGAACTGCCAGAGATGTTCAAGAGAAGGGCTAGCAAGATGATTAGAAGAGGACTGCCACATATCTCTCAAGAGAAAGATGGCCCTTTCAAACCCCATCCCTTTAACCAGAAAGGTTAAGTTTATTTATTGATAAAATAAAGTGACTGTGCTCCAGAGCCCTTTGCTGTAGTTCCCCACAGACGAGAGTCCTCCACTGCTATCCCCTGTCGCCTTTTGCAGGCTGTGCTGGGTGTTGCAGGCACATCAGGCTGCTTTACTGGTTACAGCTGCTTTACTGGTGGCTGTCCAGTGAGCACACCGGGTCCCTTACCCAGCCCCAGCAGCTCTGCTGACATGATGGGCCTTCCACCTGCAGAGAAGTAAAGTGACTCTGCAAGGTCACCTCATGGGTGTCCAAAGTCCCTTCCTCATGCAGGTCCTTGCCTTGAAAGCTCCCCTTCTGCTGCATTACTGGCCTCATCCCTTCTCTGTGTGCTGGTGGGCTGTCTGGCTGTGGACTGGGCACAATGCAGACTACATTCAAAGCCAGCTATCTAATTTCTTCTCAGTCTCCCTGATGTTACACCATTATATGCTCATTTAGAAACATTTGCTCACATTTGGAGACACTCAGTGATTATGCTTCGCAGAGGGCTTCAAAAATTAATTTACATTAATTGCAGTTATTTTTAAGTTAAAAATGGTTAATGCATGATTTTTCCTCAGAAATACATTCATTTATAGGAAATGCTTTTTGTCAAGACCACACTGTTTCTCATCTGTTATCTTGCCTCAGGCAGCACCATACTCTTAATTTTGCTAGCAGCATTCTGCTCTCAGATGGAAGCTGCTCCTGAGGGTAGTTTTGAAAAGCAGAACACCTTTCCCACAAGTGCAGCTGATGGAAGTCTGCAGTAAAGGCATCACAAAGCTGTGTGCTGCCTTCACAGACACAGATCAGCCTGTTTCCGGGCTAAGTCTGCACTTGGGCAGACACAGCAGTGCAAGCTCATGGTGTGGGACCATCAACACTGCTGTGGCACACACATGGCTGGAAGCCACTGCAGCTCCAGCTTGCGGTGTCAGCAACTCCCTGCTAATTTAATCTCACCCTTTGGTGAAGTCAAAGGGGTGTCCTCTGTGAAACAGAGCAGGAGTATGCTAAAAGGCATCCCTGAGGCAGCGCCATTCCACATCTGGTGTCCTCTCATGACACCCTGGTTGTGAGCCTGCTTTCCATCTTGCTGCTTGCATTGCACAGGCACACCATCCTGATTGTTTCCATCTGGTCCATTTTTGTCTGTTCATGTGGGCATTCTGTATCATTTTAACCAAAGAAGCACTTTCTAATATTTTAGTTACATACAGTTTCACATGGCAATACTTTCTGCCAACTTCAACCTCAACAACTTTCTGTCATCAGTCTGCCTCAGCAGCTTTGGGAGTCCCAGAAAAGGGTATAAAAAGGAATTAGGGGCCAGCATTTTGGTGTCTCTGTTCCTGTAGTTCATCTCTAAATGCATAGATGGTGCTGCTATAATGGAATTGATTGAAATTTTTTCTTTGATTATGACTGTCATTTTAATAAGTAGTTTGGGAACTGTAAACCTGCTGCATACTTAGCAGCATTTCCTAAAAATCTCAGCATGTTAAACTCTGAACTACTGAAGAAAGATGAAGTAAAAAGAAATGAAAAAGAAATGACAAAAGGTTTTCCTTCCATGGGGATATAAATTTCTTTGAAAATCTAGCCAAGGACTCTCTTAAAATCTGAGTCTTACTCTAAAGAGGTTTGTGTAATCTTATTCTACTATGGTGAATTTATGTATTTAAGTTAGAACAATAAAGGATATATGTCTACACTGGGTTATTAAGTAGGACTTCTGTGACTTTGGCACAGACTGGTCCTGTAATACATTTCATGTGTCTCCATATTTTGCATTAGAAGTTCATTTTTCACTGCAGTAACAATGACTAATATCACTGGTTTTTGACATTGATGTGCTTTATGGGAAAAGGAATATAAGTATTGATTTAATGGAGAAAAGTTGATTATAGGTCAAGGAATTATTTAGAGTCTTGGCAATAAGTTTTCCTGTGGAATCCAGTTAGAAATTTTCTGGGCAAAAAATAATTGTTAATGAATATTGTAAAATAAAATGTAGCTGCTTTAAAATTGTTGAAATCATGAATAAATCAACAAAACACGATAGTGTTCTTTAGTAGTGAGACTGCAAAACTGCAGCAGCAGACAGCAGCCAGGGAACTGCTTTCAGGACAGTGCTGGAGGGAGGCAGTGGGAAGGCAGTGAGTTATCAGCACTCCTGGTGGCTGAGATGCTTCCCTTGGGCTTGGTCCATACTCAAAGGGAAATTTCCACTGATTTCAACAGACTGCACATCCGGTCCCCTTTTAACAAACTATTGGGTTTTTTTAATTCACCATATGTCTCTTAATAACCATATCACTACTAATAAAGCTCAGAAATTATGTTAGGAATTCAACCATGAAATTAGATGCAACCAGCTAAGTCAGAAGTAGAAAAACAATTAACAAAATATTGGTAAATGTAAATCTTAGAGAATCTTGTAATACCTTTATGCACTGCCAAGAGCACAGGATCTTCATTTCTTTTTATTAAATTCCTCTTGTGTTAAACAATTAGACAGCACCAGCAATTCCTTTACTCCAGAAGTCATTCCGATTACAAGAGTGCTTGGGCAACTGACATCTAATTTCAGTGCCGTCCAACCGTAAATAAATTATGAAGCCTTTGTACATATGTGGTAATATATAGTTGTCTATGTGTAGGCACATATGCAGATTGTGTGAGTCTTGGCTCTAAGACAATACAATTTCACCAGCCAAAGAAGAGTGTGTGGGAGAAAAAATAGCTTGTGAGAAATCTGAAATTATTTTTCAGGGTTTCTTTTGGGGGCTAAAGGGATTCTAAAGGATTTCTTTAAGTAATTACACTTAAAGTTTTGTGTGTCAGAGTGAGAATAAAGAAAGCTGATTCCCAGCATCAAGGCGGGGTTTTTTTGCCTTTCCTTGCCCCCATTTCACTCACACTTCCTTGAACAAGGAAGACAGGTTGAAAAGCTTTGTCATATACAGATGCAAAGCTACAGGTACAAGTAAAAATTTTCTGTATAAATTTCAAATGTTCATTCAAACTTGCCTATTAATTTTGCATTAACAGTGGAATTGTTGAAGCTTCCATTGCCTTTGTTCCTCACTCAGTCATCAACATTCTGTGTCAGTTGAAATTACAGGGTTTGTAACAAATGTTTCATTTCTATCACATGTGATGGTTACACAGATACAACTTTGTAGGCTTCTCTGTTCTCCAAGTAGCTGCCTGCTTGAAAGATTCTGGTTTCTTGGGAATTACCTTCCCCCTGAAGTCCAGAAGGTAAATTTAAAACCCCAAATAAATAGAAGTTTAGGAAGAAAGGTTATTTATAATGGTTATTTGCAGGAGGCGAGGTAGTCAAATTCAGACTCTGTGTCTTATTCAAAATATTTCAAGCACATTTTTAAAATATTTATTATCCTTATATACATTTGGAAACCATGCCTTGGATAGGCTGAGAAAATGGAATATTCAGAGACATTCATTTCATTAGCAATGTAAATAATTTTAAATGGCACATTTTGGCAGTGTCTATAGAAAAAATGTTGCTCATTAGCTGAGAAAGAAGTAAGCACCCTAGGACAGGCTGCACACTATCAAATATGTCCTTCACAGTATTCACCTTGACGGGGCTCCCTGATACAACATCCGTGACAAGTTTGGTGCCCACGAGAAGGCTTGTGACTGAGCAGGGAAAGGACTGACTCAGAAACAAAATTTCAGGGAGAAGTAAGATCCAAGAAAGCCAAAGATGTTCTTGGAGGAAGTGATGCTGAGCCATATACCTCTTTCTAGGCCAGAGGGAAACATTTCCTCCACTGGGGATTCAGAGCTGAGAACCTCACCTGGTGCCTAAACAAAGCTGGGGGATAGGGATTTTTGCCAGATAAATGAATAAATAATCATCTGCGACTTAAAGGACTGAAGCTCGAATAACCACTTTAACTGGGCAGAGATCTGACACAGATGTCCTGAGCACTTCTATCACCAGGATATTGCCTAGGGAGATTTTCCTTAAGGCTTCCAGGTAAAAGCACTCTGGATGTGTTTTTCTCACAACGTGCTGGACAAGAGGTTTTCCAAGTAGGTAGAATTAAGAGCAGCTTGGATTGAAATTTGAATGCAAAGGAAGCATAGAACCTTCCCACATCCCAGGTGTGCAACCACATTGCAGCCCTTCTAGGCCTTTAGACTGAATAAAATATACAGGCCAGATATTTAGTCACAGCTCATATTAGATATGGGTTTTCCCATCATCAGGAATTCCTCCCTTCACATATAAGGATAAGGGTCTACTACATACCTCTTTAATAGCTGATGCACTCGTGGTTTAATAGCAGAGCTGCTGGAAATGCCATCAAATTCTGTGTGTAGGACCTGCACACCTCCTATAATCCCCTAGGGCTCCTAAATGCATCTTCTTCTATCACAGCTCAGGAGTCAAAAATAATTTTGACATATTCTTTTTCTTCTGCTTAAATCACTGCCAGCTGATTACATTTTATCCCTTTACTTTTTTTTTTTTTTTTTTTCTTTTTGTGTGTGGTCTCTGATCAATCATTGCCATCTATTTGTGCTGCAGCATCTCTTGGTGGGTGACAGACTCTTCAGTACTAAGTTTGGTCTTTAGCTTTCCATTTTTCATGTCCCATTTTCTGTGGCAAGAATACATTTTAGTATAGCAATACTGGAAATACTAGATTCAAAATGACTGTGGTCAAAAAGACAGACTTTTTTTTTTTTTCAGAAGTTTCAATTAAGCATGTTAATGGAAATTAATTACTTCATCAGGCATTCAAAGATGTTACCCTCCTTTACTATGTAAGACAATTAATCTCTGATCAAGACCTGCACTTTGTGTTTTACTATCACATACCTGAGCCAACCATTGCTGGTCACCTTTTATTCACAATATTTTACAGATTCCTCAGTGCTTGTTTTTGTTGTGCTGTTGTTTTTTTCTTTAATTTTTCATCTTTTTACTACTAGCCCCTAATAATTTCCTAACCATTTATGATTTGCTGGAGTTCACCCTATCTTTTTGTGAGGTGCTGTGTTCTGCATGAACAGGCTTCCCATAGAAGTTTTAATAACTCTAAATATGCAGTGATTTGATTGCTGTGTGTTATCACATTATTTGCATTAGAGACCCTTGAAACAGTAAAACCGAACATCTTTAAGATGCATCTATTTCAAATTCAGCTGCTATTTTGCTGAGTGCATCTTGGTGAAAGCATTTCTTTGGATTGCCTGCATTTAACTAGTTGTCAAAATAAAGCAAACTGCAGGAGAGAAGAAAGAAGATGCCTTTCATTTCTCCTTGACTGGTTTAGCTTTTTCTTTTCCCTCTGTGACTCGGAAGTTTATGGCCATCTCATGAGTTTGCAGTGCTCCCTTCATCAGCCTCCACTTCCCAGAGTTTCTGGGGGCTGTAACCTGGGGTGGTGTGTAGTAATGATGCTCTGAATTCTTTAGAGGCAAGTTATTTTGAAAAAATAGTGACCTGACAGGCTCTGTGTTTCTTGTTCCCTTATGCATGTGAGCACTAGCTATTTATCTCACAGCAGCATTTTCTAAGTTTTTGAGGAAAAATTAGGACTTTTATGATGCTTTATGGGATTGATTCTTAAAAAATGTGTTCTAATTCCCATCTATTTTCTGTGGCCTTGATTTTTGTCTTATCATTCCTGCATAAACATATATCAGTTTTCCTCTGTCAAATGTCTGAAGCTATTTTTCTTCTAGTTTTTTTCCACTATAATGATAAAGCAACTTGTTCAGTAAAGAACATATTGAGATATATACACACAATGTTCCTACTGACAGTATTTATGACTCATTTTATTCAGTTCTTCCTGATGTTTTATGAAAACATCTATTCTACAAAAATTTGAATTCTGTAGAAATTTCTCTTCATTACCCACCCACAGAAAACTGACATTTGTACTTTTTAATACGTACACACAAGATTTTGCAAGTATTTCTTGAAGTCTCTGTTTCCTCATCTCACTTACATAATCTTCAATCATTATATCAGAGGGAGAAAAAAAGCATACCAAACTTAGATGACAAATATTTACTAGAAAATGAAAACAATTAACAAAGTTACTTTTTTTCCTTTTTCTATGATAATGTTTCATTTGAGTTTCCTTGGTTTTTCCTTGTTTCTCTTTCCAGAATTTTTACTGATTTACTGCCAATAGAACTGATGCGATTTAGGCCATCTAACATAGCTATAACTTTCTGACAGTTGGTGTCTGTTCTCAGTCCACTTGAAATTAAAAGGACTGCTGTAGGTCCTAATACAGTTTTAAAGTTGTCTGAGGAAGCAATGTCCACCTGAGAAGTCAAAGAGCTACACTTCAGTATTTTTTTAGGAAATACAGGAATAGATTTAGGAATATAACTTTTGTTTACATAGTTTTGAATTGAGTGAGTGTTGTGTACCTTAAGCAGGAGAGCATCCAAACAATTCTAAATGAGACACTTGTCCTGGAAATATTAAAAAAGGTTATCATCCATATTTTCTTATACAGTAACGTGTCATGTCATGAAACTGTTTACAATTAATGACAACAAGATTAATTGGAACAGTGAAAGAAGGACTTGCAAATGTTGCTCCCTCCTTAAAAAGGGCAAGAAGGAGGATCGTGGAAACTGCAGGCCCTCCAGTCTCCCTTTGATACTTCGGGATGGTGATGGAGCAGCTAATCCCAGAACCTGCCAGGCACTCATGGGACAATAGTGTTATCAGGAGTAATTAACGAGGAATCACAAAGGGGACATCATTTGACCAACCAATAACCTACACTGAATTTAATAACTTGGGGAGAGCAATGGCTGTTGCCTGCCTGGGTCCCCAGAGCACCAGCACAGAGTCAACACATATATTTTTACAATGATTTGTAACATTAAACTCTTAACAGTGGCCTCATCATTTATAAAACCAAGTTACAGTTCTTTAGAGTCAGATGAAAAGTAAGAATGAAATTTGGAAGTTTTTTTCCAGAGGAAAAAGATACCTAACTTTTCAATTCGATCACTGAATATATGATGGTTCACATACAGGCCTAAAAACCCCATAGATTTAGTTGTTTTTCAGAAAAATTCCAAGTCAAGAAATCACCACTAACTTTACTAACTTCAAATTGTTCACCAGAATTTTAATTATTAAGTAAAGATGTTATCTCAGTAAAAATTGTATCTCTATCTCACCCAGCAAGACATTCAAGATAGAATTGAATCTGAAGTGGGGTCTAAGCGAAGTTAAAACATAATTTCAGCATCAGACGTAAAATGCCAGAAAACTATCTGAAAAGATCTTTCCTGACCTGAATTAATGAAAAATTATGGTAATGACACCGTGAAGTATTATGTGTAGTTAATTTACTCTCCTACAAGAAGTGAAAAAAGACCAGGAAACGGAGACTGGTTCTTTGAAAATCTTTATTGGAGTCTTTGCCATTAATAATGTTTTCTCTTCCCAGGAAGAAAACTTACATTTTACTGAGCATAAGCTATGTGTTTTGCAGGCTCTGCATTTTCTTATTTGTATTCTTTACATACAACATATATAGAGCAATGCAATCTATCTCTCTGACAGAAATTAGAGAAAATGTATTTTATTCAATGTATGAAATAGTTTTTCTTTTGTTCATGTGCAAACTCCTTGCCTGTCAGCTAAACAACAGTAAAATCATGTACAAAGCATACAGAATAGAAAGGTTGCTTTCATTCTTAGGAGTGTCCTGACTATTGAAATATCTATTCCTGTTTAAGACTATACATAATAAACCAAAAGCTCCTGTCCTAGTACAATATAAAAATACAATTTGCTTTTAATTATTTGATTGTTTTAGTGATACAAATAATATTTTGTCTATTTATGTAGTGTTGAATGCAGTTAAAAGATTTCAAAATTTATAAGCATTCCAAAAAAGAAGTGGGTTTATGCTTTAATTATACAGTATTTCATTTCTGTAATTTTTCATATGTGTCTCTTTATTTCTTTATCCACTATGGAGCTAAACTGTGGGCAGGGGGAGTCAGCCTGGTGAGCCCCTCCTTGGGAATGTGTTTACAACTGTTCAGAACTGGTGGGAGGTATTTGGTGGCAGTGTTATTGTAAGTACTAATGACCTCTTCTCCCTGTTGTTTTTGTTATGTCTCTCCCTGCCAGCAGCTTCGAGAAGCTTTAGGAATTTATCATATAAGAGAATTAAGATGAACCAGAGCCAAGCATATGTCGGGGGGAGAGGAGGGAAAGGGAAAGTTATTACAAGGGTTGATATAATCAGTAAAGATTTCTTCAATTTGTTCTAATAATTACACAGATGAGATTTTTTAATAACCAGGGACTTTGTGGAAGAATGGTGTCTAAGTACCTATAACAAAAACCTATTCTCTGTCTTTACAGTTTGATATTGCTGAATACTTGTTTAAAAATAACACGAACTCTGTGGTGAAAGCATGAACAGCTGGGCTGATCTTCAGCTTCTCTGCAGCTTCCTATAGCTTTGATTTAGCCACACTTAGGCTTTCTGTTCAAAGTAGAATAAATAATAATTTAATAACTAGTGGTTCTTATCTAGAAGTACGCAGAAACAGGAACAATTTCAGTGTGAGTTCTTAAAGAGATTCGGGCTAAACCCACATTTTTTTACATATCAGATGATCTGGCTCAAGAAAGATGAGCTAAAATAGTAACAGTATTGAGGACTAGGTCCGGCTTGGTAATTACTTCTATCTTCCTCTAAGAATTTACAAGTCATGTATCCTCCCCATCCCCAACAGCCATGGGCATTAATAAAAAAGCTCCAGAGACATGTGGCAGCTTTCACAATACAATCCAGCCCTCAAATCTGCCACCCAAATAGTCTTTTCCTGAGCATCTGGTTCATCCGTAGGATTAACAGAACGGTAAAATTTATTTGAACAAGTGACTCCCTGGAATTTTACTAAAACAACTCCAATATTGAGCCTTTGCATTTTTCATCCTTGTAGTCTACTAAGTATTGAAATTGTTTGTTTAAAAAAAACAAACCCTCCCAAAATACCAAACCCACCTTCCTAAAACCCAAAAAAACCAAACCAAAACAAACAAACAAACAAACAAACAAAAAAACCCAAAACAACAAAAAGGCAATAGGGTACTTAACAATTTTTATCCAAATCCTGCATGCACCTGCCTTTGGTACTGTACCAAGAGTCAGCAGAACAAAACCTGCAACGCTGCAAATATATTTTAACATGTAGAACGACACATCTGGGACAGTACACACCACTGTAAAGTATCAAATGCTGCGAGACTCCCAAAAAGCAGTACTTGCAAAACTAGAAATAGAAATAGGCTAAGATCATTAAGCAGCAAAATTCTCCTAAAATAGTTACAGAGGTAGGGAAACATTACTTTTTTTGCTCACTGGGCACTTATTCCTTACTTTATTATATTTTTTCCAAGTACATACATTAAACTTTCACTAATATTGCTGGGAATTGGTTGGTTTTTGTCTCTGAATTGATAATTGCTCTTATTGGGGAAAAAATCCAAATACAGTGCCATTCTTAACCATTCTTAAATCTTATCATGTGCTTCAACCTTGTAAGTATGACCCTTTCCCGGTCACACATCCAACCAGAGGGAATGCTTGGATATTAGGTGGTGAAACATGGCATTGAAAAACATCACCCTTCTTACTAGAGGTTGTACTACGTATTTAATCCATGAATAATCCAGCTAGCATTAGCACTATTTCTAATTAATTGAAATTAAATGCACAGATGTAAGGAAAGATTCATGCTGCTTAGACACATGGTAACACAGATATGTGCATGGACTTGGAAAAGCGTACAGATTACTGATTACCTTCAATTTTAGAAGGTCATGATGCATTGGGCCCTCTTTCTCTGTGATTGTCCAAACTGTGCAGGAGTGAAAATGGGTGCCTTAACTTCCCCAAAGTTCCACACAGGGAACAGCAATCTCCTGGCAGGTGCAGCATTCTGCTGTGAAGTAACTCCCCCACAGAGAATAGACATGATCAGATACATGATGCCTTTTTTTTTTTTGGGAGACTGCTCAGTGTAGCCATTGGGATATGGCAGTGGTAACAGCAGCAAGGTTGTTGATCCTGCAGTACTTAGAGGACTATGAGATGATTGTTCCTTTGTGCCTCCCTTATTCTCTGGTAGCTACAGTAGGACCATTCTACACTCCAAAGAGAAAATCTGCATGCCTGAGTCTCTCCCCATTTCCAGAAACATTTTCAGTAAGCTACTAATAGCATATCATATACAAGCAAAGTCACCTGGCACTCAAATCTTACAAATAAAAAATTCCTGGCTGTATTAAAAAAAAAAAACCCAACCCTGTATTATTACTACAAAGTTTACAAAAATGAGTAATTTCTCTGTCCATAATCTGTGATCAGTTCTGCAGATTCTCATGAAGTATTAGTCAGTTGCATTTCAAGGTGCTTGGGATATTCAGTATAGGGTAGTGTCGTGGGTTTCAAAACCTGATTTTTTTATTTCGTTTCCCGACCAACACACCAGAAAATGTAGTGGTTTTGACTGTGCTAAAAATTAAAAGCACTGCACCCACGATGTTCCCTCCCTCCCCCCACCGGAGAGGAAGAAGGGAGAGCGAAAGCCCAATTAACACGAAAATTTATGGCTTTCAGTATAACATAACGTAATTGAGAGAAAAATACATACTATGCTCCAGAGAATGGTCAGACGGGCTGATAACTTTAAGTTGCAAAAAGATTTATTACTACAAACTACCAAGAATACTACGTCACTGGGAGAAAAAAAAAAACAAAAAAAAACCCAGAGATGGGGAAAAATTTACAAGGAGAAAAAAAGATAAAAAAACCGGACATTTTAAGACACCTGTTATCCTTTCTGGGCATCCCTCTCTTTCCAGATCCTCCTTCCCCCCCCCCCCCCCCCCCCATGTTTTTCCGCAACAAGGGGCAGGAAAATGAAAATCTAACACAGATCAAACCACTATTAGTTGTCTCCAGCATTGAGGAGAGAGTTTTACAGCTCCAAGCTGTGGAATTTTTTTTCCCAAAAACAGTCAGTACATACTGCTAGTGAGGGAAATTCCTTTACCTCGTAGGAGAAAAGAAAGAATGTCCTTCAAGGCAAAACTGCTTGTTTTGCAGTGAAAGACCAAATATCACATTCTCCTGGCAGAGCACAGCTTCTCAGGCAGGGGGGACATCTCTAGTTCAGTCCAGTCCTCAAAAGGCCAGGGTTTTTTTTTCCTCACAGCAAGGTTGCTCTTTTTTTCCTATTCAGTTCTCTCTCAGTCCTTTCCGAGACACTTATTTCCTCCATGTTTGCGAACCAGAGCAAGCACAGCAATCATCCAGTCTTCTCCTTATTGATCTTCAGTCTTCATTTCTTTCTTACATCTCCTCACCCTCCTGCTCTGTTTTTCCCAGTGCAAGATACTGAAACTTCAGGCTATCAACCTAAAACTAACATGGCGGCTGCACCTATCTTGTTTTGAATTCTTCTTAAATACCAGATAATACGTCATCACAGAGGTGTAACCAACCTGTGCAATTGGCCCAGGCCTGATGGGCAGCCTGTCCATCACCCTCAGAGCCATGATGGATTGGCTCTGAAACACAGGGGGTAGGGGTCCTTTTGCTGGAGAAGAAAGAGAAAATTTCTAGAACTTCTCACAGCAGCCATCTTTGAGGTTTCTTGGTCCCATGCCCCCACCACCAAAAAATCGGACCAAGTAAAACCATGACAGGTGGGTATTTCAACACCACCCTGCTCCACCTGGTCAGAGACTTACTGCCCTATCTGCTGACATATACTTGGGCTGTAAATGCATTCACTTGGTTAACTTCCCCACTGAAAGTTTTGCATTCACTTGGTTAACTTCCCCACTGAAAATTTTGCAAAAGCAAACAAGAAATTAATTCCTTGCAGTGGATCTCAGCTTGTCCTTGTCCTTGTGAAGAGGCAAAAGGACTCAAGTGGACATATTGAGTTGAATGAACCATGTCAGTCCCACTGACTGGGATTGCCATAGGACCTGCAGCATCTCAGCCCAGGTTATGTCCAGACCATGAAATAGTTCATCCCATGCATTTCACAAAATAACATTTTTAAGAAGGATTCTATATTGAGTTTTTTTCGACACAATTATGCAGCCTTTGTAATTGGCTACACTCAGAAAGATTCCCCTCTCAATTGGTCAAAAGTGTCTGCCTCAGTGCCTTTTTCCTGATTTCATTCTCTGCTATTTGGCCAGGACTTCATTGGTACAGTTTCAGCATGATTCTGCAATTTGAGGCAAACCTACAAGCAAGTGATAATGGATCTACAACCAAGCAGTAATGGAAGAGACCATCAGCTCCAGACAGCTAAAGCAGTGGAGCAAACTCTTCTTACATTTTCTTTGTCTTTACTGATGAATTCTAAGTTCTGTTACTTACACCAGAGCAAGCAAAGGTTTTGAACCCTTAAAAATCTATTCTGTATAGTACAGAACTGCAGGTGTCTTGATCTTCTGCTCCAAGTCAAGATCAGCTATTCCTAAAGCAGTCCTCACAGAGGTTTGTTTTAACAGGGTCTTGGAAAAACTTTCTGGAAAAAGGATTTCCTCAGGCTCTGTCTGCCAAGAGGTCATTTTCCAGTGCTACCTAACTCCCTCCTGCATTTTTGTATTTTTTAACCTGAACTTCCCTTGATGTAATTCTGCTATTGACAATTAAACTATTGTCCCATTCCCAGAAAATGCTCATATGTCCCTTGGTTTCATTTTTACCCTTCTTAAATTATCTCTTTTCCTCTCAAATTTCTCTAGCATCTTCTGTCTTGTCTTACAGGTCATCTGTAAAATCTTTTAATATTTCTTTGTAGAATTATGGTCCTGGTGCAGGCAGTGTGTAGTCAGTGTAAATAGACTCATTTGTGTTAATATCTGATGTCCACATTGATATTTACTGCTAATTTATCTGAAGGACCAACTATTGCTGTTGTCCTTGCCCTTGAGCAAAGCTAACATTTTTTTCCCTTCGCCAGTATTTTCTAAAGGGTGTGGTTTGTGGTGAATTTGGAATCATTCACAAAATAAATGATACAGGAGGCTGAATACACATTCAAGACTCAAAAGACCTTCTTATCTCCAATGCAAGTCAATGCACAGATCAGAGATCTGATCTGCTCATACTGGAGAGCTGAAGGAAATGAAAAATATCGGTAACATATTGATTTTACAGTGCAGTTACACAATAGTTAACCTGTTACCCAGTTCAGAAAAATTTGGATATCGCCTAATCCTTTGTTTGTTTTTTCAGATTTATCTAACAGTTCAAGATTTTTTTTCATCTGACTCTCAGAGTATGACTTCCATGTGGTTGTCCGTAGTTTGACCCTAGGAAACCCTGAAAAAATAAAAACTAAAACCACTATGAAAAAGATGCCTTCTTAATTTCCCTCAAAATCTTCAGCAAAATCAAGATTGTAATATATTGCACTATCTTATTGATTCTGCATGTATAGATGTATAAAAATACTAAGTAAACAGTAGTAGGAGTTTTTAATCAGCTGTTCCACATTACTGGGCTGTGTTCAGTCTCTTCTCTTTGTGCCCTCCCACTCATTAAATGAGAACTAGGGTACCTGGCATTTGGTGAGGCTACATGTGCATGTGTACTTACCAGGTGTTGCACGGATTTAATGCTGTACCTTTGCCAGTAATTCCTTATTCTGTATTGCAGTTGCGTTCAGCAATTGATCCGTTATCCTCTTGAACAAACAGATGTACTTCCTTGAGTCCTGGCCTTGACCTTGAGTGAACTGCAATTATACATCTTCTTGTTATTCTCTCAAGCCAGCCTGGATGATATTCAGTTTCAAAACTATATACATGTTTTCCTTTAGAGCATTAAATGTAATCTCTGATTAAACTGTTTAGTTACCTATCATAACGAGTTGGTGTGCATGAGACTGCTTTGGAAGCCTTTCTATCAGTGGAGGATTTTAAGGACAAGTTAGAAAAACATCTGTCAGGACTGGTTAGGTATAGTTGATGTAACCTGAAGGTAAAATAGGTGACCTTCTCAGTCCATTTTTTTGTCTTTTTTTCCTGTGGTTTTATAATTGGTCACTGAAAATACAGTTGGAAAGTCAGTGACTTTATTCTTTAGTACAAATTCTTCCTAAACTAAACTCAAGTGCCATTGTTCATTTGTTTGGTTTTTTTCTGTATAGGTAATTTGGAATGTCAGGATATTTTTTTTCAGCAGTTTTCCACTGGAAACTTCACGTGCAATTTTTTCAGCACAGGCAACATTTTCCAAGGTGTCTTTCAGCCCTCATGAAATATGGTCAAAGGCAGTTTCTGCCTATATTCTTCGTAAAACTGCAAAAAAAAAAAAAATAAAAAAAAAAAAAAGGGAGAGCTTCTACCCTACTTTGCTGAGTTTCTTCAATATTAAAAGTTAAAATAAAATTTAGAATAAAAAGAGCAATTAAAGCAAACTGAAGTCCAGTTCAGAATTGCCTTAATACTAAAGCAGAAGTTAAATAACCTGAAGTAAAAATTTCTGCTATCTTCAACACACTAAAGAGAGTTCATTTTTATGTATGCAAACTTGAGTTGCCGTGTGCACACCAGCTTAAGGGTTATCTGAGATCAAAGCAATGTGTAATTTAAGGAGACTTCACTGTCTTTTCCTCAAATCTAGGTCTTTATGAAGTAACGCAGAACAAGGAACAGTATCCTTTGGTAAGGATTTCAGAACTGGAAAAATGTGCATTAGGTATTGGACTGGTTAAATTAAGGGAAGCCTATTGCATATTTTAATCATGCCATGACAATATGCAGCAACAGTTGGTGAGTTTCTTTCCCCAGAAGACACAAATGTTCTGATCCATCCAGCTGATGCCATGAAAATATCTTATATCTTTATATAAGGACCAGACATCTTGTTTCTACAAACAAATTAAATTATTATGACTATAGCTGAGGATTTTTAAAGAGTGCTTTGGTGAGTCCCTGACTTACTGGACTGCAATTTTTCCTTTAACAGAACACTTTGAAACCAGCAGTTGTTTTCACTCTCTTGAAGTCAGAATTTTCCTGTGTATTTAATACTAGAAAAAGATGTCACTTTTCAAATGGAGAGAACTGTGTCTTCTTGCTGGAAAGACTTGCAACAAAAATTTCCAAACAAACCTCTGTCTGTTCTTTGTTTCTTTTCCCTTGATGTTAGCCCAGTGGCTTTCCATGGCTTCTTCAGCTGTACAGTTCTGTCTGGTCACTAAGGACAGGTGAGATGTGGAGTGCTTGTGTTTTGCTTTGTGTTTTGGGGCTTTTTCTTCCTCTTCTATCATAAGCTTGCAGGTTCATGAACTCCTGCCACTCAGGCTGGATCGGAGTGAGCTCACCTCTTCCCAGCACCAAACCACTTTTGCTGCTTTCTGTGCTTCTCCTGGCATGCAGCCCTCAAGAGAAGCTGAATAGGCAGCCTTTTTTCCTCCCCTAGGCTTTTTCATTTATATTCCCACTTATCTATGACTTCATTTTTCAGGGCAGAAGGTGAGCAAGGTGCTGATCCTTGAACAATCCAGGCTCTCCTTAAAGATGAATTGGTAAGTATTTGCAGTGTCTGTTTTCCAGTTCAACACACTTCTAGTTTAAAGAGAAACATAAATTCATTTTGTAAAAGTATTTTTAAAGGATCATTTGTTTGTCATAGGAATTATCATTTCCTGTGACATTATGATAAAGTGTAGGAAAAGTTACAGGTTTCATGCTGAAGTGTACATCAAGTGCCAAGTATGGAGTTAAAAATCAGAAGACAATCTCAACACTGGAATTTTTTGTGTGTCATATCAAGTAGTTATTCATTCCAGTATTAACCAGCTTTTTACCTTTAGTAGTGTGATAGAATTTAATGTAATTTTATCATAATTTATGTGATCTAATTCAAGCCAATTAAAAATGTAACTTCTGATGGCCTTGATAGTCTTTTATTAAACAGAACTAAGAAATCTCTCTTAAGTAAGAAAAATAAGCATCCCCAGAGTCTCGCCAAGATGCCTAAAATAGAGAAGATGACTCACTGCCTGGATGTGAGTGCTTTTCTCTGTTGATGAGGGAGGGATTTTAAAACAATTGCATAGGTCTAGACATCTTTAGATGCTGAGAACAATCCTATTCTGGATGTTCCCTCCAAACAAAAATATAGTTTCAGGTTTGACTTTTCTGGGTAGAATGTTAGTGTTCACATACTGGTGGCTGGAGGACTGACAGGCCACAGCAGAGCTGTCATTTACAGTGGAAGCACAAAGAAACAAACAAGTGCAAAACAAAATTATTATTTGTTTGTGTACAGAACCATGTTTTTCAGGTAGGAAGAAAGTATGAAAGTGTACCATGTGAAACAAAGGATATAAAACACAGGCAGAGATTCTAAACTCATGCCTTTCCTCTCAGCTTGACTGATTAATTTTATATATGAGGATTTCACAAATTGAAGGAGACATCAAAATAAGCCAGACAACCAAATAAAACCACCTTTGAACAAAATATGAGGTAATCACAGAGGATATCATGTGGTGCCACAGGATGCAGTAGGACACATGAAGCTCATGGCTTTAAGTTTTGGGCAGGAAAAGCTAGCAATTGGTAAAAATATTCTGGTGTGCTAGGACCACATCTTAATAACCTGTCAGTTTTGGTTGCTGGAATTTTTTATCATTCTTAGGTCAAGCACTCAGGCTTCAGCCCAGTGTGCTTGCTATTGATCTTGGAAAAATCTGGCCAATTAGCCAGAATCTTTGTGGAAGCATATTTTAATACATTTTCAACATTAGTATCCTTGCCTCTGGGCAGGCAAGCAGATATGAGAACCACAGAGGAAGGGTAGATCAAGGCAGCATTTATACTTCTTAATGAATTCTGGACCTTTACCAGAAATCTTTAACCAAGAGCAGTCATAATTAAGGGAGTTAAAATTGACCATAACTTTTGTCAGCAAAAAGGCTCTTTTTAACTTGATTCATCTTAAGGGAAGACAGAAATTGTTACATAATAGCAGACTAAGATGTTAAAGGAAATTTTCATGAACCATTTCCTGTAGTAGCAACTCTGATAACTTTGTTCCAGTCATCAGTCTAAAATTCCCTTTATAAACAGGCATAATTTATAGGCCACTGAGCTGTTATGTGAATAGGGAACTTTGACAAAACTGTATGAGTCAAATGTTGCATTTATTTTTTACTTGGGTAAAAGAATGAAAGAAAACAAACAAAATTTTTAGATGTATTCTTATTATATTGAGAGAGTACCAAAAGATTTGAGGAAAGTTTCTGACTAAGGGAACACATTATTACAGGATTTGAGGCAGAACATTCAGAAAGATCCAGAATTTGTCTTTGACAAAGTAATTAAATCTGGCAAGCAAGGGAGATTGCTTCATCCGGTCTGATGTTTATAGGGACAGATAGTGGCTCTGCAGTTTGGACAAGAGAGAGAATGTAAAAAGAGAAGGAAAAGAGACCTGGGGGAGAAAGCCATGTACTGTTCAAACTCAGAATCAACAAAATCAGGACCAGAAGTTGTTCATGCTGTAGCACAAAATGCAAGATAAAATGATGCCCAGAAGCACTACAATATACAATGATTTATCTACCACTGTACTTGCTAAAACTATTTATTCAAATGGAAAACTAGACTTTGGTCCTTGGGCACTGACATAAATAAATTCATGTCTTTGAAAGGAGGTCAATATTAGTAAGTAAGCAATATTAGCTAAGTTAAAAACATTTATCCTTGTAGCTAAGAGAGGTTTAACCAAGAAAGAAAACCTGATAAGGAGTTTAATTCTTGCCTGTTTTCAAATGCAATTACACAATTTACAGATTCAATACAAACATGGGTAAGATTTGTTTTATTTTTTAATGCATTTTCTAGAGCCTCTGGCAAATACAAAGTGATAAGCCAAAAGATTGCATGTGTAGTGGGGAAAAGATCTCAGTGCTCAGTTTGCTCTCAGTGTTTTCTCTGGCTGCTGGGTAGGGCAGGCAGAGAGCAAGGGTTCCCCTGAGCCAGGGCTCAGACATTCGGTCACAGGCCAGGAAGAGTTCCCAGCAAGACTCAGAGCACTTGCATTGTCAAGTGCCAGCCAAGACGGGAAGGAGAAATCCCAAGGGGTCCATAGGGAACTGCATGGATTTTTCTGAGCTACTGCTGGCTCTGAAGGAAGGGAACTTTCTCTGCAACAAATCCTGTCTTTTTCATCTATTTAGCACTGGTTGGTTTGGTTTTTTCTGTTTAAAAAGTTATGTATTCTAGAGTAAGTTGTGAAAAATCTCCTGATTTACTGACTCAAAAGTCTTGGGAAGTTTGGGGGTGTATTTTCTTAGAGAAAATGATGCAGGCAGCTCTGTCTTCACAAAGTCCCAGTACAGCATGCCAATCAGTTTAAAACAGAAAAAACAAATCCTACCTTTCCAATACTATGGGAAAAACTGATTGTGATTATCCAAACTGCTGTGGAGAATAAGATGAGCCATTGCATCAGCATGTAACCCTGTGTCCCAGCTTTCTCCTTTTTTATAGGAAGATTTGCCTGCACCACTGCCACCTGATAGGGGTTCCACTGAGTTCTTGCAGATATAAAAGAAAACTGCAAAATCTTCTCATTTAGTAGCTAATTCTGACGCAGCTTTCCAAGGAGATTGTGACAGATAAAAATGTCACAGGCCTTAGTGATAACAAAAGCAAAAGCCTTTCTTTCCACACAGAGAAAAGAGACAAATAAAATAAGGGACAGCATCTGGTCTCTTTGCAATAATAACAGAAGAACAGGGAGAGGCCTAAGCTGTCTGTTTTGATTGCCAAGGTAGAAACCACAAGCAGCTCTGGCACCTTGAAATAGCTGAGCCTCCGGAAATGCCATCACCAGGTTGGTGGCCCAAGTGCTCCTGTACAGGTGATGCGCTCCCTGACTTGCAATGCCTTGCGGTGAGATAGCATGAGCACTTGCAAAGTACTCCCACTTCTCGTACTCAAAAAGTTATTAATGGGTACCCAATCTTGAATTCTGTCCTTCACTAGTTCTGGGTTTCCTAAGCTGGAAAAAACCTGATAAAGGAAATAACATACTTGGGAAATTCTGGTATGAGCTGTTTGACACTGAATAACAGAGAGTAAATGCTCCTAGTTTTTAAGAATGTCTGAAAGACATCCTGATATTTGTATTTATCTGCTGTATCTTACACCTTTCATATTACCTTTCTAGGTGATGCTGTGGAAATGTAAACCCACCCAGACCTGTTGATGTAAATTCCCAAAGATTGTTCTGACACAACTTGTGTCAGCACTGATGCACTTTGAGATAATTAAATAGGACACAGGAGTCTGCAGACCGAACAGAGCATGGTCAAGGGTTCGAGCTCTGGCCTCCAGTTATCCATTTGGCTTCCTAGTCTGGATGAGCTGAACAAGTCAGAGACTGTTCTCATCAGTCAGTGCAGGTGAGGGTGTTCTGAGGGCAGAAGATGTACCAGGACACACAAACTTACGCTTGTCACATTACCTGATGAGTTTATCTGTCTCGTATCTACTATCCGCATGAGTGCACCTCCACAACATCACTGCTAAAATTTTGATTTACCGTCTGAAAGTCTCTGTAGCTCTCCAGACGGATGTTGGTGCCAGCTGCTGCCTGGTTGCAAGGCTTGCCATCCAGGATCTTCCTTCTTCCCACAGACCCATAGCAACTGATGAATTTGGACTCAGCCCATGCTCTTTTATCCACATGTATTGACCCCATAAATCTCCCTGTCTCATCAGATTGATGCTATCATTTTAGTTACCGTAATGAGTCAATGATGACCACTCTTAAATTGCATATGTTAACTGCCAGATAAAATATTTAAGCAATTTTCTTAATGAGCTTCTTGTTTTGAGGCCAGGGTAACAATGGAAGTGCAGGCTTCGCCAAAACATGCTCTAAAGCTACAATATTACACAATGGTGATAAAGCATTTATGGAATTTTTTAAATTATGATGATGATTGTCTACTTTGTTCAACACATTTATTAGAATTGCTGTTCAACCATTAACTAGCTGTACCTCTTGGACAGAAAGATAAAGATTCATATAAACATTAAAATGCTGGAATTAGGCCATAATGACTGAGGAGGAAGCAAAGTCCTATACCTTCTCAGACCATGGTAATGAGAAATATCTGAACCCACATGTCTATTAAGACATAGAATAGGTGAGTCTTTTTCAGCTGTGTTTTCATTTCTTGTGCATCAATGAAGATACTTAATATTTATCTTTATTCATGATGTTCAGGGGCAATCATCTGGATATAGTCATTTTTTCCTTGGATTGTTCACTAAATTTTAAGTCATTAGAATGTAATGTAGATTTATATTTTCCCTCCAATTTCGTGCTCAGTACCATCTACTAGGTAGCAGAGGATATAATTATTACTAGAGAGTGCTTGAATGACTTCTGGTAATTGGAATTTCAGTAAACCTTGACAGGTCATCTAGCAATATTAGAGATATGTCTGAGTCATTGCTTTCTTGAATCAGCTGGCTTTTTTCAGATGACAAAGTCTCTAGACAAGTTGTGTAGTTTTTGTTTTTTGGTTTTTTTTTTTTTTTTTCATGATTGGCAAGAATATCTTCTTCGAAATGTGAGGTGCTTATTATTTCATGCTCCTGTGACTGTTAATGCATACAGAAACCCATAAACCCTGTGGGATGCTTCAAAACGTTTGTTTATTTCCACCCTGCCTATCTTTTCTGCAGTCTATGTGAGTGTAAGTTACAGTGTAAAAGAAGCCTTCATACAAACACAGTTACCAAGACAAAAAAATTTTTAGAGGTGGCTGTTAAAGCAAGCACAGCTCCATCCACATGTGGCCTAAGCGATCCTGAATGTGGGGGCTGTGTGGGTCTCTGTCAGCACAGCCTGATCTCAGCTCTGTTACACTCTTTTATGGCTCATGCCTTGCCATGGGTGGTGGAATCTCAGTCTCCCTTCCCTGGCTTCCTCCTGTGATCCTGCATCACACATCCAGGCCCTTTTCCAGCTGACTGTTTGGTGGCATTCCCAGGCCCATGGGGAAACTAGAACAACCCTGGCGTTCCCTTACACTGGCATCATTATTTCATCTCTCAAGGTTAGAATTAGCACCAGTATTTTAACTCAGTTTAAATGCCATGATCTCACCTTCATTTTGTGACCTACAGATGAGGAAAGAAAAGGTCTTTATGCCGTAGCTAAAATTAATTAAAAATAGTATTTCCAGTAATTATAATTCCCTTTTAGCTTTTATTTATATTATAATTCCCTTTTAACTTTATCACCTTTTAGTAAAGGCAATTAGAAAAAGAAAAGATATTTGAAAAAGTAAAGCTTTCAATTTATTTTAATCTCCAGATTGTGCTGCTATGGTCAGAAAGTTCATTCCCATACTTTTTGCTTCCAGTCACTTATGTCAACCATCCTATGGGTGGAAGCTAAGAAAATCCACATTGGTAAGTCTTTCAGCCATGCAGAAGTCACATGAATCCTAAAGAAGCCTCAAGTTTCTTGTATTATCCATTTTCTGATCATGTGGTTTATATGCTGAGATCTTGTATGTATCCTATATACCTGCAATAAGCATGTCAAAATGTATCAAAGCTAATAATGAGTAAGTTCTAATACACAAATACAGCACTTTTCTGTACTATGGAAATGTGGGAGATAGCTACAGATACAGATTATATAGGTATATACAGATTAGGTGATATATGTATAGATAGAAATATTGATATAGAGAAATAGATGATGTAGACATAGACAGACAGAAAGACAGACACATAGCTAGATAGACAGATAGATAGATATAGATACACACCAGTCCTATGATATATATGGGTAAATTTACATGTAGGATATCTCTAACAAATACAGTAAGGAGGGATAATTTAATTTGTAGTATTTCCTGCCAGTGGAAGTATTTTGCTAAAATTTCTGCAGTCTCAGGGTGACTACATATGCTATAGATGTTTGTTTATTTAAAATTAAGCCAGTTATGTTTAAAGGTAATTGACTAATTGCATCTAAATTGTATTTTAACATTTTTCTGAAGCTTATTTCAGCTGGTTAGCATGCAGGACTGTCTTGGTCAGCTAAATATGTAGGCCTATTATAGCTTATAAACAAAATCAGTTCCACTTGAGAAGCATTTTTTTTTTCCTACTTTGTTGCTTAGGTGCCAAATGATTGCTTATCACTACATTTGGCATCTGATCTCTGTCTTCTAACAGATTTGCTTTCCTTCCCCTCTGGTCAGTCCATTTCTCTCCCAGCACAGCTTGAACAGCAAGACTGGAAATCTCTGCTAGCACTGGTAGTAGAGAGCAAACCATAATCAATAGACTTTAGAGGTGTTTGTGTGACTTTTGCTCAGAAGATCGCCTTGTGTACCTCAGCCTTTACCTGAAGTGTCTGGCCTGTGCTGGGTACAGTTAAATAAGTGACAGCAAGGCAGATCCCATTCCTTGGTCCTAAACCTCTACATTTGTCTCTGTGGAAATTGCAAAAAGCCAGGGCTGCTCTAAACTAATGTTTAACTTAGCTCTGATCCCATAGGAGCCTCTAGGGCGGACCTACAGCACAGCAGCTCCTGGCTGGCAGGAGTCTGTGAGGGAAAAGGCATGCTGATGGTGATCTCCTGGGATATGGGGGATCCCTGTCAGCACATTTCTGGCTGCCCAGGGCTGGATACTATGGGAGTATGTAAGGAACATTAATGTCAGGTAACTTGCTTGATTTAATATCATGACTGCTCTCTGTTGTATTCTTCCTAAATTTTCAGTCCTCTAGTCATGTAATATCTCTTTTGGATGTAGGAGGTGAGATGTGTCCCAGCATTATTTGGCTTTTTCTTTGTGGAATGGGTGAAGGGATTTTTATTCTTCATTGTAACCATCCTTGGTTTGAGGACTAATGGGAGTGGTAAGACCTGGCTGAGGTAAAAGTATGTTATGGGAGAAAAACCTCATTTGTTAAGGAAAGAGGTAATTGCATAGGAAAGTTCCATAAAACAAGGAAAAAATATTATTTTGAATTCTTTGTGATGTTTTAATCTAAGAATTTGAATGATGAAAGTAATTTAAAAATAAAAGAACATTTTGGCAGTAAGCTTGAAAACAAATTTGAAAAATTAATGTTGTGTATGAATTAAATAAAGATACACTGCAAAGGTTCCAGCAGCAGATTAGGAGGAAAAAAATAAATAAAACAAACAAAAAAGAAAAAGAGATGTATGTTTAGGGGAAAAGCAATCTTCTTTGTGCATTAGTTATACATCATAGAATGATCCTAGATGAGTACTTAAGTTTTCCTGAAGAGATGTATTTTTTTTTTTTGTTAGTAGGTTTCACTACTCAGCTTTACTCTGTTGGAAATATTCCCTTGGAAAACACTCACATCACTTCAGGAAGCTGAATGATAATCCTAGTATCTAAGTTTGTTGTTAATTATATAGGATAATATTTGAAGGTTTCATTACATAGACATCAGAAAAATCAAAATAAGACTTCTCTGAAAGAAATTGGTGATGTTTTACATAGTTTGTCCCTTTCCTCCTCGCTTCCAGGCAGCATGAGCATGCTAGGAGTACAGCACCTTACCTAAAATATCTTTATTAGCTTTTTCTACTCCAATAGTCTTGCTTCAAATTATGTCATGAGGCAAGTGTAGTGCAATGCGGGGGTTTTCCATCCTCCAGAGCCCTTCTTTGGGATGGGTGCTGGCAGACCCAGGTGTCTTGTTTCAGTATAGGAAACTTGCTGTGGGAAGGCAGCATTCCTGGTGCAGCAGGAACGGGAATGATGCCCCAACAATGCTCCAAAGGCTGGCAGGATGGCTGGAGACACCCACCCTTGTGTCGTGCTCTTGGTGAGCCTCCAAACAAAGCAGCACAAGGGCAATCTCATGGGGTGACTTGTTTGTGAAATAGGAACTGCCTGCTTGGGCCCAACAACTTGCCCATCCTTATTACAGGCTTTAATGAAAGACAGACTGCGCTCTTGTTCATAATAAGGATTTAAGTCATTATGTCCCCAGAACCACAGGTCTTTATGTCTTTGGATCAAGTGCTCAAACAACTGATTAAAGCCAGATGCTGCAAATGTGTGAGAATTTAAGCACTGGGCCCCAGTAAATATGGTGAGCTGTTCTCTGAAGGAAAAATGCTTGTTTCCAGAGCTGTTTTTCAAGACACATCTTTTCCTTAAGGCACTAGAATCCAAACTATTAAGACTGAGCTGTTGCCAAGACTTAGCTCTTAAATTTCCTGCTCCACATAATATGCTCAGCTGGAAATGAACCATGCCCTGGAAAGAGCTGGGACTACCCATCCATTCAGAAGCTTAAGTTACCAAAAATCAAACCCAGAGGGAAAATGAAAGGGAATATCTGCCTCTCTCAGCCAGGACATTACTCCTGCTGCATGAGCTTTGTCAGCCTGAACTTTCACTGTACTTTCAGGAAGATATAGTGAATATGTGGGCTGGAAAGATTATGCATGCGTTTATGTCTTGGTGGAATTTATGCCTATCACAACATTTTTTGATCTCATACTCTTAATTTATTAATTACATGAGAGTGTGGTTCAATATTTAATAATACTCAAGCTAAATGATGAATGTTTACTTTGGATCTGGATCAGCTCTTCAGTCCAGTTCACACTGTGATAGCACAAATGCAAATGCGAATGCAAGCATCACACAGAGGTGGAAAACAGTCCAGAGAAACAGTGGGAAAGTAAAACCTGTGCTGCTGCTATAGAGTTGGTCAAGAAGTAGTCTTTAGAGTGTTCAAAAGGGGCATTTCTGACCTGTGCTTACACTTCATTTTCATTTTGATAGAAATACAGAGTATAACTGTACTCTGCAGGAATCCAACATGATAGGTGAGGCAGCACAGGCATTTAGTTTCCACAGTAACATTCATAGCTGAGTTTCATCTGAATTCAAAGTGAAAATTAAGGCAAAATTAATGGAAATGCCTGAACATATTCCCTAGTATCTGATATATGTCACTGCATGGTTCTTCTCATACCCGAAAAAATGGTAATTCTAATTATCTTTTTTTATCACTATGGGTCATCACCTCATTGCTAGGTTTCATTTGACTTCTTATATTTAAATTAAATCCTGATGTATTGAAATTACACTGTGAGGACTAATACCTGCTGTTGAAACAGCACCAAGAGAAGACAAATTTTCTACTCTTTAAATTTTTTTTTCCATAAACAAAAGTAATAAGGTACAACCCAAGAAGAGAATAAAAATACTTTTTTTAGAATTTAATTTAATTATACTCGTTTATTTTTTTCAGAGTTTACGCTGAACTTTGCTTGTGAGCATGCAGGCAAGTCCTAGCAAAAATTACAGGTGAGAGCATGGCCGTTTGGCCACAAACAATGGATAACTGTGTCTGTCAGGGATGCACAGCAGCATCTGTTCATGGCACCCTTAAAACTACATTATTCGACTTTACAGCTGTAAATTGCCCTGCACATGCAAAGGCTTTGGGTTGTAGGACCCCAGAAGGAATGGCAAACCTCAGGGACTTGTATAACCACTGAAACCTACTTGTAGTATTTTAGTCTTAATTAAATAAGAGGCAGATGAAGTAATGGAGCAAGAAAATTTAAAACATTTAGTAAAATACTCCATATTCGATAAAATATAAATGATATATGATAAAGCATTTCACATTATAAATGTCTGTTCTAGATTTTTCTATCACAAGATAACTGTCTGAATATGGTTGTAGCTGATAACAGCTGTAATGAAGCAAGAATACTTCATCATGTACCTGAAAAGGGAGCTTTCTATGAGTTTTATTGGTCACAATGGAAAAACTATATCAGCTAAGTATTAATTTCAGCAGGCACATGCACAATGAGGCACTGAGATATTCTCTTTATCAGGTGATGTGTCTATGAACTATGATGTTTTCAAGCCAAGACATTTTAGTTCACTGCATTAGAAGTACCAATTAATATCCATAACACTGTTGGACAAGTGCAGTTTTTTTAGAACAAGTTTCAGGCAAAATCCACTTTAGGTTACTTCTGTTCCCTATCCTGGCTCAGGAGAATTTTCACTGTTCCTAGAACTGCTCTGTGAACACAGACAGGGCACATGAGCATAAACACTGAACACTTCCTTGTGCCCCAAAGAAATAAGCACTTAAATCTTTAAAGAAGTTATCACTTTTCTAGCACCAAATTTGCCCTGTTCTGTTAGACTACTTAGAACAGAAACAGAATATTTTATGTGATTAATCTGTGAAATACTAAATGGATCTTTAATGCATAATTCTGAACTTTCCAAAATCTGTTAGAAAACTGACAGTGCTCTGATATAGGATAAAGATATGTATCATTGGGGGAAAATAATCCTATAAATGTGCTTGCTTTATTTCTCTTTGTCTCCCTTGGAACTTTTAAAAGAATGACCAGCCAGCTTTCAGAAAGTGCTGACAACAATTGAAAGGAAAGGTCCTCCTGGATGTGGTATGGTGAATTGCAGAAAAGCAGATGACATGAGTAAAAGGATCCTTGATAGTGGAAAGGTTCTGAAAGTTAGATCCTGCCTGGTATACATCAGCCAAAGTTCAATGTCTCTGGCATGACAATTGTAATTAATGTCAGCCTCTTAATAGCAATTAATTTTGCTCTTAATATTTACAAATACAAACACAAAGATTAAAAAAGAAAGGTAGAACACCCACTCACAGACCACTCCGATTTTACTATGGATCTAATCTCATGTTTTTCAATGGCCTACAGAAATTTTTGCATTTAAAAACTGCACAACTCTGTGTCAGACCAGCCTTCACTGCCCGACAGAAATGAGGCACTCTTTTCCACTACAGACTGTCAGGAGGACTCCCTTATTTTCCTTTCTCCTTTCTAGTAGTCCATGACTATTTCCTGAAATATAGGTGGGTAGCTGGGCTTTCTCCATCTAACTAAAGTGACAGTCTCAGCTATTCTCCTTGTTTCCTTCTTTTCCTAATTCAAATAAAACTACTTTGGTTTAGTCATAAGGCATTGACATTTTCGTAGTCCAAATCTCTGGATAATGCAGGCATATTTAAGACAAAGGCATTAATGAGATGAAGCTTTGTCTGCCCATCTTACTTAGTTTAATATCAGCCAGGAGTCAAAATATTGTTTCCAGGAGGCTGAATACATGCCAGCATTACTGAGGTAGCTTGCCTAGCAACAGGCTGGATTTAACATAAGAATCTCCATTTGTGCAATGAAAATTAGCTTTGTACCTGGCAAAATAAATGATTATTACTGTCATAAACATGTTATCTCCCTGTAGAACACAGAGGAAGAAGGAGCCCTGGAAATCCTCCACAGATCAAAACAGATACAGGTTTTGGGTCTTACTTTCTTATTAATATGAAACTGCTCGCTATGTTGCAAACACATCTGAAAAAAACATCTTTAGCTGTCTGGCTGTATTTATAAGTATGGCATATTAATCAGATTTTGACTTTTACTTAGATGTAAAAGATAGAAATAATTTTAACTCTTACTAGATTTGCTCTAGTTGATTGTGGCCTTGTTCTGGAAAACTTGCCAAGTTTAATAGAGTCTAACATTTAAGTAAAACTTCGGGTTGAAGGTACTCAATGTTTGGCTCTTAAAAAAACTGTGGTTTTGGAGAATTAATTGCCTATAAACTAACCAAAGGAAAAACAGAATAGGACATCAAATAGGGAAGAATTGGAGTTTACATACTGCTTTTCTCCTTTAAGGTGGAAATAAAAATGGATTTTATCTTGGATGGCTTTCCTTCACCTTAAGGAATGTGTAGATCTTACAGTGTGGAATTGGGAAAAGTGTGTTTCGCTTAAGAAATATGACTATGACTTACTCAGACCCAGAGCAGCACAGAATGAAATCTTTAGACTAGATATGTAGGTCACATCTACAAAATACTGCCTTTCAGTCCATCACTTCTATTTTACAAGAAGGCAGAGATACGCTGTGGTGAAATGTTTCTTTGCTTTACCCACATGCTCCTTAAGAGTTTACCAACTGATATTTAGTATTATTTTTTTTAATTTTATTCTGCTTTTATTTTTCAGTAAAACACACAGATATTAGTATCATTGTGCCAGAAGACTGTGCTTATGTGTTAGCTTACACAATGTTGTATCCTGAAAAATAGAGACCAGTCTGAATATTCAGGTTGAGAAACCTTATGCACAGTATCTTTTTTAATAATTTGTTTTTTTAATCCAGCAGAAGACAGGAATATGAAGTCATTGGGAGCACAGAAAACACCAAGAGGTCAACATGCAAGCAGCAAGATGGAACATTTTCCTCCCTCAAGTGCTTCAAAAATCCAGGAATCCTGAGAGTTTTTCTTTGAAACCTCACCTGTGGAGTAAGCCCGTGTTTCTTGTACAACCCTGCTTGTCACTGTTTCAAAGCTTCATGCAACTAGAAATCACCTGCCAAAAAAACACCTTATTGAGAAGTGTAAGATGCTGGGAATATGTATCTAAGTTTATTACCCATGTTGAGGAACAATGTTGAAAGCATTTCCTAAAAGCTCGATACAGTCATCAAGAAGACATGAAGGCTGTGCTGCTCCAAAACTGTGCTGCCGGGCAGTGAATAGGAATGGCTTTGAAGGACAGTGCCTGGCCATGCTGCAGACTTTAATGACAATACTTGCATGAGCGGCCACCCAGAAACTTATTACAAGACACTGAACTGGACTGTTTGAGACATAAACTTCCCTCCATCATCGAAGACGGTCAGGAAAAAAATAACTCTTCAGATTCTGGTCTCAGAAACCTCTTTCTTCAACACCACAGGTTTAATACCACAGCCTCCTGTGATTTCATGAATAGACTTTGCAGTGACCTAACACACACAGGGACTACCACCAAAGGGCAGCTTTGCTACTGAGTGGTCACAGTCCCCATCTTAAATCCCACTCAAGCCTTGATTGTACCTTAAGCAACCACTAAAACTCAAAAGTCAGCACAAAGCATGTCAACAACCTTGCTTAATAAAACATACAGAGTTATAAATATTTGTGTGCATGTGTCCATATGTGTTTTCTTCCAAACAGCCCATGAATCATTCAGTAACTACAAAAGGCCAGATGTAATCAGCAGCATACAAAAATGCAGTATTGAGAATAATCATTTTTTAAAACACTCAAATCCTGTCTGAAGATATGTGGGTTTTGTGAATTTGCTTGCTGATGGGAGGCTATGGGAAACAGACTGAAGGCCATATAGGAGCTCTCATTCCATTTGGAAATAGTTATCTTCCCAGTGTGTCTGTGAAAAAATAGCAGCATATGTGAGTGAAAAACAGAGACTGTTTTTTGACCTTTTATTTCAGGAGCTAGATGATATGAACTAGATCTGCAATTAGATCCCAAGTACGGCAAGCCCTTGGCTTGGTGCAATAGAACAAAATTCATTAAAGTTTGTGTAGTGATGAGCTCAGACTGATCAGAAATTGCCACAGAATATTCTATACTTCTCTGAGAATAAAAATCTTCTTGGCTTGTTTCCACATGGTTTCAGTTTTTGGTAATAACATGCCTCTCCATATTCACCCAAATCTCCAAGGGCAATTTCAGCACGCCTGTAAGATTAAACAAAAAATGTCAACTAACATCTGTTCCTGTATGAACTCATAGATAGGAAACTAATCAATAACCAGGTACACAGAGTTATAAATGTCACTGCTCCACACTCGACTCCTCGACTCCTAATGGGGAGCTTGCAAAGATCAAACCTTTCCATGCTCTAAACAGCTGGGATTACACTGCCTGTATTGTCAGGAATATTAAACAAACAGGCAATTTCAGTGTTGTGGAAGAGGCTTTCATTGATTTGTCAATTTATTATTTTTAAGAATTGGTGGTTAAAAAAATGATTAAACTCTAGATGCTTTCCTTGAAAATAGTAATGAAATTTAAGCTGTTCCGTGAAGAAGCAGCTTCTGAAGACTTTCTGTGATTAGCAGTTAGGGAGTCTGCTAAACGCATCCATAGAATAAGTTTGTAAAATTACTAAACCCATACAGTTTTTTTTTTTTGTTTTGGTTTTTTTTTTTTTTTTTTTTTTTGTTTTTGTTTTTTAGTACTGGAATGCCAAGGTTGTAACAATGCTTGGTTTACCAAGCAACAATGATCCTATTGGTCAGTCAAGTGAAATTTGCTACTGACAAAATAAGCAGAAAATCTGGTTGAGGATTCATTTTACAAAGAATGAAAGGTGAAGGTATGATTAATGTCAATTAAGCTCATATTTTTTACAAAGAAACCTAATTTTCTAAAGAGGCAGAAAAACAGGTTAATAAAGGCAACTATGTAGTTACAATGTACTGAAGACTTTACATGTGACAAGATAATATCAGAACTAAAAAATCTGCACATTTAATTAAAAAACCAGTTAACTTATGGATCTTGGAAAAAGTATTAATAAGACAAGAACTGGAGTGGAATAGTTGTAACAGAATTTGTCAGAGATGGCAAGTCTCTCCTAGAAAGCAGTTTCATCATAAATCAGGAAGAAATATGGCACTAGTATTGTTTAATTCTGCCTTGAAAATTCTGTGCTACAAAAGGCAATTGCCATCAAGAGATAAAGTCACTGCTTTAACCTCACATACCTGCAGGTCTCAAGTAAGCTAAACCTGGTGCAAGTAAATTCAAAGAGAATGTAAGACAGAGACTTTCAAAGAGCAAATGAACAAATATTAAAGCAACCAGTGAAAAAAGGACAAAACAACAAAAAATACTCTCAATAAAGAATAAATAATTAAAAATAATAATTTTTTAATTTACCTGAGGTATACAGAAAGATAGGCTAACATTTCTAATAATCCTTTTGGCTTCAGAATCCTTTACTCTGTTTCTCTGTCTATATACAGAGGAGTTTTTCTTTCCTTAAGTAGACCTTTTTTTTTTTTTTTTTACACATTTTACCCAATCTGGAAGTTAAACTCCTGGAAGACTTCCGCAAGGTATAGGAAACCAGTTTTTACTCATTTGAAAAATGGAGAAAGAGGATGTCTCATCTTGCAGACTCAAGGTCACATAGTGGTGTAAAGAAGTACATAATGTATTGGTTTCATTCAGTAGAAATGAATTCATGGCATTTATGGCCATGTAATCACCATTCTTTTTCTCACAACACTGAAATATTTACAGTGTTTTCCAACCTCAATTCAACTTTGTTGTTGATTACACTTCATATAATATATATCTCTGTTTCCAGAAAAATTCAAAAGCTGTAACAACAAAATGGAAAAAAAAAACAACCCACACTAATTGGAACAGCTGCTCTTTAGTTCCAGAAAAGGAAAACATGAAGAAAGCTACTACAAAGTGTATTTTACTCTTAGATCCTTTGGTCTTTTGTGATCATTTTCTCTGTACTTCCCTGTGATAATGAACATCTCCTCTACATTTGCTGCTCATAAAACTGCAAGTTTTAGAAAGTTGAGAAGTAACTTGTGCATCTCTATTTGACTTCTCTTGTAAAGAACTTCACTGTAACAGTTTGTATCTGTAATAATATTTATGTCGGTGTGGAGCAATTCAGGATCAAGGTCCCTGTAGAGCTTATGCTCTATAACTATTGCAAAGTCAGTACAGCCCTTTGTAAGTCTGACAAGAAAAGCTGCATGCACATATTAAAGTTTCCTAGCTTCCATCTTTTCATTACCACTATCAACACATAAATTATATAACAGTTGCAGAATTACATCCTCTATTATGAGAAATATTTATATGCACACATGCAGTACATTTTATTTCAGATTTTTTTTGCTGAACATCTAAGCTATTGTTATTTTCTGTATGCCTTTCATTTACTATGGGTGTTATTTGTTTTTCTTTAAATATAGATGCTAGTGGCAGGAAATAGAAAACAGTCAGACCAGGGCTTCTCTGGAGTGGAATTAATTGCTTCTTCCCTGATGTAGCATTTTCAGACTAGACAGGAATTAAGCGCTCCAGAGCATCATTTCTCAGTTGGGTGGACACAGAGAGCTGAAAAATTAATATAATGTTTTGGGTTGCAACCCACTTAAATTGCTGTGAGCCACAAATATAAAAAATGTTTATGTTATTTATGGTCAACAAACACACTCCCCCACACACCCCCACACCAAAAGCTCCATATTTTAGCCGGCCTGGAACAACCTGTAACTGAGTAGTGAACAATCCAGAAAATAGATTTCCATTGCTTTATCAGTTTCTATATGGTAAGGCTGTCTTCCCACAGCCTACACATTTTACTGTTTCATGGTTCTAGCTATTGAGAGCACATACTACTAAGAAAAAGAATAAAACATGCTAGCCTGAGCCATGGTCTCCCACTCAGGAGACCCTGGGCTGCCTCTCTCACTGCCACTGACCAGTTTATTTTATGGGCTAGCATAGAGTATATGGAGCACCTGTGGAAAAATCACGGTCGACAGAACAAAATGTTATGTCCAGCAGAAAGTGCAGGACTAATTTTGATCAGACCTGAACATTTCACTAACAAATGTCTATAAATCATTTCTGTGAAAGTCTTTCTTATCTGTCTCTCTCTAGACATAAGTACAGCTGTTTTACCGTCTAAAATATACTTTCTGCTTTTGGCAGTCTGTGATGAATTGCAATGTGCTTTTCTCCAGAGTGTATGATCACTGATTTAGTTCTTCCTTATAAAAAGAGGTGTTTAAAAAAAAAAAATACAGCTTAAACTATCAGGGCATTAGTTGCCATTTGAACCTGAAGCATCTGATATATTCATTCCTACTTTCTCCCAAGGACTTCTGCTATATATTCTATAAAGGGTACAAGATTGAAATAGGCTGATCATATGGGAAATGTATGTCTGTGACTAAAGTTGAGGAAAAAAGGAACAATGCTGTACTGAGATAAAATAAAATAAAGAAGTTGTGAAAGAATATTGTTAAAATTACTTTTGTTGTAAAAATCTGGTGACATGAGAATTAATTTAGATTTTTCAGAATCCTCCTTCATGTTGGAACTGAAGAGAAATGTTACTTACAACTCCTCAGGAATGATAAAAAATCTCATGGATAACATGATGTGAAGTGACACAAAAACTGGTTTAAGAGTATGAACTGACTAATCCAGTACTAATTGCATTTGCAGCTGATGTACTCATCATAATAAACACAAAAGAGCTTTTCACCTCCCATCACCCTTAGTGCTCCACCACTATGCTCACCACAAAGAGGTTCTGGTACATCCACTGTTACTCCAAACCGTTCCACAGGTCACAGATTGCTTAACTTAAATAGATATTTTAAAAGTAAACACACCTTCTTTAGATTTTTTTCTACTTCAACCTTGTGATGCGTCTCAGTGCACTCTAGAAAGGAGATATTCAGCAGGAATGGACTCTATGCTGAAGAACAAGAAACAAGGAGGAAAAACTGTGTTTTGAAATCCCATCTCTTTGGAGCTGGAATGTTTGATCCAGAGCCACCAGGATGTGCCTCTACCTTTTTGGGGCCCCCCAGCCTTCAAGCCTTTATGCTGAAGCTGTAATCTTGAAGCGTTCTTTAGAAGAACAGAGCAAATATATTTACTTTTGAAATCCATAGGAAGGCAGCTGTCTGCCTGACAACACAATGACATAATGGATTGAATGATTTCCTGCAGAGGAAAAGACCTGTGTCAACCAGGAGGTGGCTAAACCCATGGCTCAGATCAGGTGAAAGAGTGCTCTGCAGCTGAGTGACTGGCTTCTCTTAAAATTGTGCTTTCCTGAGAAAACAGGATAATTCAGAATTCACAGGAACAGAGAAAGGGTAAACAAGGCAATCCATAATGTCTCTGCAGCCCGATTGCCGGTATATTAGTGAGAAGACATGTTGCATTTCTGTAAGATATTAATATATAGACAGAAAGGTTACAAAGCATATTTCTAAAAAGAAGGAAATCTAGATTTCAAAAGTAAAGTTCTTATTTTTACAATACTAATAATTCTGTGCATGATTTTTAGTCTAAAAACTATGCATTTTCAGATGAGGAAATGTGTGTTCAGAAACAAAAATGTAATAGTTATATATCAGTTGAAGCACAATGAAAATGCAAAGGAAGAACCTAAGCAGTTATGGCTTTAGGTTCAGACCTTTCCTTTTCACTACTTTAGGGCAAGAATCAGTGTCAGGTGGACTCTTATTTATGTAAGAGCTACCAACGGAGATAAAATCAACTATCTGGTAAAGGAAGCTATAACTCTTGTTAGCTCAATTGAAAGTCACTCCTTGTACCTCTGGTGGTTTTAGTTGGTTGCATTTTCTGTGCTTCAGACAAACCACCATTCATTAGTTTGTGTTAGCAAGCTGCTGAGCAGTCCATGTGTTTTCTGGCTGCAGATTGTTTCATTCAATAGCAGGAAGGAAACTTAAAGTGAAAGCATGATGGGGCAGGGGAAAGATATCTGTTACTTCTGAAATCTAAAATTTACTGGTGGGTGTTTTTGGTTCCTAGTTTTGGGGACAGACAACCTGTCTTGTAGTAGAAGAGTATGAGCCTGAGTGGGTTTCTTGTTCTATCTTGTACAAAAGGCAAAATCCTAGTCTTGCCTCTCCTAATGTTTATGTCAAAATGACCATAAAAGCAATTTTTTTTTTTTTAAAGGGGTGCATAGCATGGGCATCAGAATAGAATTGTCCATGTATCAGGTATCATATGTTAGTTGCATATTTTCTTCATGTTAAAAACTTAATCCTAAAGGCTAGTTACTTTTGATTTTAATCTGTCATCAGCCTGAGGGGTGTGCTGCTCCAGGGGTTTCTTTCTTCTGTAAATACATAGCTCCAGCCGCTGTTTTTATGGGAGGATGGATGAGGTTGGTTAATAAAACTCCATGCAGGACTCTGAAAGCGTAAATACACATTTAAATGTCAAGTACTTCAATTTGTCAAAAGAGCTACAGTCTCCTTTTGAAACTAAATGTTGCCTCTGCTCTTCATATCCAGCCAGTATTGTTTTGCTGCAAATGTATGTTGGTTTTGCTTATCAAGATGTACAAGGTGCAATATATGTGTAGAAAAACATGATGTAGATTTGAGTCTAGGCCCATTAGGTGACTATTTGGGTCTATTTATATTTCTAAGTGGGTGCATGACTTTGTTAGGTAGGGATAGCCCTAGTCCTTGATATTATTTAATTTAGCCTTAAGCATTTTGTCTGAATGAAAAACGTTAATTTACAAATGAATTTCAGAGGACTCATGGGATTTGCATATTAAAAGACACCCACAACCTTTTTTCTCTTGCTAACAAGCATGACTACACATTGAGATTAATTAATGTGTCCTTGAATTACCTGGTAAGGCTTAGTAGAAACAAAACAAAAACATTTTAAAACTATGAAACCCAAACTTCATAAAATTAATACAAATTAATACTTTTAAAACTGCAAGCTGCATTTTAAAAAAATACTTCTTTACACTTAATACTGGTACTTAATCAGATATCTATTAATATCTATTAATATTAAGACACAACTTTGTCACCATTTAAAGGAAAACTTGACTTGTATGCCTATTACTGATACCAGTAGAAAGGTATTGCATATTAATATTCAGAGATAGATAAGTCACTTGAAAATTTATTAATTAAATTCAGTTATACAGTAATGATCAAGCTTGCTGCTGTCTGCACCTTTATTTAGACATATATTTTTCTTTAGTGCTATGCAGAATGGAAAAGGTATGCATTCTTTCAGCACTGCTAAGAAAAAGCAGAAAATAGCAGGAGAATTATGCTCTCTGGACCTTAATGCAAACTCTGTTTTCCTAGGACTGATCTTTTTTCACAGTTTTCTCATGCAGAACAGCTTTTTCAACTAATTTGAAAGATTAATATTGAGTAATTAGTAAGGGATATCTAGTTTAGTTCTTTGCTGTCATTCTCTTCATCTCCACAGACTTTGAAGGTTGGATTTGGTCATCCATCCATGCTGTGAGAAATCATTCATTTTTGTAACCCAGGCTGAACATCTCTAGACAAAGTTCCCAAAGATTTTGCACCACATTGTGAAATTTATTCTAGTGATGCCACGACTCTCACTATGTATCTACCCTTTTAGGGTGTTTTTTTTTTTTTTTTTTTACTAAGAGAAATGGTTCACAGTGTTTAAGACATTAAGAAACCGCTTTTAAAATCTGGATCAATAAATTTATGGGGAAGAAATTGCTTCTCCATCTTGAATTCCAGTACAGGAAGTGTTCCTGAGAATTTCACTCAGAGTTCATGACAGCTCTGACAAGAAGATTCAGAGCTATCACCTAATCATAGAAACAATAGAAACACATTTGATCATCTCACTTTTGTTCTATTGTTCATCTATCCCAGAGATCTATTTTATTTGCAGCTGACAAGGGGGAAAAAGACCCACCCAAAACTTGAGTAACTTGAAGTTTCCAAGAGAAAGAGAAAAGAAGGGTGAAATGAAGCTGCTGTGTTAGTGTTACGGTGGTCACAGCTCTTTCAGAACATGTGTGAGGCAAAACCAAACCTTTCAGAACTGCAGAAAACCAGCAGGTAAGGTCAGGTGTTTAATGAGTGAGGCAAAAGGAAGCAGTGCGGGTGGTGAGAAACACTAGGGGAACTTTTAAACAGATGGAGTCATAATATGGGTTAATACAATTCTACAACATTTTAGAAAAGATTCTCTGCACTCTGTGATTTTCAGTTTTTGAAACCAGGAAATGAAAGGCTAAGAAGGGATGTATCTATAAATACACCAGGACTGTTATTACTGGGGAGGATAAAGAGCTATTACAGTTAAAAGGCAACACTGGCACAGTTACAAATGGTTATAAACTTGAGCTGAATACATCTAGTCTGAGAATTAGAATAGTTTTTCTAACTGTCAGTGTGGTGGAACCACTTCTTAGTGCAAGCACCGGATGCATAAGCCTGAGCTAGATTTTATAAGAAACTCTACCAAATGTATTTCTGGGATTATAACCCCGAAAGAGGATTTGACTTGATGATGTGAGGAGTACCCTTTGAATCCTTAACTTTTAATTCCACGAGAAATAATGGAGATACTCCCTGTGACCACATGAGAAGAACTCTGGATAGGCAAATTCTCTGGAATTGTTACAGAAAAAATAAATTATTCTGTTCTTTTCAGGCTCAATCCTGGAAGATTTTAAATTTATGCCTTTGCTATTAATTCAGGTCAGTTCTTAAAATTCAAGTCTGCTGGAATCCTGTAATCCTTTCGGAGTGTTAAATTACCATCTCCAGGGTAACATCATGCTACGTGTCAGCAGTGTGCCCTTGGGGTGGCAGAGGTTATCCGCTTTTCTGTTTGTTATAAAAAATAAGCCATCAGGTAACTCCTAAGGAGATGCTAAGGGAGGAGATGGACTCTCATTGCAGCCTTCCATGATCTGGTGGGAAATTATAGCAAAAGCAGAGGGCAGACTCATCACAGGGGTGCAGAGCAAACGAGCAAGCAGCAGCCGAAGGTCACAAGCAAGGGAAGAAAGTCAGCTCCATTAAGCAATGCAATAGATTTCTCACAGAGATTGGAACCTCCATCCATTCAAAACCAAGCTGAACAAAGCCTTGAACAAATATCTGTAATTTTGGAATTATCTCCACTATGAGCAGGAGTTAGAGGTTTCTTTCAGACTACATTTTTTGATTGACACTGAGAATTGTTCACGAATTAAATTTTACTATGATTTTTCCAAGTACAGGTGTACTTCAGGTGCTTAA
The DNA here is from genome assembly GCA_009741485.1 of Malurus cyaneus samueli. Taxonomy (NCBI): domain Eukaryota; kingdom Metazoa; phylum Chordata; class Aves; order Passeriformes; family Maluridae; genus Malurus; species Malurus cyaneus. The sequence continues at coordinate 11,989,808 of CM019236.1, read as the reverse complement.
CTTAAATCATGTAAGGCTATTTCTAGATGCACATTGTAAAATGCCACTTTTGAAAAGCTTCTCTTCTGCCCACTAGGTCCAATAATTTTCTATCTGCTAAGTAAATATCTTCATGCAGATAATTCAGCTAAGAGGCATCATTAGAAGAACTTTGTGGCTGAGTTTACTCAGATTACACAAAATAAGCTTCTTGGTGACTTTAAGATTTGTTTATCTTCTTAGATGGTGTTCAGAGTGCTTTTAAAAGTTACCAAATGCTCAGTCTGCACATTACTAGTCGGACTCAAGACAGCTGTTGAAATACTTGAAGAACTAACACTCTATTTTAGGTGCCTGTTAATTCATTTCAGTGTTAGAGATTATATGGGAGAAAAACCCCATGAAACTGAACCCACAGGAATCTTGATTTTTAACAAAAAGACTGACTGGTTTCTTTTTAATGAAAGGAGGTTATGACCCTAACAACTGCTTTTCTAGGAGTCCCTTGTTATAAAATCTTCCATTTTCCTTTCTCTGTCTCCATGCCTCTCACATCATGGAAAACCCATTTCTATGAATTACTCTTATGTCTCATATAATGATACTTATAAAACCACATTGTTTTGGGTTTTAAGTTTAAGATTGTGCAAAATTATGGATATAAATAATAAAGTATGAAAATGGAATGTGTACAGATTCTCCAAAATGCTGTCAGTATTTGTCATTACTGAGTTATGTGTAGTATAAGTACTTTAAGTATGTTGCAATAACATATTTTCCACCCCCCTAGCTAAATCTGCAATCCATTGACATCAATCACCCAACTAGCTTTTGTGGAAATCAAAATCAGATTTTGACTCTGATGAGTACCATATATCAGTGATTTCACATTTCATTTGCATAACAGTGGACATACACAAACAGAATTGCCTCATAACAGTTTACCAGTTACTTTTCTCTTCCTAACTGCTCTAAACAGTGCAAACTTGACAACAGGGTCTGTTGTTGGACATTTCAAGATTTCTTTTCTCTGTTACTGAGCTCACAAAATGGAATATTCTCCCCTCAAAGAAGAGTCACTCCACTTTATTCACCATCAAAGCATGTTGTGCACTAGATCTTCAATGAAGTTACTAAATTGAAAGATTTGATGTATAAACAGAATTTCTTCAAATTAGCAAAAATACAAGAAACTTACATTTTTAAGTTATCAGCACTTATCCCTCCTTCAGAAGTGAAAGTTGCTGCCTACATAAAGTTAGTATTAATCAGCAGAAATTGTTCCAAACAAAATTTTCCTTGCCACATGCTCAGGGTTAGAATCCATGACATTTAGCCTGATATTGTCCGAAATTTAACATTGCTGTTACTTTGTAGGTATGAAATTTTGTGCATGTTTGAAGAAATTAAATTAAGGAAGGTATTATTAAATTACACTGAATGTTCTGAGAGTATCTCAATGAGATCAAAGAAGATTGAAAGTAGGTTTGGTCTCTTCTCTGCATGACAGGATCAGTAATGGAAGCTAAAGGAATAAATGGATTAAGGTATTGGAATGGGATGTTATAACTCAGTAACCTGGCCTGCTTTCACTGTCCAGGTGTGTATCTTCTGGGTATTCAATCATTTCATTTTGGAGTGTGCAAAATAGGGATTTCACCATGGTCTTTTGTGCTTGACTTGGATGTTTCGATGCACTTTAATACCAAAATTAATTTAACATGACTTGCAGAATGGTAAAAATAAACTGCCTGACAATCACCACGATGGAACAAATTCTGATAAATTAATTTGAACTCAGATTATCTAAACCTATTCAAAGTATGCCTTGTGTTTAAATTTTGGCTTTCCAGGTTAGAAATTAGATAAAAAAGAAATAGCATGGTGTTTGCGTATTAACTATAGAGCTCTATGGGTAGTTCCATAGAATCATAGGTTACAGAATCATTTGGGTTGAAAAAGGCTTTTGCAATCACCGAGTCCAACCCTTATCCCTGCCAAATCCACCATTAAACCGTGGGTCATGTCTTTTAGCTCCAGGAATGGTAACACAACCACTTCCCTGGGCTGCCTGTTCCAGAGCTTCACAACCCTTTCTGTGAGGAAATTTTTCCTAATATCCAGTTTGAACCTCCCCTCGTGCAACTTAAGGAAACTTGTTGCTTGGGAGAAGAGTCTAACCTCTGAACAAAGTTCATTTTCCCCCTTAAATCAGGTGTCTTCCTCCTGTTGCCAATGGGCCTGGTGCCATGAAAACTGAAATCAAAATATATCAAGCTTGACTATGTATATATTCCAATAAAGTTATTGTATGGATGAAATGTCTCTTCAATTTCCTTTGATCCCAGTGATAGAAACTCATCTTGTGGTTTGCCAAAATGAAATGCTAAATACAATCTCTAACTGAAAAGTGTCAGAGTGTCCACCCTGACTGTGTGCTTCTCTTTTCTAGTGTTGGTTGCAGCCACCTGAACTACAGGGAGCAGTGGCAGGGCCTCTCACACACAGCCTGACCCCACTAACCTTATGGTCACTAATGGGGTACCTCCACAAAAGTGTTACTTTGATTAGCGTTCACGAAGACATTCATTCCAACACAGAGAAAACAATCTCTGCCAGCTGTGACAGAACTGTGTTATCTAGGAATGTATCCTCAGTCCCTCCCCTTGATCAAACTGATATTTAATTACATGTGAGAAGGTATTCAACCACACAAGGTGTTTTACTGATAAATAAGATGAAAGACTCAAGCTCCTAAGAGTTGTTTAATAGCTGGAAAGTATGGAACACAAGAGGTACAGACCTTAATCACTAATGTAGCAGTCATTTTACTCTTTGCCAGTGCATTCGTTGGCACCAGGACACCTTTGACAAATCTCATTACTTAATTGCTCCTAAGGTACTTAAATCTCTCAATAAATCTGGGCTCCCATCATGACCAAAAATCCTTCAGGAGGTGGGTATGTAATTGTTACTAGTGCTTAATCTTGTTTTTGTTATAAGGATCCTCCATACATATTTTTAGAAATGAGAATAAGTTTTACTTTTATTTATATTCTGTCAATTTTGTATAACTCTGCTCTTGTGATATGAGTCCTGAGTTGTGGTATTTTGTGGTCACACACTTCAGATGTTTCCAGTTAGCTTGATAGACATGAATTTGAGGTTTCAGCAAGATCTTATTTAACACATGAATAAAAGGAGTAGGCTCACTTGAGAGTAACTTCCTCTTTCTAGTCGAGTTATTAACAGAATATTGTGCAATAAGGGGAATGAGTTCAGTCTTCACTATTCAGTAGTTTTAATAATGCACACATTACTCTATGCAAAAAAAAAAAAAAATGGAAATTATTCTAAAATTAAAGTAATTGAATCATGGAATTAAAAGAACTAAATTGATAAGCATCCTAAGGAACACTGTAATAATACATTTTAAATCAATAAATGGAATTGAAAAATTGAATTGAAAATTGAAGTGAAAATACTACATTCTTGTTGAATGAGAGCTTAACTCAGATTTCACTTTTCTCAGTAAATTTCCAAAGTACTGGAAAATTAATATACAAATTTAAGCTTACATTGAGCAATTATCTGCAGAGGAAACAATGTATGAAACACCTATTTTTTAAAAAAGACCCAAAACCCAACCAAAAACATGATCAAGAAAATAGCATTGGTATAAAAAAAAAAAGGGCATGTTATTCCCTGAATAATCCATGTTGAGGTAATCCACCAGGTCAAGGTGTTTCCCAGAGAAGTTAACACACCTCCTTCCTGCACTGACCTGGTCTAATCAATGCCAAATCAGTGTCTCTCCTCCCAATCCTTCCTGAGGAAGGACTCACCTCTGAACAACATGAGCTCTCACCCATGTGGGTACAACATTCTCATTCAGGTTTGAATTTCTAGAGAGACTTTATAGCTTCAGAATCACTGAGGTGCCTCCAGGTTGTTCAGACCCTCCATCTGTGCATCAGTCTCACATCCTGAGTATCAAGGAATTCCTGTCTTCTCCAGCAACCAGCATACTAAATTTATGATGCCGTCACTTGGAAGGCACCCAATTTCACTGATCTTTATGTTGCCGTCTTCTTGTCTTCCAGAATTAATTTTTCTGACTTTAGAACCTAAATCCCCAAATTAGGATGCCTATTACCCATATGGTGAATACCTTTACTGAAACAGCAGACTGATTTTAGAAAGCTGTCAGGGTTTTCCTGTCCCACAAACAACAGCTTAGTATTTGACAGTACTCAAGATCCACTCACCATGAAAATCAAATCTGCCAAAACACACACACTGGAGTTTTATCTTGGTTAACTGAACCAAGAATGAACTCCTGCTTTGTGAAGATCAGATCTGTGCCCCTGGTGGCCAGTCACAATTCAATATACTTAGGATGTATCCTAATTTTTCATTTGGCTACTCAAGAACATCCAAGTTAACCTGTTCAGATTCTGACAGCTCAGTATACAATGTAACATCTAATCATATATCAATTCTTATTGCCTGTTTTATAAATCAGATTGTGGAATTATTAAGGACAAACAGCAAACATTCCAAATAAGTAAACTTACGGAATCATTGTTAGTATAAATGGAATATTAACAATATAATCAATGAAATATTATTAGATAATAATTTTTTCACGAAAAAATAAATTAAAACAGTGTTACAGAAGATAAGTCTGAAAAGAATAAAAATCAAATTCACATACAGTGTGCACATAATTATTTCCTGATGTCTATGCTTTTTTTTCATCTTATGCAAGCCCTTTCATTGCCTCTTAGAGTCCTAATGTTGACAATGTCCATTTGATGGTGGTGATGGACTGCACAGTTATGTCCTTTGCCAGGTGCTGTTGTGCGTGTGCGTGTATAAATAATGTCACAACTTGCTGACTTGACCAGAACAGAGCCATTTTTAAAATACTTATTGGAGAAGTATTGCAGTTGCAAGTAAATCTGACATAATATTTGTAATGAGCCCCAGCAAGATATCAAAGCCAATATCAAAGCCTGTTCATATTTTTTAGGGACAGTTGGACAGCAAACCCTGGCAAAGTTTGAGTTCTATAAGTTTATCTGTACATTGACACCAAAACTGTGTAAATTGGTTTGATATCACTCTGTTTCTGTCTCATCATTTTTCTGCAGTGAAGGGGGACCCAGAGTGGTTCTACTTGATTTATTACATTTGCATTTACTACATGCAAAGCCATTGTACCCGTGTAAGAGAATGCTACCCAGGTGACAGTCACTTTATCTTTTTTTTATAATTATTTTGTAAGTTGTAACTGATTTTCTCACTTATTTCAGTGACAATCCATAGGCCATTACAGTGTTCCTGACTTCTATTAAATGTGGGAGCTTACATGCTAGTGATTCAGCAAAACCTTTGTTATTTTCACCTTCATGAGTCATCACAAGTTGTTTACATCTGAAGTACCAAAATAATGGAATGTACAACTACTCTTGATTTTCCCAGCATAACTGTTAAAATCTACTGTCTAATGGTAACCTACAGTTTGCTAAGATATTACTTCTGATGAATTATTTGGCAATCAAACATTAGGTATTTAATTGTCATAACAGGTAAAAAATGTAGCTTTACAGAGCTAATGTGTGGTAACTTGCGGCTGTGGATTCTACATGGACTTTTTTAGGAATGAGGATCAGATATGGTATTGCCATTGATTTTTTGTACTTTAAATTCCCAGCTGAATATATTCAGACAGGTTGGCTATTCTGAATAGTTGTCAATTCTTCCATCAGGGTACTCATTAGCTTTTTATTTTTTATTTATAAGGACTGCAACTAGCATTAACTTTTAGTGCATTAAAAGTAGAATATTAAGACATTCTAGCTGGACCAGCATTTAGATCGATCTGAAATATCCGTAAGTGCTCAGTTTGGAAAGAAGCTGATTTAAACACTGTGCTGCCATAAATAGCAGCTTTTAAACAGACATTTATCTTGGCCATTTAAAAAATTCCCAAGGGACTAGGGAGACATTGATGAATGAAATATCCATAAGGGAGTACAGTGGAGTCTTGCTATGGTAAACTGTGTAGGCCAGCAGATTTGGACTGACATGCTTATCTACAATTTCTGTAATAACTCTGCCAAAATCACCTTAGACTCCAATGCTGTACAATAATATGATATTAGTGCAGATGATAGTATAAAAAAAATCAAGAAAGACATTTTCAAGAACATGAGCTTTAATTTAAATCAAGTGTCTTCTGCTAAACTTTCTCAGCAACTACAGCTATTTCTACACCAGTGCCCTGGTTTAACCATTAATTATGAAAGATTGCAGGTTATGAAAACTCTACACAAGCAGCAGAAAAATGTTTGTCAGATCTAATGTCTCCTGCAGGCCGCAAGGGAATATGTGACTGCTTGTGGGCACACAGAACTTTCCTCCACTGAACATTCATCAGTCAAGAGGGCTATTTGAGGGACAATATTCACACTGATTATTGTCAGAGAATTTGGGAGAATAGACTGGAGACTCAGGCACGAGGGCATGGTGTTAATAGAAGCACTCTGAAACCCTCTCTCGACACCTGTTGCTCTTCCTGGGTAGCTTAATAAGGGCACCCTCATCCTTTAGTACCAAAAGCCAGCCAGGGTGAATTCTTACAACGTTGCACTTTATATTCATGACCTCTAAATTCTTCATTGCTGTTCCACAGTGTGCCCTCTTTCCCTTTCAATATGGGAGCTCACATCCATTAAGAGATTAGTATTTCCATAGGCTCTCCACGGCATTGCAAAGCTTTCCAGAGCAGAAAGATAACTTTTACAGGTAGCTCCTTATTTTGGTTACCCACCCTATCAGACCTACATGGGACTCCAGGTTCCCTGGATCAGAAGTCATTATTTCAGCCAATTGTGGTTATCAGCAACAGAGCAACAGATGTAAAACACCTTGCATTAGTCTGAAAAAACTGACATTAGCCAGATCAAATAAGCATAAGCAAATCTGCCTGCCTAAGGTCTCGTGAGAACGATTTATACCATAAAGTACCAGCAGAGAATGCGCTGGTGAGGAGCTGTTGTCCTGCAGGCCCGAGCCAAATTTTATCATTTTCCTTCTGCCAGCCACACAAAAATATGTTCTGAAAGAGAAAAAGCTGAAAACAGCTGCCTCAAATGTGCAGACTGCAGACAGAATGTTAGGAATACCACAAGATAATGATCACACATGGTTTATTAAATGCTCAGGAAGAACTGAGACAAGCTACAATTTTAATGACAGCTTAAAAACATTGTACCAGTATTTCTTCTACAGTAACAGCTCAAGTGAAAACACCTGCTAGTTTGTCTTAAGAATCTTTAATATAGCAAAAGTGAACCTCGGAGGAAGGAGAGGGACAAGACAGAAAAAAAAGCAGAAATTTTTTTTTCAATATTATTGAGGCATAACATCAAAATGGAAGCTCTGTGAAATGTTGGTGTTCAGCAGGCAATAACAAAGAAAATTAACCTCTTGTACTATGACTGCTCTTCTTTGTGACTTCTCATTTCATTTTAATCATGCATTTGTGTTTGTAAACATATTTAATCACACACATTCACAGATAAAGACTCTGCACTGACCCTTTAGTGCTCTGCTGCAAGACAGCTTTGCAAAGTGCAAGTTATGTAACATCATCATTCTAACACACCTCGGACATTGCTGATAGTGAGTGCTTGGAAAATGAGCTCACGTCCTCACTAGGGCTGCACCAGGAACACGGCTTCATTCAGAGGAAAGAAACTCTCCTATGTATTTCAGATAACCTCTGCCCCATCCCGTAATGTGACAAGTTTTAAAAAGTGTCCCACCTACATGAAAAGCCAAAGTGAGATCTTCTGTGGAGATCAAAGAGGTGTCTATAACATAAAAGAGATCTGAAAATCAAGGGACAAGATTTCATAGCAGACTGTGGGGGGGAGGATGTCCAGCTGAACCTGATAACTCAGGCTGAATGACAGAGAATTGTCTTCTTCTCTGCCATTTCTCCCTCCCAACACGAAGGGGAAGACAATCTACATAAACGGGTAGTCAGTTCTAGGCGTGTTAAATACTATTTTTGTTTAATTGAATTTAAAGAGAAAAATGGAATTTTGAAAGTTCTGATTTTGTTTAATATTCAAATACTTCTCCGGGGTATGTATTCTGTCTCATGTACATGTACTGAGATGATTTTCCCTTTCCAAACAGTTTTTTGACTTATATTCTTAGATTTTTGCAAACATGTAAATTCAGATCTTTACAATACACTTAAACAGCTGGTGTGCAGTTCTTCTGAGTGCAGGTGTTGCCTTTAGATGTAGTATTTCTCCTTAGATACTGACAGCTTTAAGCTACAAAAATAAATCTTATTTAAAAAACCTGTCTAGACTAAAAGAAACACTAAGCACAACTTAATCTGAATACTTAAAAAACCAATGAAGATGATTCCTTCAGATAAGTTCTGGACCAAAAAAAAATCTTCAGATCTTTCGAATCTAAAAAATGTCTCTGGTCCTCCTGAGCAGATAATACAAATTCAGGATGTACCAAGCCCATTGAGTACTATCTTCTCTCCTAAACTACTTTATAATTTCTTTTTCTGATCAAATACCTTCTCTCTCTGCTTTCAAATATTTTGATTTTATTTTTGTTTTTTGCTGTGTGTGCACAGAGGGACTGGAGAGCAGATGCATTCACTGAGAGCTGTAACACTGTAAATGAGAAGTTGTTTTAATGATGCTTAATCTGCATCTTTCCAAAAAATAGCTGCTCAGCTGAAGCATGGAACTTAATATTGTAGCTGATTAAAACCACACATTTTTATCAGGAGAATTTTAAACTCTTTGATTTTTATCCCTGAAACTTAAACTATTGAAGCAGTTTGTTATCCTGTTATGTAAGGGATGATCATTAGAAAAAAATGAAGTTATATAAACAAAAACTACAATATAAAATGGTTACTCCTTGGTAAATATTGCTGGGTTGTGATTACCACAAGAGAAATCTCAAGATAGCAAAAATCTCAGACTCATGTTAAAAAAAAAATCATATTTCCTTTATCGCGGAGGAAAGAATAAAGAATTAAGGGATAAAGTCTTTAATGTTCAAGCAATCTTTTGAATTTTATTAGCCGTGTAAGTGAGGCAAAAGGCATTACCTGTCAATTTGCAGCTTAATGATCATTTAGATAAAACTGCATTTTAAACAAAAATAAAGAGAATAGAAAACGACCTGTTCAATTTTACTACACATGGAGCCAAATTCACTGTAAATCAGTGGTCCTTAGATCAAGCATTCAATTTCTTCTTTTTAAATGTGTATTTTAAAGAGATGAGCTTACATGGGCTTCATGTATACATTTAAACTCCCCAGGCAAAGCTATTTTATTACTGGTAATCACATTAAATGTAAGGAATCTATAGAAAAAAAATATTTAACGTGGGATGGAAATGGAAAAACAAATGACATATGAAGTGAATGAAAATGCGGCTTGATATATTTTTTAGGTGAAGCCTGCCAGTGAGAGGCCATTGCGAAAACGAAGGCTCTGTCTCTATGGAATCTATAAAAATGCAGGAAACATTGAAAAATCAGTGAATTGAAGATTCATCTCTTGAGTCAAATAATTCAAAAGGCAAACTAACATCTCCTACATGAGGACTTGAGTTCTTTTCAAAAAACTGATCCACTACTAAGTGACGAGCATTTTCAAAAAATCTCGAGCTCAAATAGTTTTTGTGATGAGGTATTAAACCCAGAGGTACACAGACTTAACCCCAGCAAATTCAAACTATTCAGCCAGCTTTTCAGATTAATTTATTCTGCAGATTTACAGAAGTGGCTAAAAATATTCAGGATTACACTAGCTAAGAATTGATGTCTTACAAGTATGCAACTTTTCTAATAGGTTTACATTAATATCTGCCTCCTGTCTGAAGAGTATGGAGAGAGAAAGAAATCCACAGTAAACAACCCAACAGCATAATCCTGCTATTAGAGGAGAGAAGGGCTGTCTTGAATGGCAATGGGTATAGCTGCTGGCAAGGTGATTAGCAGTACCACTAGCACCTTTAATCTAATTGGACTCATGCATGCAAGTTAAATTATCCTCAGGATTTATGTCACTTAAGAGAAAAGCTGAACTGAATCAAGCATTTAAAACTTATTTTTGGATCTGGCTCATTAGACCACCTGGGATGGAAATGTGCTGATCTGCTCTGATCTGCACTGACCCCCATCAGTAATTGTCTCTGCAGCCCAAAGGTGCTGGGCTGACACAGGAGCTCTGCACAGCTGCTGGGATCTTCACAGCCACCCCTGCTGCTCGTGCTAAATTGAATTAACTTGCTCCTTAATGCATTGGAAATGCTGACAACTCACCCTGATCCCAGTGACTTGCACACTGCATGGTTTCTAAAATTCAGGGGGAAGGGAGCTCTCTTCATTTCTCACCAGATTTGTTATGCCATTTTTCACAATTATATTTTTGAAAAATTACATTTTCACTGTGAGGCTTCTGGCTCTTAGTTGAACCAGAATCCATAACCAGGATTATTGAATTGCTATAATTTTAATGTTTTAAATGATTACTAGTTTTTCTCTGTTCTGGGTAGGACACTAATACCCTGACAGAACCTGGATTCACAGAAGATCTTCTACCGTGGTTGAATCAATCCTTTCGAAGACACCCAACTATGATCATGAAGCTACTTGTGAAATGTGAATTCAAAGATCTAAAAAATAGTTCTGCTTTCCCTCGGTATCTAGGTTCTTGTCAGGGTATTAGTGTCCTACCCATGCACAGAGAAACTAGTAATCTTTAAAACATTAAACATTATAGCATTCAATAATCCTGGTTATGGTTCTGTTCAACTAAGAGCCAGAAGCCTCATCAGTGAGAAATGTAATTTTTCAAAAATATAATGTGAAAATGGCATAACAAATCTTTGGTGTAAGAATGAAAGAGAGCTCCCTTCCCCTCTGAATTTTTAGAAATCCATGCATGTGTGCAAGTCACTGGGATCAGGGTGAGTTTGTCTAGCATTTCCAATTGGCATTAAGGAGCAAGTTATTCCATTTAGCACGAGCAGCAGGGTGGTGTGAGATCCCAGCAGCTGTGCAGAGTCCTGTGTCAGCCCAGCACCTTGGCTGCCAGAGACAGTTACTGAGTAGGGTGTTCAGTGCAGATCAGAGCAGATCAGACATTTCCATCCCAGGTGGTCTAATGGCAGATCCAAGGAATAAGTTTTAAATGCTTGATTCAGTTCAGCTCTTTCTCTTAAGTAGACATAAATCCTGAGGATAATTTAACTGCTTGCATGAGTCCAATTAGATTAAAGTGCAGGTGGTACTGCTAATCCCTTGCCAGCAGCTATACCCATTGCCATTCAAGACAGCCCTTCTCTCCTCTAATAGCGGATTATGCTGTTGGGTTGTTTACTGTGGATTTTTCTTTTTCCCTTTTTCCCCCTTTACCTTCAAGACAGGAGAGATTTATTAATGTAAACTCTATTAGGAAAAGATTAGCATACTTGTAGACATCAATTCTTAGCTAGTGTAATCTGAATATTTTAGCCACTTCTGTAAATTCTGCAGAATAAATTAATCTGAAAAGCTGGCCTGATAGTTTGGATTTGCTGGGGTAAGTCGTGTACCTCTGGGTTTTATACCTCATCACAAAAACTATTGAGCTCGAGATTTTTTGAAATGCTCGTCACTTAAGTAGTGGATCAGTTTTTTTGAGAAGAACTCAAGTCCTCATGTAGGAGATGTTTAGTATTGCCCTTTTGAATTATTTGACTTCAAGAGATTGAAGTCTTCATTCACTGTTTTTCAATGTTTCCTGCATTTTTATAGATTCCATAGAGACAGAGCCTTCGTTTCGCAAGGCCTCTCACTGGCAGGCTTCACCTAAAAAATATATCAAGCCGCATTCATGTCACTTCATATGTCATTTGTTTTTCCATTTCCATCCCACGTTAAATATTTTTTTTTCTTAGATCCTTACATTTAATGTGATAGCCAGTAATAAAATAGCTTTGCCTGGGGAGTTTAAATTATACCCATGAAGCCTCATGTAAGCTCAATCTCTTTAAAATACACAGTTTAAAAAGAAGAAATGATGCTTGATCTAAGAACCACTGATTTACAGTGAATTCTGGCTCCATGTGTAGTAAAATTGAACAGGTCGTTTTCTATTCTCTTTATTTTTGTTTAAAATGCAGTTTTATCTAAATGATCATTAAGCTGCAAATTGACAGGTAATGCCTTTTGCCTCACTTACACGGCTAATAAAATTCAAAAGATTGCTTGAACATTAAAGACTTTATCCCTTAATTTTTATTCTTTTCCTCCCGATAAAGGAAATATGATTTTTTTTCTTAAATGATCTTGAGAATTTTTGCTATCTTGAGATTCTCTTTGTTGGTAATCACAACCAGCAAATAGTTTACAAGGAGTTAAACCGATTTTTATTGTAGGTTTTGTTTATTAACTTCATTTTTTTCTAATGATCAATCCCTTACATAACAGATAACAAACTGCTTCAATAGTTTAAGTTTCAGGGATAAAATCAAAGAGTTTAAAATTCTCCTGATAAAAATTGGTGATGGTTTTAATCAGCTTACAATATTAAGTTCCATGCTTCAGCTGAAGCAGCTATTGTTTGGACAAGATGCGATTAAGCTCATTAAACAACTTCTCATTTACAGTGGTTACAGCTCTCAGTTGAATGCATCTGCTCTCCAGTTCCCTCTGTGCACACACAGCAAAAACAAAAATATAAATCAAAATATTTGAAAGCAGAGAGAGAAGTATTTGTAATCAGAAAAAGAAATTATAAAGTGTTTAGAGCAGAGAAGATAGTACTCAATTGGGCTTGGTATCCTGAATTTGTATTATCTGCTCAGGAGGACCAGAGACATTTTTTAGATTCGAAAGATCTGAAGATTTTTTTTGGTCCGAACTTATCGTGAAGGAATTCATCTTCATTGGTTTCTTTAAGTATTCAGATTAATTTGTGCTTAGTGTTTCTTTTAGTCTAGACAGGTTTTTTAAATAAGATTTATTTTTGTAGCTTAAAAGCTGTCAGTATCTAAGGAGAAATACTACATCTAAAGGCACACCTGCACTCAGAAGAACTGCACACAGCTGTTTAGTGTATTGTAAAGATCTGAAATTTACATGTTTTGCAAAAATCTATAGAATATAAGTCAAAAAACTGTTTGGAAAGCGGAAATCATCTCAGTACATGTACATGAGACAGAATACATAACCCCGGAGAAGTATTTGAATATTAAACAAAATCAGAACTTTCAAAAATTCCATTTTTTCTCTTTAAATTCAATTAAACAAAAATAGTATTTAACACGCCTAGAACTGACTACCCGTTTATGTAGATTGTCTTCCCCTTCGTGTTGGAGGGAGAAATGGCAGAGAAGAGACAATTTTCTCTGTCATTCAGCCTGAGTTATCAGGATTCGCTGGACATCCTCGCCCCCCACGTCTGCTATGAAATCTTGTCCTTGATTTTCAGATTTCTCTTTTATGTTATAGACACCATCTTTCGATCTCCACAGAAAGATTCTCACTTTGGCTTTTCATGTAGGCTGGGACACTTTTTAAAACTTGTCACTTCGGGATGGGTCGGGCAGAGGTTATCTGATACATAGGAGAGTTCTTTCCTCTGAATGAAGCCGTGTTTCCTGGTGCAGCCCTTAGTGAGGAGTGAGCTCATTTTCCAAGCACTCCACTATCAGCAATGTCCGAGGTTGTGTTAGAATGATGATGTTATCATAACTTGCACTTTGCAAGCTGTCTTGCACACAGCACTAAAGGGTCAGTCAGAGTCTTTATCTGTGAATGTGTGTGGATTAAAATATGGTTTACAAACACAAATGCATGATTAAAATGAATGAGAAAGTCACAAAGAAGAGCAGTCATAGTACAAGAGGTTACATTTTCTTTGTTATTGCCTGTGAACACCAACATTTTCACAGAGCTTGGCCATTTTGATGTTATGGCCTCAATAATAATTTGAAAAAAAAAATTTCTGCTTTTTATTTCTGTCTTGTCCCTCTCCTTCTTCACGAGGTTCACTTTTGCTATATTAAAGATTCTTAAGACAAACTAGCAGGTGTTTTCACTTGAGCTGATTACTGTAGAAGAAAATACTGGTTACAATGTTTTAAGCTGTCATTTAAAATTGTAGCTTGTCTCAGTGTCTTCCTGAAGCAGTTAAGTAAACCATGTGTGATCATTATCTTGTGGTATTCCTAACATTCTGTCTGCAGTCTGCCACATTTGAGGCAGCTGTTTTTTCAGCTTTTTCTTCTTCAGAACATATTTATTTGTGTGGCTGGCAAGAAGGAAATGTATAAAATTTGGCTCGGGCCTGCAGGACAACACGCTCCCTCACCAGCGCTTCTCTGCTGGTATTTATGGTATAAATCGTTCTCACGAGACCTTAGGCAGGCAGATTTGCTTTATGCTTATATTATCTGGCTAATGTCAGTTTTTTCAGACTAATGCAAGGTGTTTTACATCTGTTGCTCTGTTGACTGACTAACCACAATTGGCTGAAATAATGACTTCTGATCCAGGGAACCTGGAGTCCCATGTAGGTCTGTAGGGTGGGTAACCACAACTACAGGAGCTACCTGTTAAAGTTATTCTTTCTGCTCTGGAAAGCTTTGCAATGCCGTTGGGAGCCTATGGAAATACTAATCTCTTAATGGATGTGAGCTCCCATATTGAAGGGAAAGAGGCACCACTGTGGAACAGCAATGAAGAATTTTAGAGGTCATGAATATAAATGCTGCAACCGTTGTAAGAATTCACCCTGGTGGCTTTTGGTTACTAAAGGATGAGGGTGCCCTTATTAAGCTACCCAGGAAGAGCAAACACAGGTGATCGAGAGAGGGTTTTCAGAGTGCTTTCTATTAACACCATGCCCTCGTGCCTGAGTCTCCAGTTTTCTCCCAAATTCTCGTGACAATAATCAGTGTGAATATTGTTGATGCCCTCAAATAGCCCTCCTTGACTGAATGAATGTTTCAGTGGAGGAAAGTTCTGTGTGTCCACAAGCAGTCACATATTCCCTTGCGGCCTGCGAGGAGACATTTAGATCTGACAAAACATTTTTTCTGCTGCTTGTGAGAGTTTTCATAACCTGCAATCTTTTCATAATTAATGGTTAAACCAGAGGCACTGGTGTAGAATAGCTGTGTTGCCTGAGAAAGTTTTAGCCAGAAGACACGTTGATTTAAATTAACGCTCATTTCTTGAAAATGTCTTTCTTTGATTTTTTTTATACTATCATCTGGCGACTTAATATTCATATCCTCTTTGTACAGCATTGGAGTCCTGAAGGTGTTTTGGCGGGGGTTAATTACAGAAATTGTAGATAAGCATGTAAGTTCCAAAATCTGCTGCCACACAGTTTACCATAGCAAGACTCCACTGTTCTCCCTTATGGATATTCATTCATCATGTCTTCCCTCAGTTCCCTTGGGAGATTTTGTAAAATGGCCAAGATAAATTCTGTTTAAAGCTGGGCTATTTTATAGCAGCACAGGTGTTTAAAATCAGCTTTCTTTCGCAAATGAGCACTTACGGACATTCAGATCGAATTCTAAAATGCTGGTCCAGCTAGAATGTCCTTAATATTCTCCTTTTTAATGCACTAAAAGTTAATGTAGTTGCGAGTCCTTATTAGAATAAAAATAAAAGCTAGATGAGTACCCTGATGGAAGCAATTTGAAAGCTATTCAGAATAGCCAACCTGTGCTGAATTATTTCAGCTGGTGAATTTAAGATAATTACCTATACAGTACCTGATTCATCTCTGCATAGAACAGTTTCCACTATCACCATCATTGAAGCATATTTGTGTATTTTTTACCATTAATGGGCATGCGAGTTAGGATGAATGGGGGGGGTGGGAGGGGGGAGGACAATGTATTTTCATGTTACAAAAATCAATGGAATACCATATCTGATCCTCATTCCTAAAAAAGTCCATTGTAGATCCACAGCCGCAAGGTTCCACCCACATCCCAGTAGCTCTGTAAAGCTTCATTTTTTACCTGTTTATACAATGTAAATACCTAAATGTTGAGATGCCACAAAAAAATATTCTCAGAGTAATACATGCTTTATAGAAAATGTAGGTTTACCAGTTAGACAGTTTTAGATTTCTAACAGTTTATGCTGGGAAAATTCAAGAGTAGTTTGTACTTCGCATTACTTTTGGTACTTTCAGATGTAAACCAACTTTGTTGATGACTCATGAGGTGAAAATAACAAATGGTTTGCTGAATCAACTAGCATGTAAGCTCGCCATAATTTAATAGAAGTCAGGAACACGTGTATGGCCTATGGATTGTCACTGAAATAAGTGAGAAAATCAGTTACAACTTAAAATAATTTAAAAAAAGATTAAAGGTGACTTGTCACTGGGTAGCATTCCCCTTACCGGGGTACAATGGCTTCTTGCATGTGTTAGTTAATGCAAAATGTAATTAAATCAGTAGAACCATTGGGTCCCCCCCTTACTGCAGAAAAATGATGACTTGACAGAAACAGGAGTGATATCAAACCGAATTTACACAGTTCTTTGGTGTCAATTGTACAGAGAAACTTATAGAACTCATAACTTTGCAGGTTGCTGTCCACGTCCCTAAAAAATTATTGAACAGGCTTTTATTGGCTTGATTCTTGTGGGGCTGCATTCAAATATTATGTCAGATTTTACTTGAACTTGCAATACTTCTCCAAATAGTATTTTAAAATGGGCTCGTCTGGTTCAAGTCAGCCAAGTTGTGAATTATTTAGTTACAGCACATGCACAACAGCACCTGGACAATAGGACTTAACTGTGCAGTCCATTCATCCATCAAAGTGGAAATTGTCACATTTAGGGACTTCTAAGAGGCAATGAAAGGGCGTTGGCATAAGAGTGAAAACAAAGCATTAGACATCAGGAATATTATGTGACATGTATGTGAATTTTGATTTTTATTCTTTTGCAGACTTATCTATCTGTAAACACTGTTTGAATTTTTTCGTGACAAAATTATTATCTAATAATATTTCATATGATTATATTGTTATTTCCATTGTTATTACCTACAATGATTCGTAAGTTTACTTATTTGGAATGTTTGCTGTTTGTTCCCTTATAATCCAGCAATCTGATTATTAAAACAGGAATAGAATTTGGTATATGATTAGATGTTTACGTTGTTATACTGAGCTGTCAGGAATCTGAACAGGTTAACTTTGGATGTTCTGGTAGCCAAATGAAACATTAGGATACATCCTAAGGTAATATTGAATTTGTGACTGGCCACCAGGGGCACAGATCTGATCTTTCACAAAGCAGGCAGTTCATTCTTGGTTCAGTTAACCAAGATAATAAAGACTCCAGTGTGTTGTGTTTTGGCAGAATTTGATTTCTCAATGCGTGAGTGGATCTTGAGTACTGTCAATACTAAGCTGTTGTTTGTGGGACAGGAAAACCCTGGACAAGCTTTCTAAAATCCAGTCTGCTGTTTCAGTTAAAGGTATTCACCAATATGGTAATAGGCATCCTAATTTGGGGGATTTAGGTTCTAAAGTCAGTAAAAATATTCTGGAAGACCAAGAGACGGAACATAAAGTCAGTGAAATTCGGGTGCCTTCCAAGTGATCGGGCTCATAAATTTAGTATGCTGGTTTGCTGGAGAAGACAGGACATTCCTTTGAATACTCAGGATGTGAGACTGCAATGCACAGATGGAGGGGTCTGACAACCTGGAGGCACCTTCAGTTGATTCTGAAGCTATAAGTTCTCTAGAAATTTCAAACCTGAATGAGAATGTTGTACCCAATGGGTGACGAGCTCATTTGTTGTTCAAGAGGTGCAAGTCCTTCCTCAGGAAAGGATTTTGGGAGATGAGAGACACTGATTTAGCATTGATTTACCAGGTCAGTGCAGGGAAGGAGGATGTGTTAACTTCTCTGGGAAACACCCTTGACCTGGTGGATTACCTCAACAAATGGATTTATTCAGGGAATACATGCCCTTTTTTTCTTATATACCATGCTATTTCTGATCATGTTTTTGGTTGGGTTTTGGGGTCTTTTTTAAAAATAGGTGGTTTCATACATTTGTTTCCTCGTGCAGATAATTGCTCAATTAAGCTTAATTTGTATATTATTTCCATACTTTGGGAATTTACTGAGAAAAAGTGAAATTGGTTAGCTCTCATTCAACAAGAAATGTAGTATTTTCACTTCAATTTCATTCAATTTTTCAATTCCATTTATTGATTTAAAATGTTATATTACAGTGTTCCTTAGATGGCTTATCATTAGTTCTTTTAATTCCATGATTCAATTACTTTAATTTTAGAATAATATTCCATTTTTTTTTTTTTTTTGATTAGATAATGTGTGCAATTATTAAAAACTACTGAAAGTGAGACTGAACTCATTTCCCTATATTGCACAATATTCTGTTAATAACTCTATAGAAAGAGGAGTTACTTCTCAAGTGAGCCTTACTCTTTTATTCATGTGTTAAATCAGATTCTTTGCTGAAACCATCATAATTCATGTCTATCACGCTAAACTCGGAAACATCTGAAGGTGTGACCACAAAAATTACCAAACAACTCAGGAACTCTATCAACAGAGCGAGTCTATACAAAATTGACAGGAAATAAATAAGAAGTAAACTTACTTCTTCATTTTCTAAAAAATTATGGATGGAGGATTCCCTTTATAACAAAAACAAAGATTAAGCACTAGCTAACAATTACAATACCCACCTCCTGAGGATTTTTGGTCATTGATGAGGAGCCCACGATTTATTTAGGATTTTAGCAGTACCTTAGGAGCAATTCAAGTAGATGAGATTTGTCAACAGGTTGTTTCTGGTGCCAACGAATGCAACTGGCAAAAGAGTATAAATGACTGCTACATTGTGATTTCAGGTCTGTTACCTCGTGTGTTCCATACTTTCCAGCTATTAAGACAACTCTTTAGGAGCTTTGAGTCTTTCATTCTTATTTATCAGTAAACGACTCTTGATTGTGGTTGAATACCATTCTCACATGTAATTAGATATCATTTGATCAACGGGAGGCGGCTGAGGATACATTTCGCTAGATAACACAGTTCTGTCACAGCTGGCAGAGATTGGTTTTCTCTGTGTCTGGAATTGAATGTCTTCCACGCACTCAAACTGACGCTATCAAAGAACACTTTTGTGGACAGGTGGATACCCCATTAGACTGGACCACTAAGGTTAGTTCGGGTGGTCAGCCTGTGTGTGAGAGGCCCTGCCACTGTCCCTGTCAGCTTCAGTTGGCTGCAACCAACACTAGAAAGAGAAAGCACACCGTCAGAGGTGCGGGACACTCTGACCCTTTTCAGTTAGAGACTTGTATATTAGCCATTTCATTTTGGGCAAACCACAGATGAGTTTCTACTCCACTGGTTCAAAGCGAAATTGAAAAGGACATTTCATCCATTACATATAACTTTTGGGAATAT
>CM019236.1:11948807-11970259 GCA_009741485.1 Malurus cyaneus samueli | reverse complement strand
TTCTGTGAATTAACACAGGAACTACACAACATCTCTAGGATGTGCCAATAACATTCACACAAGTGAGAAATTAATTACAGGAAATTATAATTCTGATCCATCACTCTAGTGGATAAACCATATTCATATGGTTTATGAATACTATTACAACCTGACCCTCTGCATACTCTCTGGAAATTCCTCTCAAAGTGGAATCCCACAGAGGTCATCTACAAGGTGACTGATGGTGTGACTTGCACCTTCTGGAGAAATGCAGCAGAAAATTTAGAAATAAAGCATAACAAAAAATATTTTATGTGTATACTTTTAGTCTACAGAAAAGATTTACAAAGCTTTGCAAATATTCTGCAATGTTCTTGTTTCTCATCTAGTCTCATCCTCCTGAATGTTTGGGATACAAGAAAACTTTTGGCATTTCAGTCTAAATGGGGTCTTTCAACCACTTTTCTTTCCAGGCTCTCTGTGTGGTCATTCTGAAGCACTATAACCTTTGAATGGTTATTCAAATGTCAAATATTGTTCCTGTCTTTCCTAAGGTATTGTATGGAGACACTGAGGTTTTGCAGGGACTTAGAGCTGGAGCGTCAGCCAGTGTCAATATTCCTGCTTTTATCTCAAAAAGGTTTTAAAGGTCAATGCACAGTAATGACAATGCACAGTAATGACAATGCACAGTAATGACAGAAAAGTGTCCTCAAGAGTGTCACAATGATGGCAGTACCACAATTTCAACAACCACTTACAGGGAAATGGTAAAGTAAAAATACCTTCCAGCCTTGTTTTTGGTGTCCATTCTGCTAACAGTTCTAATGTGGTGTTTGCTGATAGCTCATACTTTCCAGAGTGCTCTCCCAGGCAAACACTGAAAGAAGCCACAACAGGATGTGCACGTCCTAAACCATATTCCTCTCTGCAGCAACTGCATCATGGTTCCCATAAATCTTGAACATTTTAAGGAAAAAGGAGTGCAGGTCTCTCTCCACAGGTCTCTTGCTTACAGAGGGAAAACACCTCTTTCAGTTTGACCCAGCCTCAAAAAGCCCTTCCCCTTCCCATTTGCAAATGAAAACATTAAGTTTACAATAGAACTTCTATGAAATCCTAATTTTTTTTCTCTTTACTTTAAAACAGAATCTTACTTCTTACTGCTTACACCTGGAAAGTTTTTCAGAGAGTTTTGAATAATTACTAATAATATAATGATATCTTTCTTTTTCTTTCTTGTCTTTCTTTCTTTCTTTCTTTCTTTCATCTTTTCTTCTTTCTTTTTCTTCTCTTTCTTTCTTTTCTTTCTTCTTTTCTTTCTTTTCTTATCTGCTTTCTTTCTACTTATCTTCTATTCTGATCTTCTCCTTTTTTCTTCTTCTTTCTTCCTTCTTATCTCTTTCTTTTTCTTTCTTTCTTTCTCTATTTATCTTCTTTCTTCCTTTCGTTCTTCTTTCTTTCTTCTCTTTCTTTCTTCTTTCTTCTTTCCCTCTATAAATTCATTTTCATTTTCACATTCCTTCGTTTTAAGCTGTTCAAAAATGTAAGTGTAAAACAAGCTCAGCCCTGTGAGCTGTTCTCATGTTTCACTGGTAACATCTTCCTTTTGCTTTCAGCATAATCACTTGCTCTCTGTGGTCTAGCCCATCCTTTATCTTCCACACAATTCATGAACTAATCCCTATCTTCTCTCTTTTAAATGATTATTGTCACATCAAATGCTTTATTGAAATCCAGAGAGATTACATCTACTTCATTTTCCTTGTTTAACATGGTCTTATTTTATCAAATAAATTTATCAGATGTGTCTAGTGCTATCCCTCTTTGATGAGTACAAGATGGCATTCACAGACAGATCCAGATATTCCCTGATCATATACATTATCTATTTACATTTCTTTTCCAACCCAAATGGACCCCATCACTATAAGACCATTTTACTGGTATGAAAGGTCACATGTTCTTACTGTGATCCAAATTCATAAAATTTCTTCTAGAGATTAATTCTAATTTCATTCTTATATTTTGTGATCCAAATCACTCTGAAGATCCCATGTAAGTCTAAAGGTGGGACTAATAGCAGTAATGCAAAATATCAGTGGTATATTCTCTGGAAAAACTGACTTAAAAAGAACTATACCTGATAGATTTTATTCACAATAGTTATTGTGGCAGAGGCATTTTTCTACTAAATCCCCTTCTGGAGAAACATTAGGTTTTACGGAAAACTGATGTGCAGTTATTCCAGTAATGTCTTCTCTAGTCCTACTCTTATGCAACTCAGACAGTGCCAGTAGCAAGAGAGAAGTGTTCCAAGAAAGAGATAAATGAAATGTCACCTTTGAAGGAATATAGGATTTGTCATTGAAATCAGTATATTCACTCTCTACAGCAAATACACGGTCCTATTCTCAGATGAGAGAGTATTTCTGATACTTCAGAGTAAGGACATAAATAAAAATAATAGAACAGTTAATGTACATGACTGCCTAATAAAATTCTTCCCTGACATTCACAGTGGATATAGTGAAGAACCCATGAAATATTCTTACATCAAGTTTGAGCTGGTGTCTAAGTGCATACAGGATTAAGGTCAGACTAAATATAGGTGTGCTAAGATCATTGCATCTATGAACCAACAAATCACACTGGAGAATATAAAATCAGCCAGATTCTTGGTTCAGAGTTGAGAGAAAGGAATTAAAACTACTTTTAAAATTTTCATCAGTTCATATGCTCGAAATCCAACCTCTTTCTTTTCAGGGTTTTCTTCCCTCTTATGTCACACCTGCTTCAATAATTACAGGAACTGATTTTTCAACTATCTGCCAGAGTAGATTTGGGTTTGGATGATGCCTTTTCTTTTTCTATTACCAGATTGGAAAAGGGGTTTGGAACCGAAAATAGAGATAAGAAAGGAGTTAGGAAAAACTGTGTTCTGTACTCAGTCATCATGTATATTATGACATTAAAATGATGCCTGAGATAATCTTGGAGAGGATTCTAAAATTGTAACATTTTTTCCCTCTTCCAGCTAGCTGAAAAAAACCCCCAAAACTTGTTCTTTTAACGGAGAGAAGGAGGGTATTACTAGAAAGGAATAAGTAGACAATCACAGCACAGAAACTTGGTGACTTGTTGACATTTACACAGGAATTGTGAAATGTAGACCAAGAAGGTCATCACACCATGTGTGACTTGAGTAACACCTAAGTCTCTTAATGATATGAATGTATCAGAAGTTGTGACTGTGTATGCATTTTAGAAGGGCAGAATTTGTCCCATCATGTTGTCTGGAGAAAAGTATGACACACTGTAATGTGCTTTAATTTATTCTCCTGTGTGCAAACTCATTGTGAATGCAGAAACAGACATTGTGGTGATTAGATTTAATAGGATTAGGGCTCCCTGGTGCCTTGCTTGTACAGTGATTGTTCAAATTCTTGTAGAAGGAGCATTTTCATTTCATTTCTTTGTAAAATTCAAACTTCATTACCTCTTCAGCTCATTTATAATTTAATTCATTGCATAAAATTTATTTCCTCTTCTAATAATTACACCTCTGCTTCACCTTCCTAACGGTGCTGGTTTCAGCTGGGTTAGAGTTAATTTTCTCCCTAGTGGCTGGTACAGGGCTGTGTTTTGGATTTGTGCTGAGTACAGAGATGATAATAGAGATGTTTTTGTTATTGCTGGGCAGGGATTGCACAGAGCCAAGGCCTTTTCTGTTTTTCCTGCTGCCACACTGGGAGGAAACTGGGGGCTCAAGGGAGGATGGGAAGAGGCACAGCTGGGACAGGTGACCCCAGGTGCCCAAAGGGATATTCCAGGAGACATCATGCTCAGTATTTAGAATGGGGGGAAGAAGGAGGAAGAGGGGAACATTTGAGTGATGATGTTTGTTTTCCCAAGTCACCATTACATATGATGAGGTCCTGCTCTCCTGGAGATGGCTGAACCCTGCCTGCCCATGGGAAGGGGGGAATCAATTCCTTGCTTTGCTTTCCTCGTGTGTGCAGTTTTTTCTTTCCCCATTAACCTGTCTTTATCCCAGCCCATGAGTTTTCCAGCTTTTTCCCTTCCAACTCTCCCTGATCCCACTGGTGGAGGAGAGAGTGAGTGGCTGCCTAGGGCTTGGCTGCAGTCTCGGGTTACACCATGACATGAACGAATGATTTCTCTTTTTTTATGGTTCTCTCTGTATCAGGTTTGGTACTTTTGGTCTGTTGCTGATTTTCTGTTGCAATTCTCTCTTTATCTCGTCTCCTACTCACTACGAAGCCCTTATTCCTTGTAACTGGATGTTTCTGTGTGTACCAGTAGTGAATTTCTTAAACATTGTCTGCAGCGAAAAATTCAATCTCCCCTTTTGTTCAAGCATAACTTCACTGGAGAGAATAAACAGATTAAAGGGAACAACTGTCAGATAGCACAGACCCATTTTCCTCTGGGTATCTGTTATGCTCAGTTTTGGCCAGGAAATTATTCTCATTTCTATTTCATATATACAACGGTGACTTAACTGCTCCAATGAACAAACAGAGGCTGCTAGGTCATTGTTACAGGCGTGAGCAGGAACATATTTCTGGCAGACTGTTGCAATCCGTAAATTTTTGTTGGGATTGGACAATCCATCACCACCAGTTCAAGGTGCCTGGTCTTCTTGTTTTGTTGTCACTGGTCTTGCCCAGAAGAAGACAGAGCTGCATTTCTCACTGATGCTCTGTTTCACTTTTAACAGGAATTGTGAGATCTGTTGTCAATGTATTGGGCATCTTCTGGAGCTGCAGCAGAGAAGTATTTTTAGCATTCGAGTCCCTTCTTCACCTTAATAATTGACCACATTCTCTCATATTTGTGTTTTATAACCAAAGCAAGACAGAAGCCATGTCATCCCTCCTGTATAGAACACACTTAGCTCAACAAGAAATCAAAGCAAAGGGATAGCGCCCTTCTAGAACGGACCATAAAAAAGAACTAAATTAAGCCACATTCAGATGACAGCTTTTAAAATTATACTCTGCATATGGGCCAGAGAGTGAAATACAGTATTCTCTTTAGTAAACTGATGTAATCACAGGTCTATTCTTCTTAAATATGCCCAAAAAATGGTTTCTAACATCTTCTCACTACTAAGGCAGTGGCTGAAAAGTTAGTTTATTAACATGGTCTTAGGGGCTGGGTGCAATCTTGGCTTGTCACCCAAAGCTCTAGAGATGAAAAATTCCATTTCAGAAAAATAAATGCCATTATTTTTTCTCCTAAAGATCAAGGCAGAGGTTAACAGTCAGGGTCATTCTTGTCATATAGCTTTGTAGGAACGAAGCCTAAAGCTCTCAGTTCTGTTCTGCTGTGTTCTGAGCTCTCTCAGTTCTGTAGCACCTTTGTTCAAGACCCACAGCCTTTGCAATCTCTCCCTTTTCAGCCACTGACACCCGTCTTTTACAGGTAAAGTGGCTGCCCCCCAGTTTGCGATGCAGTAGCAGGATATTTGATTCCAGCCTCACCTCCAGTTCTTCAAAAAGTATAAACTGACCCTTGAAATACTGCATGGCAGAGCTTGAGAGTACAAACCCATCTGCAGACAAGACATCTGCTCCTCTCTCCTCCCCAGAGCACGGAGGCCTCTTTGGTAGGATTTGCACCTCTGCTTGTCTCAAAGCATAAGTGGGTGAAATTAATTAATTGATGGTAGAGTAAAGCTTAATGAGCTATCAGTTATGCTGGGTTTTTTTTGGTTGGTTGATTGTTTTGGTTTGATTTTTCTGTTTGTTTCTTTCTTTTTTAAGATTTAGCACCAAAGCATGAAGTGCATCTGTTAATGGCAATTCCAAGCTTTTTTTTCTGTCACACTGTGAATCTACAGTTGTGAAGGTTCCTACTGAATATGATCAGGCTTAGAATGCCAAATGGGCTAAAATCAGGATAAATCCCAACCACACCCAGCTCCTCTCTGAGGAGCAGCTGGAACACAAGGGGATTTATTTTCTGCCAAGCGTGACTATACTCTTCATACAACAAGTTTCATTTTACCCAACATTAAATATAAGTTGATAGTGATAGGTAAAAATAAGAATTACTGCCATGCTGCTTGGCCTGTAATACCTGATCTTTCACATGGTGAAGGTAACATATTTTCACCATGTCATTTGTGTACTTTTCTGTACAGTCAGCCAGGAGGTTATTAAAATCTTCAAAATAACTAAGAATGAGCAATGTACGCTGTATATTGCTAAGCTATCTTGTGGTCACTTCTATGTGAGTCATTTTATAAAATATATGGATTTTAGTAACTATGTAGTTATAAAGTGCCATTCTCTCTGGAATGGGATATTTGGAGGTTATTTTTTTTTTACATTGCATTCAGCATGGACTGATCAGCTACAGTGTGGGAACACATTTCTCCTGCTTCATAACACTCCCAGATGGTGAGATAAAGACCAATGCAGTTGAGATTGAAATTAATTACTTTAGCATAAGTAACTGTTTTTGTAACTCTGGTTTCATGAGTCATTATGTAAGATATGGTAATATTCAGGCAATGCATGAGTATAATTATCAGTAGTAAAATGACAAAAATGCCTCTAATTAAAGGAAAACAGAAGGGTGAACAAACACAATATTACAAAATGCTTCCATTAAAGCCAAAGAAGTATCTTGGCAAAATGAATCTTGGATATCAATTTCATGGACAGCAACAAATATTAGTAATTGAAAGAGAAAAAAAAGAATACCAAATAGTAACTGCTATTACTTCATGGACTTTCTAATCTGACTAAAACTTTTAACACTGCTTGACAGACTGCCTCAGTATTTTTTCACATACTTGAAACTATCTCTAATCAATTTTGTTACAGCTTTCTAAAGGACTGGAATCTTATGAAGAATCCTTATCACCTTTTAAATATCTTGGATCAAGTATTACTGCTGAATTTTCTGTTAAGAATTATGTAAATCAAAAATCTTATGAAACTAATATAGGAATTATATACGGCTATTTTTTATAACATTCACTTGGTTTTTGAATCATTATCTATTAAAGATAAGTGTTCAAGGGTGCATTATATGCTAGAGTGATAAGTTGATATGGGGTTATTTGATTTCCTATAGGTGAATATTCTGATGACCAGTTTGTATCACTAGCTTCTGGTAGTGGCATTAAATGCTCTTGATCTTCCTTCATATTTTTTATTCATTTTAAAATGCTGTTTAGTTCACAGAGCTAAGCTTAGCATTTGTGTCAAGTAAATGCATAATAGATAATGATCTTGTTTTTTCCCTTCCCTAAATTCAGAGGATGTAATAAAGATTACTTTGGCTTTTGCCTATCACTTGGAAATTGGTAGGGAACTTAATTTGTGAATTACGAAACCTGTGGGTTTTTCCAGGTGTTATTTCTAGTGACATCCTGGGTAGTTTTGTGACTAGCAACAGCTTCAGTGTTTAGTTTTTGGTCTAAGATGGCGCAGTTGAAAAGAAGTTCTCATATTACAAAATAAAATGAAGAATCTACCAGTTTACAAATCATTTCAGCTCAGCTAAGGCAAAAGGACTCAGAGAGAGGAAGACTCAGTGGGTCCAGAGTAACACAGGACAATAATACAGGGAAAAGTAATTATTAAGCATAGAGGTAATTTGGAAAGACATTTGCACTGCCCAGTAACTAAACTGGTTGTTCTCTGCTTTCTTAATTCACCTTATCTTTTCCTACTTTAACACTCTCACTTTTCAATGGTAATATTTAAGTTGACCAAAAAAATATTAATTAGAGCTACATATTTTGCCTTTTTTTTGGGGGGGGAAGACAAATCACTTAGATTAATGGAACTGTTTATTTGAAAACAGGAGAGGCTAAATCCATATATGTAGCCTCTCTTTCTTTACAGAATTGGCAAAGGACATTTTACCTTTTCTTTGTGAAAACTTTTAAGTTGCATGTGAGTATTCTTAAGATTAAAACTACCTATTATTGATTTAAAAACCTTGAATGACTGAAAAAGCATTTCTGTAGAGACTAACTTATTGATTCACTATGCTTATTGTAAAAATTTTTTAAAATATGACATTTTTTATAGATTAATCTAATTTCTATAACCACTAAGACTTCTGATAAAATACAGGTCTGTCTACTACCAGAAAGTTATTTTCCAAATAGGAACCATAAGATCACCTGTTTAATTTCCTGTGGATGACCAGACCAAATTTCTCTAGTGAATTACTGAAAACCTGCTTCTAACATCCTAGATCACCATCTTTGCTCTTCCTTAAACATAGGAAACTTGAGTAAACTTTGTGTAGTTTGACAGTGACTAACAGACATCAAACCCAACACAAACATAGCTGTATATCCATTCCTGATATTGCCTTGGTATTTTCACACTGACATATTCTAGAATGCCTTTAACCTTTTATTCTACATAAAACAGAGCAATTTTACTTGGTTTTGGCTAGATTGAGAGCACCTTTTTCACCTATTAAGCAAAGTAGGAGCTGACAGATCCTTATAGGTCAGTTTCTGCCTGAGTGATACAAACCCACTTTTTCAAGGGGACCCCCAAGTCTTTTTAGAATAGCTGAAGATTCAATCTTATTCTAAGTAATTTTATTTTTATGACTGTTCAGAAGTTAGGAGTTAGCTCACCTTTACATCCTGTGGGAAGGCAAACACCAGATGTGTTTATTTTCTTTACTGCTTAATGTGATTGGTGCTCTTAAAGCACAATGGCTTAGGTCAGCCAAATAAAGAGATATTACCTTCCCTGCTGCAAAGTACCTCTTATCCACATTCAGCAGTAAATCGTGCTGAGTCAAGTTCCATCTTTGCCTGTATAAAAAAAGAGCTTTTTCTGTAATCTAGTACAGTTTCCCTTCTAGCCTTCTTCAAAGTGGACTCAACTCTACAAGAATTGGTGTTCATTAAGAAGAACCTATAGTATAAGGAACATAATTACACGCAATCCTTACATCAACAATGTACATTACATTTTGTTACTTAAAATTTATTTTGAAGAAAAGGTGTATTTTGCCTCCTATAAGAAAGAGAAGGCTGTCTGGCTTCGTTTCTGGCATTTATTTATCTGACTAGAACTGAAAAAAGATCGCTTCAGAGGAGGACAGAGTGGAACCTGAAGCTGCCATGGTGTACACTGATATCTTTAGTACTGCCTTATTTTTATTTGCATTTCAATAAATTATATACACTTTAAATTCAAAAAGAGAATAACAGAGGCCTACAGGTGTGATATTTTCTCCTGGAGAACTTCAACTCAGTAGAGAAAGTCTAAACAACCTCATCTAATATGAAAGCTGAATATATCTAAAAATTGGCCCTGCTTGAAGATGAGGAGAGAAACGTCTGCAGAGGTGCTTGCGCCCTGAATAATCCTTATAGTTATGAAATTGTGTTAAATTCTGCATAGATGCTTAGTCTTAGGAAAAAAAATGAGATGAAATCCATATGTGTCTCACAATTTCATTTGATTAAGGAGCCCTATTTGTGCTAGAATTTATTCGGCAGCATGAAGCTATTCATGAACATTGCACTAACATGCATTGGATGCACATTCGCCGGTCATCAAATAACTCTTGGGAACCCAAGAGCTAGGAGCTAACATGTGGCATTTATAGACTTTCTTTGTGATCTGTTTGTTCACTAACAAAGGTGCAAAGGCATTTTTCAGCTGTGCAGCTTTGTGCCATGAAAGGTCTGAATTACTTTGTTTGGCGATTGAAATAATTTTATACTCTATTTGGTTGTATTCTCTTAAATGCTTGTCTCTTTCTAATTTCAACATTCAAAAAAAAAAAGACAAAAAACTGTGAGTTATTAATCAAAATTTGACAATTTTAAAATTAGAAACACCATATTTTTTTCCACTACCATGTGTGTACAGATTTTAGGTATGCAGTTGTTTTGGTTGAAGAAAGGCAGTCACTTGCCAGTTGAACAACGTCATTAAAATTGGCGAGGATCCATCATTCTCCCAGGAAACACAGCACACTCGTGAAACATGATTACCTTGAATGAATCTGTCATTTCACAGTCCTGAGAACAACATAATTGTTGTCTCATGTGTGATTCTGTTTCAGTTTACTTTACCCTAAAAAAAAAAATAAAAAAGTGTTAAAGCCTACTATTCTTTAACCAGGTTTGTTGGGGCTTTTTGTGTTAAAACTGGATGCATTTCAAAGATTTGTGTGAATTTTAACTGTAACATGTTCAAGAATCCCTTCCCACTTCTGTGAAAACTGACACCTCCCTGTTTAAATAAAAGCGAATTTTCATATGTGTTTTAAGGACTGACAAATCCACCCTGCAGTCTGGCTGCATGCTGCCAAACATTTTGGTGCATTAATTTGGTGTCTTCATTCAGAATCTGCATTAAACTGAGCATCTGTTTGGAACATTCCAGAAAGCCAAACCCCTGCTTTATGTGAACTTGAACCTTACAATTACCAGCTCATACTGGTTTATGCCAGTGAAAGATCTCATCCATCAAACAGAACAAATAGAAAGAAGTCTGTTCCAGGAGGACAATTTACCTTAACATCCCAACTTGTAACCTTTTTTCATCAAATGCACTACTTATAGCTGTGAATAATTAGTTTTAAACCCTGATGTGGTAGTTTGCATGGATTACATGTAGTTTCTGTCTATGACGTGGGCCCAAAAAATGTACATAACATAGGGTGCAGGAATCTGGAATACTGACTTGCATTTTCTTTCTTTTCTGTTTCTTTCTGTTCAGGAAGCTCTGCATAGCCTGAATAGGGTCCTCCTTGTTTAGACAGATTTTGCAAGAAACTTTGAGTTTGAACCAAAGCACTGTACAGCCACTTTTCGCTGTCAAATGAGCTCCACAGAGGTATATGTGAAATTGCTTTACATGCTCTCAAACCACATTGTAGCTATCAACACTATATATGTTCTCAGTCCTACACAGGGTCTTTATATTAGATATTATATAATCATTTCTGCTTTGCCACCTTTTCTTATGTCTTAAAATCTGCAAGTGCTTTAGAATATTTGGCTTCATAGAATTCACATGTGCTGAGCTTTTTTGAGGCGAGAAAAGAACCTTAGCAAGTGGACTGAAAAGTTCCCAGTATAACTTAGAGATAGTAGGGGCTTGTAGATTTCTAAATCTGTAACAATACATGGCTTTTTTGGAAAAATGCATTTCATGAAAATAGTTGCCTCTAAGAACAAACTTTTTGGATTTACAAATTATTTTTTGTTTTATATGTTTTGATCATGATGTAATCGTTGTTTCTCATTTTCTTTGTGGTCATATAGTCCACTATCAGGACAATTCTGCATGTTCTTTTCATTCATGTAGAGATAACTGGCAAGATTAAGGAATTTAAAACATAACATTGTGCTTCTAGGTCATTTCATTATTAATCCCATTATTTAGAAGACAAATCTCTTCAGGCTGGATGTTGGTATAGACATAGTTTGATTCTAAGCATATTATACATAAACCCTTTTGCTTTTTTTTCCACCAGACTGCTGTATCTTTAGGCTTTCTACAGCAGCATCAACATTGTATAAGGCTGCCCCAAATATTTCCTTATATAAACATTGCCTTAAGTAAAAATTGTACCCCTGCAGTGCAACATCTCAATTGCGTACATTAGATCAATGATGAAATTGGTACACTTACAAGAACAAATCTTTTACAATTAGTCTGAACTGAAAAAAAAAAAGCTCTTTCATCCCTTTTCCAACTCTTATTCTTCCTTATAGGGCTGAGTGGCTTTAGACCCTTTGTTACCAACCCAGGTTTCTTTGTCACATGCCTCCATGCCACATTAGCATGTGGCACCACACCACAATAAGTAAAATTTGCCAGGTCATGCAGGGAACATACAACAGGTTTTGGATAGTACTTGTCTAATTCAAAGAAAGATCTCATCTAGATTCACATCAAGATTCAGAGCTTGTTCTCATTCATGAATTAGAAAAAAATCAGTGCAAAAAATCTGGGAAAAGGGTCTGAAGAAGGTCGAGGGAGTGATCTAGCAGCTGTTTTTGGTTACCTAAGACCTCATAGGTACACAGTGAGAATAAGGGGCCACTGACACAGGTTGGAGCAGGACAGACTCCCTATCCAGAGGCTCTGCTGAGTATCCATCCCTGGACGTGTTCAAAACACAACTGAGACAGTTCCTGGGTAACCTAAAGTGACCTCACAGCTGGCTTCACTGGGGAGGCCAGGCTGGCCAATTTCACTGCTTCCTTCCACATAAATATCTCTTGATCTGTTCCACAACACTGATGTTCATCGAGTTAGAAAAAGCTTACATACTTTTAAAAAAAAAAAAACTGGAATAATAAAGCAATGTCTTATATGTTTCTGAAAAAATTTCACAATAGACGATACTTGTAGTCTTTTGTAAGAAAAATTATAGCTCCAGTATATAGTAAATTATCTGCTGATATTAGATTTCTCCTAATACCATATTTAGACAGACCTCAACTGAGTAGAAAACTGTTTTTGTTTTAAAAAAGAATTCAGGTTTTCCCTGAAATAATACCTATAAGATAACTGTCAAAAATTTAAATCATAATATAATAAATATAAATTATAATATAAACTTTAATGTAAATTGTATATCCTGAAATAATTTCTGACATCACAATAAATACATTTTTGCTATCTCACTTTTTCAATAATTTTGGTTCTGTAACTAGCAGAAATGTCTATAATCCAATTATGCAAAAGCTTACTTTTGGACTTTATTATCATTTTTAAGAAGGCTACTAGAACATTCTCAACTTTCAAAACATTTAAGAATGCACAAAAAGGTGAACAAAAATTAACAGAATTGATGACTTCTGACAAATATTTTGTTTTGATCAGTCTTTTTGGATGAAATTACTTCCAAATATTTAAATACTATCCAACTAGCTACACTCTGAACTCTGTAAAAACCAAGCCACTGCTGTTTCTTAGATAGTAAAGACAGGCTGATAAAAGCTCGCTGCAACAGAAATTCCAGTTCAGCTTTTATAGGTATCTAGACTACATGAACGTCACCTCTCTCCCCTCCACTTTCCCTCCCTTCTTTGTCCTTCATTGTCAGTCAATCACAGCCTAGAAGGTGAAACAATATTAAAGTTAGCTGCAGTATGAAAGTAAGCTCCAATTTCTGCAGCCTTTTTAATTTTATCTCTGCTGATGGTCTTTAAGACCTAAGGACAACATGAAATGAGATCCTAAGGACAATGCTATTGTTGTTTACTTCTAATGGAATTAATTTTGCATATTTTTTTCATAGTTACAGGCACAGAAATGTCATTTCATTATTCTTTGTGAGGGGATGAAATAGAGTAGATAAAGACATAAAAGTACAATAAAGACATAAGTAGATAAGAGTGAATAATTCACATTTCACCAATGTCCCTCTTTATGATGGATATCCTTCTTATCAGGTCCACATTTGCTTCTAGCCTGGCACTATCTGACTTCTATTACTGCAAATTATTTTTGGGAATATTGAATTGTGGTACTAAATGCTAGAAAAATGACTTAAACTTAGAGTATTGCTTTCACACCCAGCTAAAGCCCTTGCACAATCCTTTTGTCCTATTTTGCCTCAGTGTTCTGTTTGTCATGCTAATGAATGTTTGCAGAGCATACTTGCCAGCAACCCTAGGCGGGATCAGCTCTGTCTGTGCCATAAAGGCAGCAGGGAAAATAGATCTGCTCATGGAAATCTTCCTAAAAAGCAGCTCATGGACTCAAGGGCTGATTTCAGAACAGTTTTTTTTTTTTTTTTTTTTCTCTATGACAGTTATTTGCAGCATGAATGCTTGCAGACACCAAAGTGGCATCAGGGGAGTATCAGACTGAGCATATATAGAAGCAGAGATATATCAAAAATACCAAGCAAATGGTTTTTTGAGTGCCTTGGCTATGATTTGATCCAAACTAGACCAGATTTGCAAAAAAAAAAAAGAAGGATCTCACCTAAAACGAGGTACATTTATTTGTACATCCAAAACAGAAGCAACCCGTTGTTCTGAATAGGGTAAAGTCCTGCCAGAT
Source organism: Malurus cyaneus samueli (assembly GCA_009741485.1). NCBI lineage: Eukaryota > Metazoa > Chordata > Aves > Passeriformes > Maluridae > Malurus > Malurus cyaneus. Next base: position 11,956,220 of record CM019236.1, on the reverse strand, counting down.
CAAGGAAAACAGAGCAACAGAGAGAGTAGATTTCCAAATCCCTGAGTAGGGCTGTGTCATGCTCGTTGCGTTCTTCACTGGTAATAGAGCTGCCCAGGACTACTAAGATAGTAAAAAGTCCTTGGGACTTCTTTATGGCAACAGGATGATCAAATATTTCATTATACTGCTAAAATTTGTGCTGTTGTGCATATAATTTGTGAAATGCTTTGGGATACAAAAGGTGACCTCAGCTGTATAAATGAAGTCAAATTCCATATGCATTTTTTGCTCCTTCTTTACTGTATTTTATTGTAAAAGATCATATTCCTGATCTTTAACCATAAACACAGGAGGGATGGAAAGTAGTTGCTATTTATTATAAGCTTTAAGACTTTGCAGTAATTCAAGATGTGCAACAGTCTTTAAAAGAAATGGTAACTGGAGATTGTCCTATCTAATTCCCTGGTGTCAGATTGTTAGAATGTTTCAGAAAGTGGGAGAAGCAGAAAGGACAGGCTATTAAAAGCACTGGCAGTTTTCTTCCTCTCCTGTTAAATTGGGAGGATAAATTTATCATGCAGCTACAAAACATGAGTTTTATCTGAGTTCTGCTATCCCTGAGTCATAGTAACTCCAAAGGACCTGTCAGTGGCACCAATGGAAAAATTATTGCAGAACAGACTCCAGTCAGTGAAAGTGAAGAAATAATAGAATTACCTTAGAGAACTTGACATTTAAATAGAGAATACATGCATCAGCATCAAGAAAAAAAAATCTCATCTCTAACAAGTGTTGAGTTTCTTCAGATTTCATGTAGTTGGTAATAAAAAAAAAAGAGTTGTAATTTTCATCTTTATGTGAATACTTATGAGCGCAAAATCCAAAAAAAAAAAAAAAATCAAGAATGCAGAAACAACACACCTATTAAACTTGAAACATGATCCAAAAAAACTTAAAAAAACAAGAAAAGTATAACTTGCTTGCAGTCAGTAGTAAAAAGACTGATATTTTAGGAGACTTTTACAATCTCAACACCCTGTCTTCGCTTAACAAGGTTTTCTGTGCTTGAAAAATCCAAATATAGTGTTCCACTCATCATTAAACCTTCCTCCTAAAAGAAAGATTCTTTGTTCCCTTTGATGGAACACATACTCTGAACAAAAATTGCAACAAGAGGGAAGCTCGTTTGACAGATACACAATCAAAAGCTGCATCTCGACATGAAATCATTCACACCACCTAGTTGAGAAAAACAGTCCTTGCCCTTTTTTGAGACCAGAAGAACTCAGTGACAGATATTCGGAAGCAGAAGTGCAGCCTAACTGTCACCCAGGAGTCATCGAGCTTGAAAACAATTGCCTGCCATATTTATACGTAATTCATGTAAGTTTGCTCATCGTTAGTACATCATCCATCCTCCCACTTCCCGCTGTCCCAAGATGGGAGACATGACAGGGTAAGTACGATTAAACAATTTACTTACATCACTCCAAAAGCGTCCTGAATTTCTCAGAAAGTTCAAAAGCAGATGAAATATTAAAACATCAAACTTACTAATTGAATAAAAACTTCTGGATGATAGACCTTTCTGCTACATCACTACCTCAGCATGTTAATTCCTGATTAGTTACAGCAAATCACTAAAAATACCACTGCTGCATGTATCCTTTTGGATTTTGGGGAGATCAATGAGGTACAACAGATTCTAAAGGATTTTCAGTTTCTAGTTTTACAACAGTGGCATGATGAGATCCTAAATATCCTTTAAAACTACCATTTGTACTGATGCTCGTTTTCGGCAATAAATCTCTGAGCTTTCCCATGAAAATAAAAAGGAAAAAAAAAATAAAAACAGCTAAAGATAGAAGATCCCTTCTGAACATTTTATCTTAGCTGACAAACTCATTTTTCAGTTCAAACCACTTTGAATTAATCTTTTGACTGTTCCTCCACAAATAATTTTTCCTAAAACCATATTAGAAGGGGCAGCAAAAAAATGATACATTAACTGCAGACAGTTACTAAGTCTAAAAATGATCTGCAGTCTCTCTTTGAACATGTCACCCACAAAACAGACAAAATCTTCCAGCTTCTGCTTTCTCTACAAGTTTGGAGCACAAAGACACCATCTTCCTATAAGACAACTCGTTATAGCTGTCACAGTTTCTGTGTAACTGAGAAAAATTTGCTGAATTTCAGAGAGACCTTGGCAACGTGGCAAAAAAGTCCCTTTTTTGTTATCCCAAATAAAAAATAGTCCAGTTTAAGATAAATTAATACTCTGTTTTTTTCGCGGAAGGTACAGCAACATTGCTTGAACAGAGTCGACTGGAACAATTTATGGCTAAAGGTAGCAAAGCCTTGCAAAATTATTTTATTGTCTGTTACAGAGGGATAAATAGACTTTGAGTGAAATTAATTCTGTCAATGGGAAAAAGTATGTTTTCTGTAATTCCTTCTCATTTACCACAAAACAATTTCCTGCAAAAACACATTATAAATTCATAATCCCCAACTTCCTTCTCCCCAGCATTTCTCTCTGAGGTTTAATTCCACCTTACACTTTAAGTCACTGAAAAAGCTATCACATATACAAGGCATCTCAATTAATCAGACTTCCTGGACCTATTAAATCAACAAACTAACATGTCTTCGGTCATTCATGTTGTTACAGGAGATCAACACTGCTCTGCACCATATAAGGACATGGCATTTGTGACTCTGTCACTGAAATGTGTTCTCCAGCCATGCAGCAATTTCACAGATTCCAGGATGTAAATGTGAAGTGACATGGAATCATCAATCCAATCTTTGCTAAAGCAGGTTCACCCAGGCAGTTGCACAGGACACATCCAGAGAGTTTGAATATCACCAGGTATCTTGTTGGCAGCCTCTCCAGTCCTGTCACCGCCCACTCTGAGCAAAATTTGCACACTGGTTTTTCCTGTATGTCATATACAATTACATAGAAAAAAGAAAATTAAACATCAATATTTTGCATGTAAATTGCCCTTTCTTTGGCCAATATATAATCACTGAAAGGACTGGAATAAGCTATCTACATTCACACTTCTCTTACTTTAATCCTCCCTAAATTGCCTTCAGGAAGGCAAGCCAAAGAGATTCTTTCAAGCTATCAGCAGTATTATTAAATCTACAATCATTCTAGAACGTAATTCTTCATTTGTAAACCTTACCTCTAGAAAATCAAGCCCTACTGTCTCCAATACTAGCCACCTAAACAACTAATAGAAAATTTAGGAAGTTGAACATTCATATAAATTTTTACTTACCAAAAATTCTTGCTCAGTGTAATTTTTCAGATATAGTGTGCAGAATTTTAGTTTGTATTGACAGTAATTATTTAACAGCAATGTAGAACTGTAAAAAATAAAAGGAAGCAACTCCGAAAATTATGAGAGCTTACTTTGTACAGCTTGACCAGCCATGGAAGACAAATGGTTCTGAGCCGACACTATCTGCAAACATCCCCAAGAGCTTTCACTTAATTACAGTATTATTTGCATAGTGTGCCATTTTCTTTCATCTTAAAATGTGAAAAAATCAAATATTCCTTACTTATGCCAGAGTTTTTTCTGAAGTCCCCTTGGCTCGTAAGCTCACTAAATCACAATGGATTCAGCTGGCTTCTTTTCTCATGACCTCTCCACCAAGGTTGTCTTGAGCTTATGCCCATGAGTTTTATGCTTAGTCAATCATCTTAAAAATCACAACTGACACAACAAATTCAAATAAGCATCCATTGTATTCGATGAAAGAAAAAAAAAAGCGCACGGGGTACATTAAGTGCTGCCAAAAAATATAATCCTCTTATTATTTAGAGGTCCTAGCCGCAGATGCATATACGAAGCTAGTGAAAAAAAATGCATTACGACTTATATGCATCGAGCATTAACTCCTGGAAATAAATTCAGGAAAAGCGTATAGAAAAATCCAGGTGATTAGTGTCTTTGACAGAATACATGCAATCCTAGCCAGTCCCCTGTAAGATTATCTGTCAATCTATAAGTTATATTAAGAGCAAGTGCTGAAGATCTGATAGGGTGCAGTAGATCATGTTACACTCACAGACACTAACAATCGCACTACAGTAAGAACACATCACTGAAGTTAACAGAAATAAAAATATAATATAATCTGCTATAAACAAATGAAAAAATATAATCCATGAATATGATATAGAGATGAGAATGAGATGATGATGAGAATAATAAGGTGATCCTACAAATTGTGTGTGTAACAATGATACACTCTACAACTCAGCTCAAAAGCACAAGTTATTTACCAAGAGTAACTGAAGCAGGAAGGGCCTCCATTTCTAAGTCCATTGCAAAGCATCCAGCAAAATTCAGTAAACACAGAAACATTCATTGATCACGCATGAATTGAATCGTTGCTAAAACCCATCATAGCAGCAAAAATACTTGTAATTGCCATAGAATCCTGCAATAAAAAGTGGCAATTCCAGTAAATATTTTACAACACCAAAGAGATTACCATTAAACAGGCTTAATCTGTGTCAAGGTTATTCAATGACTAATTCTCTTCAAATAAGTCAAACAAATAAATTAAATGCTGATCAACCACGAAGTTTTCACAGACTAATTTTTGTAGTCCTGTTTTCCCAAGTCTGACAATTCCTTAACAAGTTGGAGATTCCCACCACTCTAACAGTGAAGGCTAAAACCTGGACAGGTATTCCTCCGCACTGAATCAACATGCATCTGAATTTAATTTAACAGAGTAGTTAGATTATTCCAGTACAGACACCAATGTTGACGTCATCTATAGCAAAGACGGAGAAAACAAAATGAAGTTGTTCATAAATATATCGCTTACCAATAATTAAAAAGAGCAAAACTGGGGATTCATCTCACTGACTCCTATCACACCAAAATCCTTATCAGAGTTAACTCCTGCAGTTTTGCTCTAACAAGTGATTAGGTGCTGCTGAAAATGCTTGCTCTCTTGACTACAAGACCATTGTAATGCTATGAACCTAATCAGACACGCGACCTTTAGCCAACTACAGTCAGTTGAGAAAAACTTATCCTAAGTTCTATATCAAATTCACTGGATGGTCTACAAAAATCTAAAATATACCAAAACATGCAGCTTACATACAAGATATTTTCATGTGTGTTTGAGATAACTATGTTTCCCTGCACTACAATATAGAAAGAAACATAAGAGTAAAAATTCTCTGCAGAATAGATCCATATTTTGCAGTGAACTTGAATTTTCTTGCAAAATCACAAATCTCTTGCAAACACAGAGACGTTAAGTTAATATAACAGTAAAAAGAAACTCCAGCTCTTTTCCTTTCAAGACAGACTCAAAAACTGATATGAAGTCTGCAAATGAAGAAAGATTTTATTTCACTGTCACCAACCCAAAAAACTTCAAAAAGATAAAACTCCGTTCAGAATGTGTACTAAGGATTTGCTTCCTTTTTCTGGACTTGAAAGTCACTAAGAATGACAGGATCATTCACATGCTCTGTCCTAAGGGCTCCATCCACTACCGTCTACCCCTGCCTGGAACATCACCAGAAGCTTACACCTAAAAGAGAGGCTGGAAGAAGCAACAGTCAGAGAAGCAACATTTTTGGAAATCCGTAGATTAAATTAATAATTCAATAAATAAATTTTGTAACAAAATATTTCATTTAGTAAGTGGAAAGAATAGTTTCTACAAGTAGCTTCAATATTTTTTCTCTCTGAAGTGGAAATAAAATGTATGTCAAAGTGCAACACATCAATTCTTGATGAACATATTTTAGAAATGGTTCAAAACGGCCCTTTTTCACAGAAATGTAAGTCCTTCTGAAATAAAATGACTTATAAAACATGATACTAAAAAGTCTCTGTATGGAATCCAATCTCTGTATAGAAGCCACGAATTTTTCATAAATCCATATGATAACAGATGCATTAAAACAAAATTGTTCAACTGACATCTGCATCTTTTTCTATGTCATTGTGACACATTAGGATTATACCATTTTCCATATAGAACAACAAAAACCCCTCAACTGCTATTAGACTATCTGAGGTACGAATAATATTTTTTTGTCCTTTAAAAATCAAGAATTTGTAAAAGATAGAAAAAAATGAAATATTCTTTGACAAATCTTCACAGGGAAAATAAATGGGTAAAGTATTCCCTAGAAATTATTGATCTAGTATGATTTCTGAGTTATATTACATTCCAAAACTTCTGAACAACCCAGGTGTTATCGGTATATATTTTAAAAGGTCCTTAAAAATATAGCACCGATAATGATTTCTATATTAACAAAGAAATTAAATAATTTATCTTTTTAAAGAGAAAAACTGAATAGGATCATAATAACCTTAGGGCGAAAAGATATTAAAAGCACTTTATTTAATTACCTCAGTATTCCTATCTGCATCTCTGACTCAGTTCTCGCAGACTGCAGAATTCATTTTAATGATATTAAAAAACATGTAATTTTAGGGAAAAATAAATTTGACATTTACTGAAAAAACTTGCTTCCTAACAGCAAATGTAACTGCAGACAAGAAAAATGGGGGAAAAAAAGAAAAAAAAAAAATCTTAAAGCTCTATAATGATTTTGGGAACATGCCTGAGGATTATCCATAGTTGAAGAGCTTTCCAAGTCAAACATCTATTTGAGAATTTAAATAGCCTAAAATTCTCATACTATTGTTGCATTTTACATTCCACAGTGTGCACTATTAGAGCACATTTGATGCCCACACAAATACATAAAGACGATTTAATAAAGTCCTGTTCAGGCTAGAGTGTTCCTTCCCAAGCATTGGGGAGTACTGCTGCATAATGAATAGATACAATCCGTCCAGTCACAAAAAGCATAGCTCACTTCCTGCAAGGGAATAATTTATGTGAGCGTCAGGGCAAATTTCAGCAAAAGCTGCAGAGTCATTGCCCTCATACCAGAAAGAAGAGACATCTAAACACATTGCATTTTCATAGGATCTAGATGTGTTTAAAGCTTGCAGGTAGAATGAAATAATGCCATGCTTTTGATAAATACAAATTAACTGAGTGTGGCTGATTAATTTTTATTTAGAGATACATGTTTCACCTCACCGATAACTAGATTATAAATTTACATTATTTAATTATGATTATTCTCTTCACTGAAGCAATGTTACATCTTCACCTTTTTCCAAAGTCGTAGATGATCAGAATTTCTTCTCTAATTCCTAAGCACAAAACATTTATACCAAGGACTATCATGAACCTTTCTGTGTTTTAGTTTACATGGTCCTTCCTCAAGTCTTTAATTTCGTCTGCATTCCACGAATAAGGAAATCCACTCACTAGTCAGAACTGTAGACACTGGTTACTTGCCATTATCTATACAATATTTATGTTCTGCATGACTGGTAATGTATGCAT
>CM019236.1:11925018-11944123 GCA_009741485.1 Malurus cyaneus samueli | reverse complement strand
AAAAGAGATTGTAACCTAAAGTGACCTCACCAGCGCTCACTGGATCCAGGCGGCCATTCACGCTTCTTCCACCTTCCGAGCATAAATATCTCTTTGATAATCTGTTCCAACAACATGATTCATGCGAGTTAGAAAAAGCTTACATCACTTTTAAAAAAAAAAAACTGGAAATAAAAGAATGTCTTATTATTTTTCTGAAAAATCTTCACAAAGACGATACTGTAGCTTTGTAAGAAAAATATAGCTCCAGTATATAGAATATCTGCTATATAAATTCCCCAAATACTCCATATTAAAGCACAACTCACTGAGTAGAAACTGCTTTTTTTTAAAAAAGATTCAGGTTTCTGAAATAATACCTATAAAGATAAACTGTCAAAAATTTAAATCATAATAATAATAAAAATAAATTATAATATAAACTTTAATGTAAATTGTATATCCTGAAATAATTTCTGACATCCAATAAATAATTTTTGCTATCTCATTTTTCAAATAATTTTGGTTCTGTAACAGCAGAAATGTCTAAATCCAATATGAAAAAGCTTCTCTTTTGACTTTATTATCATTTTTAAGAAGCTACTAAGAACATTCTCAACTTTTCAAAAACATTTAAGAATGCACAAAAAGGTGAACATAAGACAATTAACAGAATTGATGACTTCTGACAAAATATTTTGTGTTTTTGAATCAGTCTTTTTTGGATGAAAATTACTTCCAAAATGTTAAATAGCTATCCACAACTAGCCTAAACTCTGACTCTGTAAAAACAAGCCACTGCGGTTCTTAGATAGTAAAAGACAGGCTGATAAAAGCGTGCTGCAAAGAAAATCCAGTTCAGCTTCTTATAGAGTATCTAGACTACATGAACTCACCTCTCTCCCCTCCACTTCCCTCCCTTCTTTGTCCTTCAGTTGTAGTCAATCACAGCCTAGAAGAGTGAAACAATATTAAAGTTAGCTGCAGTATGAAAGTAAGCTCAATTCTGCAGCCTTTTAATTTTATCTCTGCTGATGTCTTAAGACCTAGGACAAACATGAAATGAGATCCTAAGGACAATGCTATTGTTGTTTACTTCTAATGGAATAATTTGCATATTTTTTTCATAGTTACAGGCACAGAAATGTCATTTCATTATTCTTTGTGAGGGGAATGAAATAGATAGATAAAGACATAAAAGTACAAATAAGACATAAGTAGATAGAGTGAATAATTCCATATTCACCAATGTCCTCTTATATGGTATCCTTCTTATCAGGTCCACATTTTGCTCTAGCTGGCACTATCTACTTCTATTACTGCAAATTATTTTTGGGAATATTGAATGTGGTACTAACATGCAGAAAAATGACTTAAACTTAGAGTTATGCTTTCACACCCCACTAAAGCCCTTCTGCAAACAATCCTTTTGTCCTCATTTTGCCTCAGTGTCTGTTTGTCATGCAATGAAGTTGCAAGCATACTTGCCAGCAACCTAAGGCGGGATCAGCTCTGTCTGTGCCATAAGGCAGCAGGGAAAATAGATTGCTCATGGAAATCTTCCTAAAAAGCAGCTCATGACTCAAGGGCTGATTTCTAGAACATTTTTTATTTTTTTTTTTTTTCTCTATGACGATTTTTGCAGCAGAATGCTTGCGACACAAAGTGGCATCAGGGAGTATCAACTGAGCATATATTAGAAGCAGAGATATATCAAAAATAAATCAGAATGCAGAAACCAACACACCTATTAATGTCTTTGAAACATGATCCTAAAAAAACTTAAAAAAACAAGAAAAGTATAACTTGCTTGGCAGTCAGTATTTTAAAAATGAGCTGATATTTTGAGGGAGACCTTTTACAATGCTCAGACACCTGTCTTCTGCTTAACAAGGTTTTCTGTGCTGGAAAAATCCAAAATATATGTCTTTCCACTTCATCATTAAACCTTCCTCCTAAAGAAAGATTTCTTTGTGTCCCTTTGATGGAAACACATACTCTGAACAAAATTGCACAAGAGGGAAGCTTTTGACAGGATTACACAATTCAAAAGCTGCATCTCGACATGAAATGCTTATTCACAGCCACTCTAGTTTGTAGAAAAACAGGTCCTTGCCCTTTTTTGAGACGCAGAAGAACTCAGTGACAGATATTTCTGGAAGCAGAAGTGCAGGCCTAAGCTGTCACCCAGGAGTCAGTCTGAGCTTGAAAACAATTGCCTGCCATATTTATACGTAATTCATGTAAGTTTGCTCATCGTTAGGTACCATCATCCATCCTCCCACTTCCCTGTGTCCCAAGATGGGGAGACATGGACAGGGTAAGTACGATGTAAACAATTTTACTTACATCAGCTCCAAAATGCGTCCTGAATTTCTCAGAATATGTTCCAAAAGCAGTGAAATATCTAAGAGACATCAAAACTTACTAATTGCAATAAAAACCTTTCTGGATGGGATATGACCTTTTTCTGCTACATCACTACCTCAGCATGTTAATTCCTGATTAGTTACAGCAAATCAATTCTAGAAATATTCACTGTCTGCATGGTTATCTTTTGATTTTGGGGAGAAATGAGGTACAACAGATTCTAAAGTGATTTCAGTTTCTAGTTCTTACCATCAGTGAGCATGGAGGATCTAAATATCTTTTAAAATCTGACCATTTGTACTGGATCGTTTTTCCTGGCAATAAATCTCTGAGCTTTCTCATGAAATAAAAGGAAAAAAAAAATAAAACAGCTAAAGAAAGTGAAGATTCCTCTTGAAATTTTATCTTAGCTGAAAACTCATTTTTCAGTTGCAAACCACTTTGAAATTATCTTTTGACTGTTCCTCCACACAATAATTTTTCCTAAAAGCCATATTAGAGGGGCAGCAGAAAAATGATACATTAACTTTCAGGACAGTTACTAAGTCTGAAAAATTGAGTGCTGCAGTCTTCTTTGACAAGTCACCCACAAAACAGACCAAAAGGTCTTTCCAGTCTTTCTGCTTTCTCACAGAGTTTGGAGCACAAAGACACCATCTTCCTTATTAAACAGATCTACGTTTTATATGCTGCTCAACAGGTTCTGTGTAAGCTGAGAAAAATTTGCTGAATTCAGAAGAGACCTTGCAACTGGCAAAAAAGTTCCTCTTTTTTGTTATTCCCAAATAAAAATAAGTCTCAGTTTTATAGATAAATTAATACTCTGTTTTTTTCGTCTGGTAAGGTGACAGCAACATTTGCTTGACAGTAGTGTACTGGAACATATTTTATTGGCTAAAGGTAGCAAGAAGCCTTGCAAAATTATTTTATTTTGTTGACAGAGGGAAAATAGACTTTTGAGGAAATTAATTCTGTCATTGGGAAAAAGTATGTTTTCTGTAATTCCTTCTATTTACCACAAAACAATTTGCCTGCAAAAACACATTATGAGAATTCATAATTCCTCCAGCTTCCTTCTCCCCAGCATTTCTTCTCTGATGGTTTAAGTTTCCACTCTTACACTTTTTAAGTCACTGAAAAGAGACTATCACATATACGAAGGCATCTCATGAATCAGACTTCCTGGACCTATTAAATTCAACAAATAACATGTCTTCGGTCATTCATGTTTTGTTACAGGAGATCAAGCACTGCTCTGCACCATATAAGGACACATTTGTGGACTCTGTCACTGAAATGTTGTTCTCCAGCCATGCAGCAATTTCACAGAGTTCCAGGATTGTAGAATGGTTGGAAGTGACACTGGAGATCATCAAGTCCAATCCTTTGGCTAAAGCAGGTTCACCCAGAGCAGCTTGCACAGGATCACATCCAGGAGAGTTTTGAATATCACCAGGATATCTTTTTGGCAGCCTCTTCCAGTTCTCTGTCACCCCCACTGCTGAGAAGTTAATTTGCACTACTGGTTGTTTCTCTGTATGCATATACAATTACATATGAAAAAGAAAATTAAACATCAATATTTTGCATGTAAATTGCCCTTTCTTGTGGCCAATATTATAATCACTGAAAGGAGCTGGAATAAGCTTATCTACATTCACATCTTCTCTTATTCTTTTAATCCTCCCTAAATTGCTCTTCAGGAATGGCAAGCCAAAGAGATTCTTTTCAAGCTATCAGCAGTATTATTAAATTCTTACAATCATTCTAGAATTAAGTTCTTCATTTGTAAACCTTACCTCTAGAAAATCAAGCCCTCTGTCTCCAATACTAGCCACCTAAACAACTAATAGAAAATTTAGGAAGTTGAACATTCATATAAATTTTTACTTACCAAAAATTCTTGCTCAGTGTTAATTTTTTCAGTTATAGTGTGCAGAATTTTAGTTTGTATTGACATGTAATTATTTAACAGCAATGTAGAACTGGTAAAAAATAAAAGGAAGCAACTCCGAAAATTATGGAGAGCTGACTTTGTACAGCTTGACCAGCCAGTGGAAGACAGAAATGGTTCTGAGTCTGACACTATCTGCAAACATTCCCCAAGAGCTTTCACTTAAGTTACAGTATTATTTGCATAGTGTTGCCATTTCTTTCATCTTTAAAATGGTGAAAAATCAAATATTCCTTTACTTGATGCCAGAGTTTTTTCTGAAGTCCTCTTGTGCTGTATAGCTCACTAAATCACAATGGATTCAGCTGGGCTTTCTTTTCTCATGTTACCTTCCACCAAGGTTTGTCTTTGAGCTTTAATGGCCCATGAGTTTTATGCTTAGTCAATCATCTTAAAAATCACACTGAACACAACAAATTCAAATAAGCATTCCATTGTATTCGTATGAAAGAAAAAAAAAAGCGTCACTGGGTACATTATAGGTGCTGCCAAAAAATATAATTCCTCTTATTTTATTTAGAGGTCCTAGCCCTAGATTGCATATACGAGAGCTAGTGAAAAAAATGCATTATTCTGATCTTTATTGCATTCGTAGCATTAAGCTTCCTGGAATATAAATTCAGAAAAGCGTATGAGAAAAATCCAGGTGTATTAGTGTCTTTGTACATGAAGTACATGCAATCCTAGCCAGTCCCCTGTAAGATTATCTGTCAATCTGATAAGGTTATTTAAGAGCAAGTGCTGAAGATCTGATAGGGTGCAGTAGATCATGTTACACTTCACAGGATCACTAACAAGAGCGCACTACAGTAAGAATCACATCTACTGAATGTTAACAGCCAAATAAAAATATAATTAATCTGCTATAACAAATGAAAAAAAATCCCAGTAATAATGATAATGATGATGATGATGATGATGATGATGATGACGATAATAATGATCCTACAAATTGTGTGTGTAACAATGATACACTCTACAACTCAGCCTCTAAAAGCACAAGTTATTGTACCAAGAGTAACTGAAGCAGGGGGGCTCCATTTCTGAATGTCCATTGCAAAGCATCCAGCAAGAAATTCAGTAAACACAGAAACATTTTCAGGATCACGCATGAATTAATCTGTTGCTAAAATCCCATCTATAGCAGCAAAATACTTGTATTGCCACTAAATCTGCAATAAAAAGTGGCATTCCAGGTAAATATTTTTACAACACCAAAGAGATTACCATTAAACAGGCTTAATCTGTGTCAAGGTTATTCATATGACTAATTCTCTTTCAAATAAGTCAAACAAATTAAATTAAATGCTGATCAAACCACTGAAGTGTTTCACAGAGCTAATTTATTTTGTGAGTCCTGTTTCCCAAGGTCTGACAATTCTTACAAGGTGTGGAGATTTCCCAGCCATCTCTAACAGTGAAAGGTCTGAAAACCTGGACAGGTATTCCCTCCCACTGAATTCAACAGTGCAGTCTGAATTTTAATTTAACAGTAGTAGTTAGATTATCCAGTACAACACAGCAATGTTGACGTCATCTATAGCAAAGACGTGAGAAAACAAAATGAAGTTGTTCATAAATATATCGCTTGTACCATATAATTAAAAAGAGCAAAACTGGTGGGATTCATCTCACTTGACTCCTATCACCCAAAATCCTTATCAGATGTTAACTCCTGCAGTTTTGCTCTTAACAAGTGATTTAGGTGCTGCTGAAAATGCTTGTCTCTCTTGACTACAAGAACATTGTAATGCTATGAACTTAGATCAGACACTGGACCTTTAGCCAACTACAGTCAGTTGAGAAAAACTTTATCCTAAGTTTCTATAGCAAATTCACTGGATGTGTCTACTGAATAAATCTAAAATATATCCAAAACATGCAGCTTACATACAAGATATTTTCATGTGTGTTTGAGATAACCTATTGTTTCTCCCTGGCACTACATATAGAAAGAAAGAAACACATAAGTATGTAAAAATTCTCTGCAGAATAGATCCCATATTTTGCAGTTGAACTTGAATTTCTCTTGCAAATCACAAATCTCTTGCAAATCACAGAGACTTTAAGTTATATAACAGTAAAATGAAAACTCCAGCTCTTTTCCTTTCAGAGACAGGACTCAAAAACTGATATGAAGTCTTGTCAAATGAAGAAAGATTTTTATTTTCACTGTCACCACCAAAAAACTTGCAAAAGATAAAACTCGTTCAGAATTGTGGTACTTAAGGGATTTGTCTTTCCTTTTTCTGGACTTTGAAAGTCACTAAGAATGACAGGATTCAGTTCAGCATGCTCTGCTCCTAAGGCTCCATCCACACCGTGTACCCCTGCCTTGGGAACATTCACCAGAGCTGTACACCTAAAAGAGAGGCTGGGAAGAGCAGACAGGTCAGAAGCAACATTTTTGAAATCACGTTATGATTAAATTAAATAGATTCAATAAATATAATTTTGTAATCAAAATTATTTCATTTTAGTAAGTGTGAAAGAATAGTTTCTACAAGAGCTTCAATATTTTTGTGTTTCTCTCTGAAGTGGAATAAAATGTATGTCAAAGTTGCAACACATCAATTCTTGATGAACATATTTTAGAAATGGTTCAAAACTGGCCCTTTTTTCACAGAAATGTAAGTCCCTTCTGAACATAAAACTGACTTTATAAAACATGATATCTGTAAAAATGTTCTCTGTATGGAATCCAATCTCTGTATAGAAGCCACTGAATTGTATTCAATAAATCCATATGATAACAGATTCATTAAAATCAGAAATTGTTTCACTGACATCTGACATCTTTTTCTATGCAGTTTTGACTACATTTAGGATTATACCATTTTCCATAAGACAACAAAAACCCCTCAACTGCTAGTTAGACTTTATCTGAGGTTACGAATTAATATTTTGTTTGTCCTTTAACAAATCAAGAATTTGTAAAAGATAGTAAGAAAAATGAAATATTTCTTTGACAAATCTTCACAGGGAAAATTAATGGGTAAAGTTATTTCCCTAGAAATTATTGGATTAGTATGATTTCTTTGAGTTATATTACATTCCAAAACTTCTGAACAACCCAGTGTGTTTATCGGATATATTTTTAAAAGGGTCCTTAAAAAATATAGCATTCTGATAATATTTCTATATTAAGTCAAATGAAATTAAATAATTTATCTTTTAGAGAAAAACTGAATGGATCATAATAACTTAGGGGCTGAAAAGAGTATTAAAAGCACTTTATTTAATTACCTCAGTATTCCTATCTGCATCTTCTGACTCAGATTTATGCTGCAGACTTGCAAAGAAATTACATTTTTAATGATATTAAAAAAAACATGTAATTTTAGGGAAAAATAAAATTTGACATTTACTGAAAAAACTTGCTTCTAACAGCAAATGTAACTGCAGACAAGAAAATGGGGGGAAAAAAAGAAAAAAAAAAAAATCTTAAAGCTCTACTAATTGATTTTGAACATGCCTGAGGATTATTCCATAGCTTGAAGAGCTTTCCAAGTCAAACATCTATTTTGAGGAATTTAAATAGCCTATAAATTCTCTAGCTTATTGTTGCCATTTACATTCCACAGTGTGCACTATTAGAGCACTATTTGATGCGCCCACACAAATACATAAAGACTGATTTAATAAAGTTGCCTGTTGCAGGGCTGGTGTGCCTTCCCAAGCTATTGGGGAGGTATTTCTGCTGCATAATTGAATAGATACAATCTCTCTCAGTCACAAAAAGCATAGCTCACTTCCTGCAAGGGAATAATTTATGTGAGCGTCAGGGCAAATTTCAGCAAAAGCTGCAGAGTCATTGCCCTCATACCAGAAAGAAGAGACATCTAAACACATTGCATTTTCATAGGATCTAGATGTGTTTAAAGCTTGCAGGTAGAATGAAATAATGCCATGCTTTTGATAAATACAAATTAACTGAGTGTGGCTGATTAATTTTTATTTAGAGATACATGTTTCACCTCACCGATAACTAGATTATAAATTTACATTATTTAATTATGATTATTCTCTTCACTGAAGCAATGTTACATCTTCACCTTTTTCCAAAGTCGTAGAATGATCACCAATTTTCTTCTCTAATTCTAAAGCACAAAACATTTACTACCAAGACTATCATGACTCTTCTGTGTTTTAGTTTAAACCATGGTCTTCTCAAGTCTTAATTTTCTAGGAAGAGTAATTGCCTTACCAGTCATGATGAACATAAATATTGTGAGATAATGGCAAGTGCCAGTGTCTACAGTCTGATGCAATAGTTCAGTAGTAGTAGAATTTCCTTTTAGTATACTGTTTTAGATGAGCTGACAGAGTGAAAGCAAAGGAACAAAAAGGTAAATACAGTTACCTATGCCTTTGTGTTTGCTATGTGTTTGTGTAATAAAGGAACAAGTTTTTAATGATAAACCACATTTGAATGATATGGGGAGGCTAATTTGCTGTCTGGATCCTGGAATGTTAAGCTAAAAGGACACCTAGAACAGGTAGTTTGGTTTATTCAAAGTATTTTGGTTCGTTCAAGTACTTCATACAAAGTAAGACCAGCCATACCACCATATCTCTACCATAGCTGTAAATACTTACACAGATAAAGCCTCATTACCCTGCCCAACGGGTAGGTTAATACAGAGGTTGACTATCTTTCAAACCACAAAGATTTCCCCAACACCTGGTTTGAATCTTCATTGCATCAATAAAATTCTACTACTTCTTTTACAAAGCTCAGGTTCCTTTCAAGTACACCTCCTCCACCATTTCGTCTTCAATCTAAACAATCTTGAATCTATAGGTCTTCCTGAAGGAGATATTTTCTGCATGCCTAGGAGTTGTGTCCTACTGCACTGTCTTCCAGCAATCTGAGTATCCCTCAGGGTGAAGTGACTGACTCTGTGCTAATGTGTTACTCATTTTGCACAGGACAAGGTTGTGTCATTGCCTCAAATTGTTCTCTATTCTGCTTTCCAGGATGGTATTTACCTTGTAAGGTGTCAGTGCTGCCACACATTCAATTTACATCCAGACACCCCTGAACCTGTTGGCAGCTGCAGTGCAAATGCCATGTCCTGCAGCTGCCTTATGTTTATCCCTGCCAAGGCTGGGACGTAATGTTTGCCCATGTCAGATGAAAATTTATGTTTTACAGACTATTTCTCCAATTTCTCCACATAATGCAATTTCAAATTCTCTCAGATAACATACCACTAGACCATTTCTGGCTCCTTGCACCTTCTGGTAGCATCTGGCCATTTACAAAACCAGTGAATGGCAGCAAGATTACAGCAATGCTTACAGAACTGCATTGAGTGCTCCTTCCATTTTCATAATAGCACAGAGTTATTTAAAATCACCCTCCAAGTAGATTCCCAGCCAGACTTAAAATTGTGATACAGTTGTTTTTTTTCTAGATTGTCCTGTCAGGACTGCTCCACAGTTTATAAGACTGTTCATGGAAGTGTGCCATTAATCAAATCTGTTTTGCTATATATTTTTGACCACACTTAAGCTCTTGACTCTGCTTAGTGAATAAATAACTCAAAAACAAATTATGGGCAAACACAAAAGGAGGCAGATGGTATGCTTTACTTTTCCTTGTACTTGTTTACCACCCACAAGGGCAATGCTCTTGGGTCAGAATGGCCCGTGACAGACAAGAAGAAAAGAGACCAGATGTTAAATTGTTGTATTAAATTAATGCCAGTCTGAAACATAACCAGCAATGGGGTCACTACCGCTGTGATACAAAAGGGAAAATGCAGAGACTGTAACAGATGTTTCTATTTTTTCAAAGGGATTTTTTTTTATTATTATTTCTCACTAATCTAAAGCTTCAGTTGCAGAAGTTTCTATTATTGACCTCAAGACATACAGAGAGAAGTAGACTTTTCACAAAATTTTGTCATTCCTGATCTGACCATAGGTCAAAATTAGAACAGGGCTGGGGAGCCATATTGGCAACCTAGTGGAATAGTCCCAGGGGGCTAATTTTCCACTCTGAGGAGACTCAGATCATGCATCAGAATGCAGCCATGCTGCTGCCAGCACCCAAGAAACCTTGCTCACAGCTAGGTCAAATATCCATACATGGCACTGTACCACATGGGGTAGAGATACTAAGGGGAAAGGAAGCCAAATAATGAATGTCTTTCTGTAAACTAACAAGTTATCTGATGAAATAAAAATCTTCAAAGTTATGAAAAAAAAAGAATCCTCCAATTATCCTGGTCAGATCAAGTGTATATCGCTTAAGAGGCAGTGAGACAGCTAAACATATTATGGATGAATAAAGAGACTGCTTTAAAGGAAATCCCCAGCCATGTCTCGTTCTGTAGCACACGCTTGGCCGGTACAGAATGACATCTCTCCCTTATAGACAAGATGCTGTTGCTGATTAAAACAGCTTCAGATGTGGCCCACTGAGATCTCTTCCATATGGCCTGTGGCCATGACCATTTGGTGTATCTTGTTTCTGTACATCTGCACTTCTTCCCCTGCAGTGACAGGACAGGACTTGTGTAGGGACAGTTGATGCTTGTTTGATGTGAGGTGAACCATGGGCATTGACAATAGATGTCCATGAGATAAGTATATCTTTTAAAATTATGTATAAGCTTAGAAAATGGAGTGGGATTCACAGAAAAAAAACAAAGGAAGGGTTTTTCAAAGGAAAACAAGGAAAAATAATTTCACTAAATAAAGAGTTCCATTTAAAATGCTGAGATTCACTCTCTTTTCAAACAAATATTTTAACAGTATTACTATTGAGATGACAGGAAAAAAACTTTAAGCATCATTAAGCATAATTAGGGATAATTCCAGTTGCTTTCATCCATATTAACATTACAGTATAGGAAAAACAGAATGCACAGGCCATTGGTAGCCTACAAATTTATTTCTAGTACAGTGCAATATTAGTAAATGTAAGGTTATAGGTATCCCCATTTACAAGTTCTGAACTGTCACACTGTTAAATATGTCAATCCTTTTGACCAGAAAACCCTTACTAGAATCAAAGGTGTGGCTGTAAAATGTAAATGCTACAAACAGAAATTGTTATGTATGTATTCACTGGCCTCTATATGTGTTTTTTTTATTATTGTCTTGAAATGTTAAGATAAGATTTACTGCACTCTAGCTAGTAATTCAATTCTACAGTATGGCAAAGCAAACACAATACAGCAAAATTCATTCATATCTTTATTTTTAAATTTGATACAGGGATCTACATTTGTTTATATTTTAGAAAAGTCTATCTGGAAGATACGTTTCTGGTCTTCCTGATTTTACTGAATATTTTAGACACATCAGAAGTCTTTTGGCCCACTCACTCAGACACCATCAACAAACATAGCATGAAGATGAGATCAAAATAGGCCCTGCGAAATATGGTCCCCAAAGAAACACTACCCTGGAGAATGGAAAAGAGAGCAGGCATGTGTCTGCAATCCCTCCTCTGAACAGGGGGAGAGAGAACTGTGCTCATGGAAGGCATCTATTACTCCCACACAGGGTCTCCTCAGTTTTATGTGACATCAGAAATGACAAGCACAAGTAAAAATTTCACTCATTTTCGGTTTATGTTTTATTCTGCTGCCATATATGAGGAGATGTTTTTAATATTTTCATGATTATTATTTAATCCTCAGACATTCTATCACTGACCTGATGGATGCTTTTGTAGGTGTACAGAAATAGACAGTCAAAACAGCATTGGGCATTTCCTTGTAGAAACACTTATGCATATAAATTTCTCAACAGTTATCATATTAATTTCTTTTAACAGGCAAAATCTCTGGAAACCCCCCTAAATCCATTTGATACTAATAGGGTTATGACAAAATATTTGTCATCCTTAATATCTTAACAGTGCATACTTGCTTTTTTAAAACAAGCAAATCTGTATCTCTTGCATGCATCGAATGGAAGCAAAAAGAGACAAAAGAAAAAATGGCATTTAGAGTGTAGATTCTATATTTAAGAGTATGTATCCTAAACATTCTGCTTAAACCCAAAGAGTAGGACAGATCCAATTCCCATTCAGTGAGACATGTACTTATAATGACAAACCAGCTCATTTCTTCAGCGAGGTCAACTCCTCCCATTCTTTGTTCTTGATTACCTGCTTTTGCAATAAATCATTTTTAGCTGCAGACACACATTCCTATCAATGCCCAATATGAAACAGTCAAGTGTTGGCAGCAGTGGCCAAAATTTGGCAAATATATTTGTTTCCAAATAGAAAGGTAAATGTCTTACTCCACATATGAAGATAAAAGCTTTTGACTAATCAAAAATGTAAATATTACAGTGTCATTCAAAGATACCAGTGCTTCATGAAGTACAGGGGAGAAAAATGAATGTTCAAAACTGGATTGACTATTGCTGTCAAATTTACCCAAGATGGCCAACTTACTGCAATCTGAAAAAAGCCTTCCCCTTACAAATAACACCTAAAGCCCAAGGTGGTCTCAGAGTAATTCAGCAGAGAGAAATTCACACCAATGGATTTCCCTCTATTGGACAGTCAAACGCATTATGTAGTTTGCACTCTTTTAAACTTTTCCTAATAACGTTGTCCTCAGATGTGTGCAGACACTCTGACTTGGCAGCGAGCTGTGCAGAATCAGGCTGAGTGCCTGACATTAAAATATCTAGGGCCTTCGTCTGCATTTGTTTGGCGCTAGCTGAACGGGGTAAAGTAATTTCAGGTTCACATCTCATAGTAAGTGACTTCACACATTCCTTTAATGGTTACAAAAGCCAGTAAGCAAAATTACAGAGTAGATAAAACAGATGCCAGGCACATACTGACTCGGTTTACCTGGCTGGTATTGTGTAAGCCTGAGCTATTCTTCCCATCTTTCTTCTGCATTAATTTCTGTGCTGTGTAGGAAAAGAATAAGTATTGCATAAATTTTGTAGAAATGACTCAGCTATTTTATGTTCCCACAACCTGGGAACATCCCAGTAGGTTCCATATCTCACTCCCTGCTGATATTGCCATAACAGACATCCAAATAGTGCTAGTGAGATGATCAAGAAGTCTGAAGAAAAAATTTAGTGAGGAGAGGAGCATCCGAATGTGCTCACTGGGGGATACAGAAGGAAAGGAACTAGTAATTCCCATCTCAGGTGTTAGCTAGGAAGGGGCGGGATGTCTAGTGGGGAGTCTGGCTTGTGGCCCTGTGGAGATAACGTGGGCATTTTGCTTAATGGAGGTCAGCTGTTACAGCGATGATATTTCAAAATGTATTTGGACAGATGGTCCTTTATTACTGAACAAAACATCTGTCTAGAGGCCCAAATTCAATTTGTCTAATCAGTGGAAATGTCACACCTGGGTAAGGTATTTGTTTCCAGACGTAGTAACTCTATATTGATCTCATGTTTAACAATGCTGCAGGAAGCTGCTGGGCAATCTTTCAACAGCCCCGAGTGAACTAATTCCAGTGATGATGGAGCCAGACTCTTCTCAGTGCCCAACTACTATCAACATCGAATGGGCGTGAACAGAATCACTGGGAATTCTATTTTAAAGAAACTTTTTTTTTTTTTTTTTTTTTTTTTTTTGGTGGTAAGAAGAGGGAACACAGGAAATGTTTGCTCAGAGAAGCTGAGAGAGAAAAAACCCGAGTGAAAGGACCCAGATACACCTGCTCTAGGTGGCCCTGCTTGAAGCGGCAAGTTGGATCAGTTATCTCCAGCGCTGCCTTCCAGCCTCAGCCATCCTGTAATTTGGGGTGTCCATGATCTCGTTTTGTGCTTTTGCAAACTTTAGGTACTCTTCATTCATAAGGTTAACAATTTATACAGAAAATGGCTTTAAACAAAATCAGTTTGCCTTGTGAAAGACTGTTTCTATTTCAGAAACCAGAATATTATCTAGCATATCCTCCACAGACAAAAAGTTCTGTGTGAAAATTATGCAAGGCATAAGTTGTGCTAAAGAACAAATCTGAGTATGGATATATTCAATTGATGAAACATCAGCTGCTCAGCTAGGACCAACTGATATGATTTGTTTTGATTTTAATAGGATTTGGGCTACACATGACAGAGCAAATATTTATGAGTAGATGGTAATTAGTTCTGTAGATACCATGGACAGTGGAAATTATGGGATCAGGTTTTCTCATTTTAGGAGCCTATTCAAGAGTTTTGAAACACTAGTTTGAAAGAAGGTGCACAGAATCGTAGCAAAAGAAAAATCTTTTTTATTCCAGTCACTTGATAGCATCCCCTCCCTGTTCTAGCAGACATTGCTATCATTATTAATATTTATAATTACTGATATTTATAATAATTCCACAGAGAGTGGATTCTTAACTCGTGTTAGAATAAATTCTGCAGAGTGAAGGGTAATATGATACCATATATTGTTTTATTAAAGAAATATAATATACACTTAGCTCCAGACAGTGCTAGACTAGGTGACCATCAGTTAATTTGTAGAGGGTTAGTTTAGCTGCTAAATAAAGTTAAATTTATGTGGCTTTCTAAATATTCCCATGCATGAATATTTTGTAAGTTTGCTACAAGGCAGGTCTTCAGTCTGTGCAAAAACATACTTAATACTTTATGAAATAGCACAAGCATGCGAATGCAGGCACATAAATAAGTAAAAAAAAGTAAAATAAGTATGTAAATGGTCAGCTGCAATGGGAAGATAAGCAAAGTTAAATAACGGTCTAGGATCTACTTCATTCTCACTTGAGAGGTGATAAAAACAAAACTAAGTTAATAGTCTGTAGGTGGTGTTTGCTGGAATGATCAGAAAATTGGGAACCTAAAGTGTAAATGTACCTCCTGTAGATCAGCATTAAAAATGAAAGCAAATTGATAAAATGCATTAACATGGCACAGAGACATGCAGGGAAATTTATATCATCTTTTCCAAATTTTAGCTGTTGTTGATAAACATTCAGTGACTCTGGATGATCACAGGTTTTGGACTGTCCATTTGAAACTATTTTAATCTTTGATGAAACTATTTTAATCTTTGATGACTATTGCACAATTATGTCTGGTCTTCAGTTTCTTTAAAGCATCACAATTTCCTTCTCTTCAATTACTGAGCAAAACCTGTTTTCAAATGCATGTGTCATGGAAAATCATCTCAACAGAAAAATCAGCAATATTTAGTTGTTGCATCAGCTTGTGAATTGTGTGCATGTCTACACAAATGATAAAAATACAAAAATAAAATAAATCTGCACATATGTATGTACATGTATTTGGATATATATGCAAATACTAAAATCCCAGATTAAATTCAATAGTGGGTTCTGATACAAATAGACTTTTAAGCTCTTTCCAAATGTGAGTGATATTACATACTTGGTATTATTCCTTCTATAATTCTTCTCCTTTTGAGGATTATGACTATTATTATTATTGCAAATCCAGAGATATACATACCTTATACCTTATTGCCATATCCATTTGCCTTTTAAGTCACATATTCTACAGTATACTTAGGTCAATTATGTTCCATTACACATTCCATCCTGTATTTGCAGATACTGGTTTCAATTCTGTCAGGCTTTTTCAATCTGCTTTGTAAAGTAAGGACTGTGTACTACATATTTGTGGATTGTGTATTCCAGTACATATATAATTAAATTAAGAGCGCCTGTCAGGAGCCAGAATCACTTCAGGAATGTACCACACACTAACCCAAACTCAATAGCAATATATTTTTTTTTATGTCACCTGATTGTGCACAGCATAATTCTTGTATTTACTTTGTTTGAACAATGCAAGAGGAAATATTTTCAGCAAGTTTAAACAGTATTAAAAAATATGTATGTTGTATCAGTTATTAAATGATACTAGAGGTGCATCTATTACATGTTCTGCTTTAGAATTTTTCTTAGTTTTGTTAATGAAAAGTGAAAAGGAAAATACAGATAAACATTAATATAAGTCTGTTGAGCAGAATTCATTATGGTCCCAGGATTTTGCTTATGCGGCATGCTCTATTTTTAGTTTCAACCCTGAATTAATAGCACAAAAACTATAGTTGGGCAAATACAGAGTCTAGATTCCTGACTCTCTTCATGGATAGCAGATGCTTCCTCTGTTGTCATGTTTAATAGTATTTTGATGCCTTAGGAAAAAGATATAATTCATATTACCCTATGCATACAAAGGATGAGAACAAAATACAGTGATATATTAAGAGAATTTTTTTTTTTTTGAAAAGACTGTTCTATCAAGCCTTCAGGATCAGTTTATACTTAAGAAAATCTAAAGATTATCTTATTTCTATTATCACTGCTTCTTTACTATTAATAGAAAGACCTCTTATTAATCTGTTTTCCTCTAGACTTAGCTTGCTTTCTTAATCAATATAGATTTTTACTAGAAGAAAAAGAGCTAAATTACATATAGTCTCAGCGTTGCTGTAAGATAAACAGTACTTTTAACAGTTTCTTATTTCAAAGCATATATATATATATATACATCCACATACTTCAGAGATTAGGTTTTATTCTCAAGAGCATAAATATTTGAGATGTGTGAGATTTTTTTCACTGTTTGACCCAGGAAACATTTTAATTTTCAGTAAATGCAACCCATGCCCATGATTATGCCCATGATCAGTTTGGGTTATCATAGGGTTTGTCACTAGTTTTGGAATATTACATGTTGTTTATAATAGTTTACATTATAAAATGACAGCATTATTTCAAACCGATTTTGTCTTAAAGGTTTTACAAAAGGTGTTTGAAACTGTTTGTCATAGTTTTACTTGGTCTGATTTTTGGTGGTGGGGGCATGGGATCAAGAAAGCACAAAGATGGCTCCTGTGAGAAGTTCTAGGGGCTGTCTCCTTCTTCTTCAGCAAAAGGAGCCCTACCCCCTATGTTTCAGAGCCAATCCATCATGGCTCTGAGGGTGATGGACAGGCTGTTCAGGTTATCAAAGAAAAAAAATACTAAACAAACTGCCTGAAACAGACAACATAATTTAAAATTAAAAATGAGGTGGTCGAATGATTGCATGTGATCAACTTCTATCTGACCTACTTTCTTCAGAGTACTTTTTATTATAATCTTTGCACTGCCAGTTCTCACCATTATCAGTGTCATTAATGCATCCTTCCCAGCAGCAATGCAGTAGAAGATTTTGCTGATGATGCTGCTTCTCAGAGCTCCCAATGACTCATTGTCTGAAATGTTCTGATATCGAACACGTCAGACCCAAAACCCTTTCCTGTAAGTAAACTCAGTCCAGTTCCAGCACTGGACCTTGGCACATGGTGTGTGGAGAGCAGATAACTGTACATTTAGTTAGACTAGAAGTTTTAGGACGCTAGGCAGAGGTATGCAAAATTTAACTATTTATTTCTTCACTGGTGTATTTAATTTGATGAAACTGTGGCCTTTTTATATCTACCTCTTCTTTTACATACTCTGTATTTAAAAAATATCTCCTATTCAAATATTTCTTCAAATATTTCTTCATTTTCCACTCATTTTGAATTTACTGGCATCTAACATCTTCAGTTTTTCCATGATCAGTATAAACCCACCTCTCTTGGGTCAGTCTCTTAATCTCAAAGATTTGTTCTTTTCTCTGCATTTTATTCACTATGCACTTTGTGTTTTCCAGTCAATTTACAAGCAAATATCTTTAAACTAATTAGTCTGAGCGACCCATTTGAACCAAGGGGCCATGGGAGCCTTCACCTATGAAAATATGATCCAGGTATCTTCACCTCCATTGATAAATTAATCTCAGAAATTCTATTTCTGCGATCAGACTTTAGCTAGTAGCAAGAGTAGCACCATGTGACTTGAAAGAGATTGCATATCTCGAACTATAAATACTGTAGATAAAGTATCTTAACTGGTGACACTTTGATGTGGAAATCTGTTCTGTTACATCCTCACAGACTGCTGCTCTCACTTCCGAGATTATTATTTTTAAATGAAAACTGCAGAGAGAACCTAATGGGGCTTTACAGCTCAGCTTCCTAGCAAAGGAAAGATTATTTTTGGACCTCTGACTACTTTATTGATAATTTAATCATTGAGATTTCCAGATAACACTAAAACTTTTTTAATTCAGCACAAATTCGAGGATTTACCTGGACTTTGAAGACTAAGAAAAACAAAATCCGCAGTCTTTTTTAATGGGAAATATAGAAATTCTGGCAAGTTACTTCACTGCAGTGCTGGTCACTGTGCATGTTGACATAAAACATGAATGGCAGAACCCTAAGAGGTTTAGTGTGAAGGTGTAGGAATGGTTTTAGACTAATAGTAACTCACTAGGGTTTGGGTTTGGTTTTTTTTTTGGGAACCCGCAGGTTCACCAAAATCGAATCTGCCTATAAGAATTTATTCATTTCAGTTAGTTTCATCTTTGTAAAGTGTATTAGGGAGAAAAAAAGAGTAAATTTAGTTTGGAACAATGTGGTGGTTTAGACTGTGCTGAAAACCAAAAGCACTGCACCCCGACATTCCCTCCTCCCCCCCCCCACCGGAGAGGAGAAGGGAGAGCGAAAGCCCAATTAACACGAAAATTTATGGCTTTCAGATAACATAAGGTAATTGAGAGAAAGATACGTAGTGCTCCAGAGAAATGGTCAGACAGCTGAATAACTTAAGTTGCAAATAGATTTATTACTACCGTCAGTCTTTCTTATCTCAAAGATTTGTTCTTTTCTCTGCATTTTATTCACTTATGCACTTTGTGTTTTTTCAGTCAATTTACAAGCAAATATCTTTAAACTAATTAGTCTGAGCGACCCATTTGAACCAAGGGGCCATGGGAGCCTTA
>CM019236.1:11896730-11924993 GCA_009741485.1 Malurus cyaneus samueli | reverse complement strand
AGTTTTCGTACTACACACAATGACTAACGAATTTCGTACTGGGCACATAGAGATGCTAGTAATGTGGTAGAGAGGGAAAGTTTCAAGGGAGACGAAAACTATAAAAAAGACATTTTAAGACAACTGTATATCCTTCCCGTGACTCGTCTCCTTTCCAGGTCCATTCTCCTTCACCACCTCCATTGTCTTACCCACAACACAGGGAAGGAGTGAAAAGTCTACACGACATCAACCATTATTACAGTTGTCCAGCGCTCATAGGGATGTGCTCCTGTGTTTCCTTAACAGATACCCAGCTGCTGAATAGCTGTTTTCTCAGATACCGTCACCAGTCGCATTTGCTGACTGAGTGTGGCGCGGAGCGCCAATTTCCTAATCTCGTCTCTCTTCTTTATCTCTCCGTAGACAGGTACCCGAAAAGTTGAGA
Source organism: Malurus cyaneus samueli (assembly GCA_009741485.1). NCBI lineage: Eukaryota > Metazoa > Chordata > Aves > Passeriformes > Maluridae > Malurus > Malurus cyaneus. The sequence continues at coordinate 11,924,566 of CM019236.1, read as the reverse complement.
GACTTTTCCTTACTACGGCCAAACTGCATTAGTGTTTTGGCTCCGATTGTTCACTTCCACACTTACTCATACTACCTTCGGCATATTTCAGCAACTCAGACTTATTCTACAGCCAGTCACTTGCTTCACGTCTGAGTGCCTCGGCGAGCTCAGATCGGCAATCCCTCTCCTCTCCGAAAACACCCCCGCGTAGTCAGCTCTCCTCTAGCAGTCTCCCTGCAAACATTCGGCAGTCCGGCTTTCCTCCTCCATCGTTTTATTTCCTCATGAGCAAGGTTGCTCTTTCTTTTTTCTTTCAGGTGCTTCCGTTCACTATATTCATATAATCCTCTTTCCCTGAGGAGAAATTATTTTCTCTCATTTTCTCGCCAGTAGCCTCCTCAGCCTCATAGAGCACAGCTAACAGAATATCAGTGTCCCGTCTTTCTTGCTTACATGTGGTCTCTGTCTGCTATTTTACTCTCCTTGTTCTTACACAATTTCCCTCACCTCTCCTATCTTCCAATCCTCATTTCGCTCTTCCACACACTCCCAAGGATCAGGTGCTTGTGTCTTCTCCACCACCTCCCAGTAGCGTTCGTCCTTACTAACTGACCATCGAAATACCTACCAATCTTCTTCCTCCCAGAACACTACCACAATCGTTGGAAGCTACAGTCCCCCGCTCTATCTTGTTTTGATTCTTTCTTAAATCGATCAACTACCCGTATACAAAGGTTCGCTCTAACACACATCCCTCTCGCAAATTCGGCCCCAGGCCGTGATGATCAGCATCCATCCCTGTCCCAAACACTCCTCCAGGCCCATGATGGATTGGCTCTGAAACCACTAGCTATCCTAAGGGCCAGGATCCTAAGGGTCCTTCCTTGCAGCTTCGACCAAGTACGACGGAAGGACAGCCCTTAGAACTTCTCACAGCGAGCCATCTTTGTGGCTCATCTGCTTTCGATCCCATGCCCCACCACCAAAGATAATCAGACCAGTCCTAAAAACATTTGACAAACGTTTTCACAACATCCTTTTGTAACAAACCCTTTCAAGACAAAATCGGTATATTGACAATAATCCTTTGTCTTTCAATATTATTGTACACTCTTGGATAAACCACACCCCTTTGACTACATATTCCACTCAAACTCAGAGTGACAAAACAATATCGAAATATTCCCAAAACTGTGACCTCCCATGGGTCTATTACATCAATCGGGCACTGCGGTGTGACATTTACCTGCCACCATTCAAAATCGTCTTCCTTGATGGCAAAACATGCAACATCTTCACAATTACCTCCAAGTTTATTTATGCTCCTTTCGAGAATCCACATACCTAATCTCTGAAGTATTGTGTACGTCGCTACACTCCTAGTGTATCCGTATATATGCCTGTTCAATCAGTAACCCTGGTGTAAACTCGACTGTTCATCCATTGAATCCCCGTACCCAGCACCTGTCGCTGATTCCTCTATGTGAATTCTGTAGCTCTCCTCTCTTACTTCCCTAATCTCTTCACGTCCAACAAACCTTCCTATTGATAAGGAAAGCAACGCTATAGATGGCTGCTCTCAGTAACCATGACGAGGAGCAATTAATAGAAGCGGTCCTTTGTCTCCTCCAAATTATATAGTAAAAGTTACGCTCTCAGTTTCTCCGTCACTCCACTGTTAGATATCCAAGATAATCACATTCTTTAGAATTTTGGTCTCCTAGTATATATTACAACCTGATGCACCTGACAGGCTTTGACGATTTGAACAGCTCTTTCTTTTCAATACAAAAAAAAAAAACAAATTTCCTTATATATCCATGGTATTTTGTTGCTTACATTCCCTTGTCTGTGTGCATGTACCCTAACCCCTCCTCCATTAGACTCATCTTCCGCGGTATATGAACTCGATATTACACTTTTTCATAGGCATTCCAACATGCAATATAGTTTAACAGTCTATGCCAACAGAGGAAGCATGCCTGTCCCCTTATCCTTTGACGAGTAGTCAGCCGAATATAGAACTTTCCTTTGTCTCTTGCACCCCCCATATCTATCGCTTTTCAGATATTTATTACTTCCAGGGTTTGAACAATCTTATAATCTACAATATATACACCTCTATCCGCTCACGAGTCGATTGCCCAACCGTCACCCTCACTGCATTCAATTTCCTCGCAAACCCATATGACTTTTCCCCGCCTGCTTCAAAATCTAGACTCTCGCTCTTTCATTCTTATGTTCTCTCCATGTATCTCTTCCTTTTCAGCCTTTCCGAAAATTTCATATACAAGCCAATCTTCAAGAAACATTCCTAAAGCGCAGAACATTGTCAATTGCCTAGATGCCCACCCCTTTGCTGAATTCACTTTTTTTTGTGCATCACCATAAAACTTTTTACACCTCAATTTCCTTCCGCAGTTTCAAACCACATATACTCTCTTTCTCCTTTTACACTCACCTGTGCTTATAACACTTCCTATTTCATCTTCCAAGTGCCATACATTATTCTCCTCTATGCATTGTTCACAAACCGTGATCAATTACCCACCTAGTAACGACTCTCATAATGCCCTTGTGCCACCTCACCCTTCAGCTCTCTCCGCCACCTCCCAATGGTCACATAAAACACTAACCCTATTCATGCTAGCTGAGCTCCTGTGGTCCAGCTTAGTGCCTCTGTCGACTGCGTAATTCCTCGACGATCAGTGTGACTTCCCTGGGTTCCCTGCAGCATCGCTCAGACTTTTAATTTGATCATCCTTCTCGCGTTCTACCGCCAGCTCGCCAATCCTCTCTTCCTCGTTACTATCAACCCTGGACTGGGACACAACCACAACAGCAAAATATTGCTGTACACCCAGTCCCTTACCTCTTAATCCACAGCCAGATTTTGAAAAAGACTGTTTGATAAGGAATGTTGATAAACGTTTGCAAATACAGCCGAAAAACTGGATGTTCATTTCACACTGAGACGCAGGACAGAAGGTCACCATGAAGATATTTTGCCCATAGGAAATACATTTCGAAAGTTAAAAGAGTTTGCATACGCCACCATGATCCCAACTTCGAGCTCCTTCCTATGGCCAGCAAGACGGCTTCCATCTAAGGTAGTGTAATCTTATGGATAGATTGAACCTCCATCTTCTATCCTATTCTTGCCTGTAACCACCGCTCACCCTAAAAAATAAACACGCCCTCATCGATCCGAACGCAGACATCTTCTACGCCCTCGACCTCGGGATAACCCCTGGAATAATTGGTACAATCGATTTCCTGCCGATCATTATTTTGCTGCTTCCGAATAATTCGATAAGGTATGTATCTCATGGCAGCAACATAAAGCGTTCGATTCATATAGTATAGCAGCTGAAACTACCAAGTACATTCGTAATTCCGACTCGAATTTGGAACGAGACTTAAGTTTTTGTATTAACAACGATCTGATCTTAATCTGGCACGCATCTCGTCCTAACCATTCTTCGTTCTGAAGTTATATATCTCCCAATAACATCTGTAACGGCCACGTTTCCTGTGGTAATCCCTGGTCCAGCATATCCTTAATGTTTTAGTCTCTTTTGTCTTATTTGTTCATTCATGTTTGTGGCATCGACAATGGCACACCTTCAGAATTCCCCGGCTGAACCACACCATGCCCAGACATGCGAACCAACCCGATAATTATCTGACATGAAATTCTTTCTCCGCATGTTGATGGTGTGTTACTTCCTGTGCGGATGCGGCTTCCTCATTGACATATGCAATTTTTGACAAGGTTCTTGTGCAGTGTAAATTGAAGGAAGGAAATATGTTGATGTTTAAAAGAAAGTGAAAGCAGACATTAATTGCTGCATACATATCATCACAAGATTAAATATTTTATCAAAGTATTAAAATAGTTTCAAATGGACGATCCAAAACCTGTGATATCCAGACGTCATGAAGAGTTTACAAACAACAAGTAACTTTGGAAAAAAGATGATATAAATTTCCTCTGCATGTCTCATGTGGCATGTTTAATGCATTTAATCAATTTGCTTTCTTTTATGCTGATACGATGAGGTCACATTTACACTTTTAGGCTTCCCAATTTCTTATCTCTCCAGCAACACCAGACCTACAGACTGACTTAACTCTTAGTTTTGTTGTTGTCACGTTCACCGCTCAAGTGAGAATGAAGTAGATCCTCTAGTACCGTTATGTAACTGTGCTCTATCGCTCCTCCCATGTGGCGCTCTGGACAGTTTTACCGATGACTTTATTTTACTTGTTTTTCATCTATGTGATATGGCCGCATCGCCTGCTTAGTGGCTATTTTAAGTATAAGTATGCTTCTTGCACAGACCGAATGACCTGCCTTTAGCAAACTTACAAAATCATTCATGCGATGGGGATTATTTAGAAACCACATATCAATTAACTTTATTTAGCACCTAAATAGACCCTCATACAGAGATTAGACTGGCTGGTCACCTACGTGCTTGTAGCACTTTCTGAAGCTAAGTGTATTATTAGTAGTTTCTTTAATTAAATCAGAAAGTACATATCTATTCCGGTATCATTACCCTTCACTCGGCCCTAGGATTTATTGTAACACGAGTTAATCCACTCTCTGTGGAATTATAAATCAGTAATTATAAAATATTAAATATGATGCAATGTCGCAAGTAATCAGGCGCGATGGAGGGGATGCTATCAGTGACTGTGATAAAAAAGATTTTTCTTGCTACGATCTAGTAGTGCACCTTTCTTTCAAACTAGTGTTTCAATCTTGAATAGGCTCCTAAAATGAGAAAACTGATCCATATCCACAGTCTCAGGGTACTACTACAGATTACCATATCTACTCATAATATTTGCTTGCATGTATGGTAGCCACCCAATCTATTAAAATCAAAACAAATATATCAGATTGTCCTAGAGCTGAGGCAGCTAGTGTTTCTCAATTGGATTAACCATACTCAGATTTGTTCTTTACGCACACTTATCCTGTGATAATTTTCACACAGCGTTTTTGTCTGTGGAGGTATCTTGCTAGATAAATTCTTGGTTTCTGAAATAGAAACAGTCTTTACAAGGCAAACTGATTTTGTTTAAAGCCATTTTCTGATATTATTCTTGAATATAGAAGAGTAGCCAAAGTTTGCAAAAGCAAAACGAGATCATGACACCCACATGACAGATGGTGAGGCGGAAGGCAGCGCTGGATGATAACCGGATCCAACTTCGAGCTTTAAGAGGGCACCTGAGGCAGGTGTATACTGGTGCTCCAGTCACTCGTCAGCGTTTTTTTCCCTGCTCTCAGCTTCTGCTCACCTAGAAGAATATTTCTGCGCTGGCACCGAAACTCACTCCACTTCAAGGATCCACTTGATAAGTCTGTCCCGCATCCTATGTAGCCCCAATGGGCAAAAAAAAATAATAGGAAAAAAAGGAATTCCTCTTTGTGAACACTGATTCCCAGTGTTCTGGTCCGCCATTCAGATGTTGAATTAGTATGTTGCACCTGGAACGAGTTCTGCTCTCTCATCACTGGAATCTAGTTCATCGGTGTGACAAGATTGCCCAGCGCTCTGTCAGCATTTGTTACATGGATCAATTAGAGTTACTAATAGTCTGCGGAACAATACCTTACCAGGGTTACATTTCCTACTCGATATAGAACACAATTGAAATTTTGCGGACTCTAGGACAGCATGTTTTGTTCAGTATAAAGACCATTCTGTCAAATACATTTTGAAATATCATCGCACCGTGTTAACAGCTGACTCCATTAAGCAAATATTGCCGTATTTCCATGACCGCCAAAGAGACTCCACCTCTGAACGCCCTTCCTAGCTTACCACTAGATGGGACCATTATAGTTACCTATTCCTTCCTGTCTCCACCCAGTGGACCATTTACGGAATGCTCCCCGCTCACAATTTTTTCTTTCAGACTTTTGTCATCTCAACTGCACTATATTGCGATGTTTGTTATGGCACATATCAGCAGGGAGTGAGATATGGAACTACTCGGGCATTTCCCAGGTTTGTGGAGAAGCATAAATACTGACGTCTCTTCTACAGTACAGATTCGCTGCGAACTACTTATTCCTTTTCCTCACAGACAGAATTAATGCAGCCAGAAAGATCGGACAGAATAGCTGCGGCTAACAATACCTAGCCAGGAAGCGGACGTGCAGTATGTGCGCTGAAGGCATACTGTTATTTATGACTCCTGCAATGTTTCTGTGCCTTACTGCGACATTTCGTTAGCCTAACCTTTCACTAGCGAACTGGTGGAGTGCAACTATATCTATAGGATGTGAACTTCAATTACTCTCGCTACAGTTCACGCCTGTCGCGCGAACAAATGGCAAGTTGGACGAAGCCCTACGGTACTATTTTAATGTCAGGCCTCAGCCTTATTCTGAAGCAGCTCGCTGCAAGTCAGAAGTGTCTGCACACATCTGAGGACACAGCCGTACTATTAGGGAGAGTTAAAGAGTGCAACACTACATAATGCGTCACGAACCAGCCTCGCAATCTTGAATGCTAGCTCTCGGGATTAAGCTAATGTAGGGCAACTCTGTGAGTACGTTGAATTTTGTCCCATCTCGTGACTGATTGATTGTCTCTCGCGGTTACCTATGAGGCTTTAGCGTTCTGCTCTATTCCTGTATCATCCTAATCAACCAGGAACGCCTTTTTGTCATGATTGCAGGAGTTAGAGCCTTTTGGGCTAACGTTTGACGCATGTCCATCTCAGTTGCGGAAATTCCTTTTATCTGTTCTCGCTGTAGTTGCATGGCAACTGGTATCCCCTTACCTTCCGGAAGTTAGTGACGGCATGGATACATTATCTATCATCTATTGAAGTGTACAATAGCTCGATTTATTTCGCATATGTGATGTAGAATTTACCTACTTTTTTTGGAAAATCTATTTGCCAATTCGTGGGCCAGCTGTGCCACACTTGATGGTCTACAAATACTTGCGGGGCTTGATAGGCAGCTGTGTGTCGGCAGCCTCAAAATAGGATGTTATTCTGCAATAGCGGAGGTAATCTAAGACACACCGGGGAGGAATCTAGACCCTCTCGCGTGAAGTATCTAGTCGAGGATGGTGCGTTTCTTGGTCCTCTTAGAGTCATCATGTACAACTGCAAGAGTGAATTGCGTCCTGTAAATCTTTTGAGCTCTTACAGAGTAGTGGTTAGCAGGGATTAATCCTCTTTATATAGAATTGGTGACAATCTCTTTACCACTGACTCTGTTTTTGAGTTAATTGGTGTCTTTCATTTTTATGGTGACACAGTGGAGCAGCATTTCAGAGCCCTTTGTCTGAGTGGGAAACCTGACGCAAGGATAAGATTATGTTGCCCTCCATGTATTGATTAAGTAGCAATTGAGAGAAGCAGGTATTCGCCACTGTTCATAGCAGGTGACTGAAGGTATGTCTCAAAGAGGCTGGACTGAAAATATTTGTCAACCCTTATTAGTTGTATACAAGATAGAGCAAGTGACTGCACATGTGAGATGGGATGAGTCTCCACTTTGGCGCGAAAGGGGAGGCTTGCGCTTGGTGATCTTAGCAGGAATTCCACTGTTAAAAGATTTTTCATAACTTTGAGACCTGTTGTTCTGCATACATAGTGTTTACAGGAATCCATGTGCCAATGTGTTCCTGATTGTCTATTTCTGCTCTACTACACAAGTTCATCAATGTCAGTATGCCATGTCCTGGATTTAATATATCATGCTCAAATACTAATTGAGACTTATAATATATCCGCGACAGATAAGATAAGACGAAGAGTGTAATTTTACTGTTGCTCTGTCTTTCTCGATGTTAAACTGTTGAGGGCCTGTGTGGGAAGTATAAGATGCTCCAAATTATGGCCCGTTCTCTTCTGGCTAGGGTGGGCGGAGCGGGATTGTAAGTGGCCTGTTTTTTCCCTATTTGGGCGGATGCTGCTGGAGGTCGATAGTTCTCATTTCATTTATGTTCGGCCCAATTTTCCCGGCATCCGGAAACCTTCTCAGAGGCGGCAGCCTATTTTCTTATGTCGTACTATTGTGCTGAATGTGTTCTGTTTCGTGAATGGTGCTGGTGGAGCGAGATGACCTGGGATCGGAGCTGCCATGAGAAAAAGATTGCTGACTCCCTGTGCTATCTTATTCTTGCTCAATCAGCGGCCTAGAATGAATCATTTCTTTCTATATAGATTTCGAATCTTCATCTCCTAACATACATGACAGACATTGTTACGCCATCTCCTTGCTATCATAATAAAGACCATCAAAATAATGACAAATGGTAATTCTTATTCGGTAGTAGTCTTTCCATGGTGCTGCTTACTTGTGTTTCTGTTCTGCTGCTACGCACTGTTTCAGATTGACTTACTTGTCATGAGTGCTGACGTCATATAACTTTACCATTCATACAATATACAACACATTGAGGCGTGACATACATTATAAACAATTCGTTATGTAGTCTCCTTATTTTACGCAGCCAACCTTGATTTCTGGTCAAGGAGTTTCTGGTCAAAACGGTTTGACATATTAACATGATGTGACAGTTACTGTCAGTTGAAGATGGGGATACCTTCACTTACATTATAATATGCACTGTACTATAGATAAATTTGTAGGCTACCCATGGCCTGTGCATTCTGTTTTTCTATACTTGTAATGTTATATGGATGAAAAGCAACTGGATGATTATCCCTAATTTGCTTATGATGCTTAAGTTTTTTTCCTGATCTCCATAGGTATACTGTTAAAATATTTGTTGAAAAGAGAGTGAATCTCAGCATTTTAAATGGAAACTCTTTATTTAGTGAAATATTTCCTTTTCCTTTGAAAACCCTTCCTTTGTTTTTTTTCTTGATCCCACTCCATTTTTAAGCTTATACACTAATTTTAAAGACATGATACTTATTCATCGGAATCTTATTGTCAAGTGCCCATGGTTCACCTCACATCAAACAAGCATCAACTGTCCCTACACAAGTCCTGTCCTGTCACTGCAGGGGAAGAAGTGCGATGTACAAGAACAAGATACACCAAAGGTCATGGCCACAGGCCATATGGAAGAGATCTCAGTGGGCCACATCTGAAGCTGTTTTACATTTGAATCCAGCAGACGATCTTGTCTATAAGGGAGAGTGCTTCATTCTGTACGGCAGCGTTTCGTGCTACAGAACAGAGCTGGGGGGGATTTCCATTAAAGCAGTTCCTTATTCATCCATAATATGTTTAGCTGTTCTCACTGCCCTCTTAAGCGATATATACACTTGATCTGACCAGGATAATTGGAGGATTTCTTTTTTTTCCCAATAACTTTGAAGATTTTATCTTCATCAGGCACTCGGATCAATTGTGGTTTTCGCAATTTACACAGAGCAGCACAACCTCCCATCATTTGGCTTCCAATTTCCCAACCTTAACACACACCTCAGTAGTCATCAGGCCCTATACCTGTGTATCCAGTACGTGCATGTCGTGTCTGAGGTTATCTTGTACCGATATTGTTCCGCTGATAGTTCTCCGCCTGCATCCTCGGTTCTCTGGGGATGCTGGGTTTCGCCCTCCCTGCAATACCTACGTCCATCCTATAAGGACACAACAACGTACAAGGCTTGCTTCTGTGCACTCTCAGCAGTATGGGCTCTCCTCAGGAATGTGTGGCAAAGGTGCTCCCTCGGCACTCTGTGCCGAATTGTCCTAGCGCGGATACTTACTTCTAATTGTTGAAGCTATGGTCAGAATTCGGAGGATGAACAAATTTTTTGGTGACGTTCTACTTATCCATCAGATGGTTCTGCTTGGGGATCGTTCGCCACGGAGAAGCTGTCCACAGATAGAAAATTCTCGATTGAGCTTACCGGCGTCGTTCCTCATTGAACCGTGCGTCTTTATTTACATGCAGCAAAAGCAACTCTACTCACCCTGCAAAATCAAACACAATCAGATAAATCTTTACGTCTTCGTTCGAAATATCCATTTTCCCTTTTGATTAGAATAAATCACACGATTTTTTCGCCGGTAGTGACCCCGATGCTAGGCTTCTGTTTAAGCATTGCGCTTTTTATTATCACCTACCACAATTATTAAGCATCATACCTGGTCATCTCTTCTTCTTTGTCTAGTATCTCGGCTGTCTCTCGACCATGAGCTTTGCCAGCATTGTTGGGTGGGCTGTCTCAGCACAACGTCAAGCGGAAAGTAAAGCATCCATCTGTTCCCTCTTTTGTGGTTGTGCCATAATTTGTTTTTGTGTCTATTTATTCACTAAGCAGAGCTCAAGAGGTTAAGTGTCGGTCAAATATATAGCAAACAGTTTGTTATGGCCACTTCCCCATGACACGTCTGCTTTATTACATGTGGCAGCCGTCCCTGCGAGACTCCTTATACGACCTATACAAGAAATCACCTGCGTTCATTTTAGCGGTCGCCGCCTCGAGGATTCTCCACTTGAACGACTCAGGGTTGATTTTAGACTACTCTGTCGTATTCTGTCAAATGGAGCGCAGCAACTCTCAATTCTCAGGCGGAATTTACTTCTGTGAGCCTTCGCTGTATCTCTGTGCCTGTCCTAGTTTTTGTAATATGGCAGATGTGCGAAAGTGTGCAGCGCCGAATGGGGATTGCCCCCACAGAATGGAGCTATAGTGGTATGTTATCGAGAGATTGAAATGCTTATGTGCGGGGATTGGCAGAACTGTCTGTTAAACATGATTCAGTCTACCAGGGTGCACATTACGTCCGCCTGCAGGGATTAACTAAGGAGCTTGCAGGACATGGCATGTGTTGCATGCGAGCTGCAACAGGTTAGGGGTGTTGGATGCGAATTGGTCTTCGATTCTCGCTCTATAGAACATACAGCCTTCACCTATGAAAATATGATCCAGGTATCTTCACCTCCATTGATAAATTAATCTCAGAAATTCTATTTCTGCGATCAGACTTTAGCTAGTAGCAAGAGTAGCACCATGTGACTTGAAAGAGATTGCATATCTCGAACTATAAATACTGTAGATAAAGTATCTTAACTGGTGACACTTTGATGTGGAAATCTGTTCTGTTACATCCTCACAGACTGCTGCTCTCACTTCCGAGATTATTATTTTTAAATGAAAACTGCAGAGAGAACCTAATGGGGCTTTACAGCTCAGCTTCCTAGCAAAGGAAAGATTATTTTTGGACCTCTGACTACTTTATTGATAATTTAATCATTGAGATTTCCAGATAACACTAAAACTTTTTTAATTCAGCACAAATTCGAGGATTTACCTGGACTTTGAAGACTAAGAAAAACAAAATCCGCAGTCTTTTTTAATGGGAAATATAGAAATTCTGGCAAGTTACTTCACTGCAGTGCTGGTCACTGTGCATGTTGACATAAAACATGAATGGCAGAACCCTAAGAGGTTTAGTGTGAAGGTGTAGGAATGGTTTTTAGACTAATAGTAACTCACTAGGGTTTGGGTTTGGTTTTTTTTTTGGGAACCCGCAGGTTCACCAAAATCGAATCTGCCTATAAGAATTTATTCATTTCAGTTAGTTTCATCTTTGTAAAGTGTATTAGGGAGAAAAAAAGAGTAAATTTAGTTTGGAACAATGTGGTGGTTTAGACTGTGCTGAAAACCAAAAGCACTGCACCCCCGACTTCCCTCCTCCCCCCCCCCACCGGAGAGGAAGAAGGGAGAGCGAAAGCCCAATTAACACGAAAATTTATGCTTTCAGATAACATAAAGTAATTGAGAGAAAGATACGTACGTGCTCCAGAGAATGGTCAGACAGCTGAATAACTTAAGTTGAAAATAGATTTATTACTACCAACTACTAAGAATACTACGGCACTGGGAGGGGAAATGGAGAGAGGGAAAAGTACAAGGAGAAGAAAATAAAAACGACATTTTAAGACATCTGTTATCCTTTCCAGGACTCGTCTCTTTCCCAGGTCCATCCCTCTCCACCCTCCATGTTTTACCCACACACACAGGGGACAGGAGTGAAAGTCTAACACAGATCAAACCATTCATTACAGTTGTTCTCCAGCATCATAGGAGAAGTGTCTTACAGCTCCCAGCTGTGAAAGTTTTCTCCAAGAACCGTCAGTGCATTACTGCTGATGGTGGGGGAGTATTTTCTTTACCTCGTAGGAGAAAAGAAAGAATGTCCTTCAAGGCCAAACTGCATTGTTTTGGCCGTGTAAGACCACTATCATAAACCTCCTGGCAGAACACAGCTTCTTCTAAGCATCCACTTGCTTCAAACGTAGGCGGGGGCATCTCTCCCTCCCCGCAGAGCAGTTCAGTCCAGTCCTCAAAGGCCAGGGTTTTTTCTCCTCAGAGCAAGGTTGCTCTCTTTTTCTATTCAGGTCTCTCTCAATAATGAAATAATCCTTTCCGAGAACACTTATTTTTCTCCATGTTCAAGAACTACAGCAAAGCACAGCACAGCAATCATCCAGTCTTCTTCTTACTGGTCTTCAGTCTCCATTTTTTTCTTACATCTCTCACCTCCTGCTCTGTTTTCCCCCAGTGCTTGATACTAAAACTACATACTAACAACTAAAGCTACAAAATGGCGGCCACCCTTATCTTGTTTTGAATTCTTCTTAATACAGATAATACGTCATCACAGAGGTGTAACCAACTGTGCAATGGCCCAGGCCTGATGATAGAAATACTTGATTTTTTCAATGAATTCCACTACAGTAAATATACTGCAGCTGATAAAAGCAAACTATTTGACAAACTGTCACAGATGCATATACAAGATGACAGCTACCCCCTTTAGTGCTGTTGGAATTACAGACTTGAAAATTAAAACCAACTATAATTAACTTTTACAAATATTGGGATGCAGAGCAGAGTCCCCAGGCAATCCCCCTAGGATGTTCAAGGCTCAGATTTTACTCACCATTCCCTCTAATTTGAAGAAAAACCTCCTACTTGGCAGTCGACTGGCAATAATGGGTGGACCTTTGACTGCAGATGGAATGCCACAACGAGTTACCTATCCTGCTTACAGGAAGAAAAACAGCACTATATTCCCATAGTCCAATGAAAACTCATTCACAAAGGAATGTAATGGGAGTAGAAGAGGAATGAGGAGTGTGACATGCCAAGCCCAGCCTCAGGTGATGTGATTCCCCGGAGTGTCTCTGTGAAAAGTTGTGTCATATGGAACCCTTTTTCTTTGCTAGTTTCCTTCTTGTTTCAAGCTCAGTCAATGAGCAAACAGTGAAAGGAAGATGAGTGTCCTCATCTCCTGCATCTGCAAATGTGGGATGATCTCTTTCCAACCTCGTGAGGCAAGGTACTAAGGAAAGAAATGAGGAATAGCCCTCATGTCACTGCAGAATACCCCATGCAATGGTTTCTCTGAATATCACTCCAGGAATTCTAAAACTTAACTGAAAGCTGGCAGACTTTTTCCAGGCTCTTAGACATTCTATTACACTTTCTACTTTAGAATAGCCTGCTTGGGAAAGTAATAGAAGATGAAAGTGCTGAAAAGCCGTAGGAATTCTCTTCCAGTGGCTGAATAGGCTGGAATCTATTTCTCAGATGTTACCTCAAAAGACCTTATAAAATCAGGACAAAGTAATGTTACATCTCCTTCCTGTAGAGATCCTGGATCCAGGCTTTTGTTTGATTTCTGTGTTCTACTGTTGAAGACCTCTCTCAGGACACTGAGGAAACATTTGGGTTTGTCCCTTAACATTGTATGTGGGAAAGTGACTCTGGTGAAGGAACAATTACATGTTTATCATAGGTTCTCATGGTTTGTTTTAATCTGTTTTCTTTGACATTAGTGTAGGGACTTATAAACCAGAGAACGTTATTCCATATTCAGATAACCTCACCTATGCAAAGACATATCCAAAGCTCCACTATGAGGAGGATAACTCTCACAATGTCTGAGAGAGGCTTTTTTTTTCCTAGCATATCAATTGTACAGGACCTCCAAATTTATGATAATTTGGTCGCAACAGGGGTAAATCCCGAAAAGGTTTGAATGTCACAAATAGTGACATTTCACTGGTGTTACCTTAGGTTTTCACTAGTTCAGAGCAGAACTTGGCCAAGTCTGTTAAAAAGACATGACAGTTGATTACACAATGAGACATGCCCCAACATACTGAGCAAAAAGTCACCATAACAGATGCAGAAAATCAATACCATTGTACTAGAAAAAGAAAAGGCAGCTTCCTTAGTTTCAGAGGGAATTTTCTGTCATTGTGAAAAGTGGATACAAGTACAAAAGGTGGTAATCCTACATGTACAGATGGGAATTTTCTGTCCTTTTCTCAGCAGAAATCACTAGTTATTCACTCATCTTTTTTCATGCTCTGTTCAGCCATTTCAAGGTAATGTTCTACAGGGATGGTGCTGGGTATTCTTGCTTTAATTTACCACAACAGTACAGCAAATAAAAAGTAGCTCAAAACCAAACAATATGAATGGAAATGGAAGAAAGAAAAGTAATATGAAATAATAAAGCAGAAATAGAGTGAGTGCCTTTTAATTAATCACCAGCACTAATCAATTAAAACTGTGCTTCAAGATTTCCTCAAATAAGGCCATTTTTGCAGACGTATACAATCTACCTGTCTGTATCCCATCCTAGTAATTGATTTTTGCCCACTGAGCTGGCAACAGTAGTTGCAGGATTGTTGCAGATGTTTAATCTGCAGAAAGAAGATAAAAATGGTGTCAACTATCTGCGACTCACAGGTGGTGGCTGATATGTGCAAGAGTAAGAACAGGAACAGGGGAAACTGCATACAGGAAAACAATTCATGTGCCCAACTTCAACTGTTTCAGTTCTTGTCTACCAGATCCCACACAAGAGGATCTCTTCTCATTTCCATGGTCCTTTTGCCCAGAGTAATCATAAACAAAATATTTTACTGGCTCACCTAGAGTGACGCTTCCCCTTGCCAACATACCACAATGCTAGCAAACAATCTTTCTGTGGCAGTTCTTAAGTGAATTTGCCTATAAAATGTTGAGACTATATCCCAGATTGTCCTATTCCCAAACAGGAGAGTTGCCACATTTTAGAGGTGTGTGATGAGTACATCACAGATGTTTAAATACAAAGGAAATATTTCATTTATGCCAGAATAGCACTGACAAATTGACTTCAATTAGATAATTTGTGGTAACTTGGTTTGTGCTTCACTGATAGCTTTCCTAATTGCAGGCAAGCAACAGGCCTGTAATTGAGCACACTTACTGAAGATTCACTGAGAACTGAAAACACATTTGCAGGATTTGCCTTGGGGATGAAATGAGCAGAAGCCAAATTTTTTTTTGTCTGTGATTGAAACCAGTAAAGCTTTGAATCCAAATCCTAATGAGAAAGGCAAGTAATTCACACTTGTAAATCACACACACAGAGAAATATGGTTTGTTCTTAGCTCAGCAAAAATAGAGCATTTATGTCTGGCAAAGGTCTTGTACAGATTTCTATTCTTAAAATTGCCAGGGGGAAGTACAATGCAAATGATTTAGGGGCTCAATCTGAACCAGCACAAGAACTTCCAGTGAGTTTACAGATGGTGGGAATTGCAGGGAAGAAAATTAATGGGAAAATAGGCAGGTACTGTTTACATAGCATCATTGCCTTTTGGATTCTGCTGAGCAGCCACCAGTACCATCTCAGAAGAAAGCCCACTTTCCCTCTAACAGAGCTTGCTTTGGCAAATGCTGTGGCAGTTCAGGGTCTATGATTTCTGATGATATGTTTTCAGATTGCTTTCATGTTTTACCCTGAATAGAAAAGTGTGGGACCCAGCTTTCCTACAAAGTATTGTGGACATAAATTAGAACTCAAGAGTGCGTCTCTACATGTGGTTAACACATGGCTCACTGTCTTTAGAAGGAGCAGAGAAGAGAATTACTCCCATCCTGCCCAATTCCATCCCTTCCTGTTTCTTCATACCCTCTCTCCTCACACCCATTCCAGGTGATATCTCTTGAGACAGCTGAGGCTCAAGATATCATCTCTTCAGTCAGCTGACTGAACCTTTCTGCGGTAGAAGAAACAGAAACCATCTCAGCAGAAGACTATCCTGTATTTTCCAAGAATATTTTTCTGCCACATCTGTGAGAAGCCATGGAAGGGATGACAGTGCTCTAGAGTAATCATGAGTGGCCATAGCACATGACAGAGATGGGCAGAAAATTTATGGGGAGAAGGAAAAAGAGACAAGAAAGCTGTGGGATGCCATCCACAAGTGCCGAGAGAACTGGTGGATGTCATGGTGGGGCTGCTCATGATTATCTTTGAAGGGTTGTGTAGATCAGGAGAGGTGCCTCAGAACTGGAAAAAAGCAAATGTCTCCCCAGTCTTCAAAAAGTGCAAGAAGGAAGACCGAGGGAGCTGTTGAAGCAAGTCTCAACTTCCCTGGAGAGGTGATGGAGTGCCTCATGAGGGAGGACCTCATTCTCCACCTCTTCTCCATTGTGGAGGGCACACACACAGGAAGATGGTCAGGAGCAATCAGCATTAAAGGTAAATCATGTTTGACCAAGCTGATTGCCCTGCATGATGAAACAACCACATGGATGATGAGGGGAGAGCACTGGATATTGTCAGCCTCAACTTCAGCAAGGCTTTTGACACTGTCTCTCCCAAAATATCCTCACAGAAAAACTGAGGAGGTGTGGACTGGACGAGGAAACAGTGAGGTGGAGAACTGGCTGAACGGCAGATACCAGAGGAGGGTAATCAGTGGCACAGCTCTATCTGGAGGCCTGTCACTGGTGGAGCCCCAGAAAGTCAACACCCAGTCAATTGGGCCCAGTATTGTTTAATTTGTTCATCAGTGGTTTGGAAGAAGGGCAGAACCTCCCCCAGCCAGTTTGCTGAGGTGCAAACCTGGAGGAATGGCTGATACCTCAGAGAGCTGTGCAGCCCTTCAGAAGGACCTCGACAGGCTGGGATGGGCAGAGAAGAACAATCTGAAATTCAACAGAGTCAAATGCAGTGTCCTGCACCTGGGGAGAAATAACTCCCTGCACCAGCACGGGATGGCTGGGGTGATCTGCTGGGAAGCAGCTCCAGGAGAAGGACCTGGGGGTGCAGTGAGCTGTCCATGACCCAGCAGTGTCCTGTGGCCCGGAAGGCCAGTGGTGTCCTGGGCTACTTTAGGAGGAGCAGGGCCAGCAGGTCAGGGAGGTGACCCTGCCTCTCTGCTCAGCCCTGGGGAGGCACATCTGGAGTGCAGTGCCCGGCTCTGGGCTCTGCAGTGTGAGACAGACATGGAGCCCTGCAGCACACCCAGCTCAGGGCTGCAGAGTTATCGAGGGATAACTTTGAGAGGGGCTGAGGGAGCTGGGCCTGTTCAGCCTCGAGAAGAGACAACTGAGAGGGGACCTCATCAATGTCTGTCAGTGTCTGCAGGGAGGGGTCAGAGCAGGGACCAGGCTGTGCTCGGGGGTGCTGAGCAACAGGATGAGAGACAACGGGAGAAACTGATGGACAGGGGAGGAACAATGGGAGGAACTGATGGACAGGGAGCTCCACCTGAACATGCGGAAGAACTTCTTTACTGTGTGGGTGACCTGAACAGATAGCCCAGAAAAATTGTGGAGTTGCCCACACTGGACACAATCCTGTGCTGTGTACTCTGAGTTGGCCCTGCTTGACCAGGGAGATTGGGCCAGGTAACCACTGTAGACCCTTCCAGCCTGGCCTATTCTGTGATTCTGTGATTTTTTATGTGTCAATGGCTTACCAGATCAGCTTTCCACACTTTGGCATGGTGGAAATTTGTCTGAGATTTGTCTGAAAACCTCACTTTGGAAATCACCCACTATTTCTCTTCTAACCATCTGCCATTCTGACCTGTGCTTACCCTCTCATGCTGGTCCCTTTCCACAGTCTCCTTGTTCTCTCATTTCCTCACTCTCTCTTCCAGTGTTTCAAATCTCCAGTGTTTCAAACATTGATTCTTGTTTCCCTTGCCACATCTTCACTGCTCATTTTCCCCAATTTTTTAAAATCCAGTTTTTAAAAAAAAAGTATAGAAGATCCCCACAATCAGTAGCTATTTTTATCAGTTGCATATAAGTAAATCAATACATCCTCTGTAATGTGCAGATGCCTCAAAGCAAACTTTCTTACTGACAAGTTACATGACAATAGAGATGACATCTGGATGTTAAATACTAATAATTCAGATTTCAGACTGTGCTGACCTTTCTCTCACCCAGCATTTGAAGGTCTGAGTCTCATTTGGTCCAATTCCTACTGATGTTTTTAGAAGATGCCTTTGAAAGAATTAGAGCTGTCCATGCGCCTCAGCAAACAAGAAGACACTAATCTAATCTAAGCACAAATCTCTGTCATGTCCCATGCAACAAAAAAAAAATCACTCAGTGCTTATGAGTGTAAAGCAGTTCTTGAAACCAACACAGCTCAGCCTTCAGCACAGACTCATCACAACAGATGAGGAATCTCAGTTGCTGCCCTGCCAGTGCTCCTCTTGGCAGGAGGGCTTTCAGCATCACTGGAGACACAAAGCTCTCCTAAATCCTGCACAAAGGAACAACAGGATGCAGGAACCTGCACTGCTTCACTATCCAGCGAAGGAAAACAGCTTGCAGGGTAATTTTACACACACCCAGACAGATGTGAGGGGTGAAATACATCCGTATCTGTATTGCCAGATGCATGGAGAACCTGAGTGATAAGGGAGAATTAGCACAGGAAGGGAAAGGGTGGTATGGGAGAATTAGCACAGGGAAAGGAGTGAGGAATACTGGGAGGAGAAGCCAGCAACCAAGCTGGGAGCTAATCTGGGACTGCTCTGTTTCTAGGTCAGTTTACCGAGGGAGTCAAATGCTGCCTTTCACTGGAGATAGACTGGGATGCTGATCCAACACAGTGATAGTTGAGTCCTGAAAATGAGGTTCAGTCAGATTAGATATTTCCTCCATTTCCTTAGAAAGGGGAGAAAGCAACTAGATATATCATTAAAGCCAAAGTTCCAACAGCACAACTACCTAATCATGTGTTCTGTTTTTCACATTTGACAACTGTGATTTTGCACAGTATTTCCTATTTTCTGAAGTGTCAGAGGGCCTCAAATTGCATTTTCTGAAACTGGATAGTGACTTCTGAAACTTGAAGACAAACTGTTAGAGGTTCTGATTAAATATTGATTCTTGCATTCAACACTGTTTGTAAATGCTTGATATAGAACACAGTACAAACAGATCTCCCTACCATAGATATAGATGTTTCATTTTGCAGCTAGTATATTTCACTGGATTAAGTTATTGCCAGAACTACGTTATATATTTTGCTAGTTATGCTGCAACTATTTGGAGTTAAATAGCTCTCTTTTTTTATGACTATTTTCGTTTTGGTGTCCTGGATCAACAGGCTATTTTTGAAGTGTACATTTTCCACTCTCACTGCCAAACTTCTGAGCCCCTTGTACCAGTACAGTGAACAGATTCTTTTTCCTTCCAACTACACTTGAAGAATATTAAATCCATTATTTTTTTCATCCTCAGCTTTTCATAAGCCTCTTTTAAATTATATAATTTTTTACTGCCACCATAGGATTTTTCTCAGCTCCCAATTACTCAGCTTCCACTTAACAAGTTGTCAAGTGATTACTCAAGCAGCAAAAGACTTGTGTCTGTAGAATTGTAAATTATTTATTGCTTATAGGTGGCTGAAAATTAGCCTAACCAGTCCTATGAAAAAGAGCAATAAAATCTAATTCCTTGATTAGCTGGAGTGCTTGGCAGCACTAAACAGAAAGCTTCAGCCACGATGAAGACAGAAGTGTAATTGCAGAGATGCTATCTCTGATCTTACTCACCTGCTTTAAGAATTCACAGATATCTGCTCTCTACCTGCCTTCCCTGCCCCTATGATTCCGGCACAGTCACCAGTTTTTTGTATCCAGTCTGTTCTGATAGGAAGTGTGATATTTCAGCTTCTGTGAGCTGATACCATCCTTGAGGAGATGGACTCTCAGTACAGGGAGGAAATGAGGAATGTGGGCACGTGGGCTTCCATTCTGGGAGCGCAGAATCGTCTCCGCATGACTGCAGGTTCTGTGTATGACAGAACACTTACTGACTTCATAGTGGTCTTCCCACCCTCTTCAGAGATCAAACCAGACCTGTTAGTGGGATACAAATCTTACCTTTTCAAGCAAGCATTTGTTCCCCATTCACTGCTAAATAATATTTTTGATTTTATCCTTTTTTTTTTTTTAAAAAAAAAAAAAAGGATGTCACTCTGGAGTCCCAAACAGGCATGATGAAGCGTACTACTCATGTGATGTTCTCTTTAAAGCAGTACAGCATAAAGGCAAATTTAGTTCCCTCTCCAGCCTAACAAATCCGCATCTACAAAAAAGAGGCTTTAAATGAAAACTTCAAGAATTCTGTTTAACTTGGGCCATTGAACAGCAGCAAATGCAGTCTTTGTGGAGCACGGAGCAGTAGAGAAGACACAAGGGCTCAGATGGGCTGAAAGGTCTTGGCCAGTTATATTAATCCAATGACTAATACACTCAAACAATAGGGAGTTAACACTATTATCTGATGCATGACTAGTTACCATCTACACATTTTTTTCTCTTCTTTTTTCCTCCCTTTGTCAGACTGGCAACCTTTCATATAAATTTGGCAAATGTTAGAAACCTATTCTGCCTATGAACTTGGCTATCCTATTGTTTGGAGAAAGGCCATCTCACTTCCCACCTGGTGGCTTGGACTCATGCCCAAGTATTTTTTAGCTGAGAATTGAGGGTCATAGGGGAAAAAGGCTAGAAGCAGCAGGAGAGGAGGGAGGGAAAGCAGTTTCTGTGGCTATCTTGCCTTAACACTTGGCACTACTCCATATGACTGAAGTCGGCACATTTTCATGTCTTGCTTTACATCACCTTGACTTAAAAAAAACCCCAGAAAACATAAATGAAAAGGGATTTCCAATTAGAAAAGCTGATGACATGGTGGACAAAATGCATATTTCTGGACAAAATAAAGGCTGTGTGCTGGTCTTCAGTAGAGCAGCAGAAAGACAGAAAAGGAATTATACTTAACAGTCACTTCTGTCTTAAAAGCTGAGGACAGTCATTTGGTAGAGAGTATAAGGCTTAATAGGACTTTAGAGGCCACCAGTAACTGATTATTTCCCTCTAGGCACTCCTCAAAAAGTGGAAAAGAGTATTAGTTTGTCTACAAGTATTAAACATAACACAGCTCTTACTTCAATTACTTCCCTTGTCGCAACATTCTTTTATATATAACGCATTCAAGTATTTTAAGCAAATTTGGAATCTTTATTTTTTTATTCTTTAAAATAAAGTTCACATACAGTTTTGTCAAGATTTCCTAGGCTACATACGCAGTATTATCACTTCTGACTCAAACAAAGTCGAGTTCTACTTATTTCCTTCAAGAGTGAAAATGGATGAAAGTGTCAAATTAATTAAGTAACAGTTTTCACCCAGTAGATCTTAAGGGTATGGGAGGACTCTGGCAGTTATGGACTGTAACCCTGAATTGCATAGTTCATTTTAAAAAGTACTGTCAGCTCTTTATTCTGATAAGTTTCATCTGTGAAAGACCTAGACTGACAGTAGCAGATAACAATTTAAATGGAACAATATTTATAGCTGATTTAGAATGAACTCTAATGGATCATCATTAAGAAATGCCTAACTGGTTTGTGTTCTCTCTGACAAATATTCCCACAAGCGTAATCGCATTAGGGAAGGTTTGCATTAGTTTTAAAAGAAAATCATGTTTTATGCTTGAAATGGCATAGCTGGCAGCATTATTACATGATTTTCATAACACTTTCATTTTAATAACAATCTCTGCAGCAGTGAATTGGCAATACCCTGATATGGCAATACCCTAATACTTCAGAACTGCACAGCACACAAAGGATGTTGTTGCCTGTATTTTGCCCTTAGTAAAAGAGGAAATAGAACAGCTTCAAACACTGAAAGAAGCTACAGGCAAAGCACAGATTCCACCAGTTCTTGCATCCACACAGGCATCTCTGCGTGGTTTACTGCGTGAAATGGGTATTAGACTAGTTAAACCCTAGACTGCTATTCCATAATCCAGGCAAATCAGAGAATAAACAGCAGAATCTGTTAGTCCTGAGACAAAGGGCAAAATACACACATGACAAAACTATATTTGCAAAAAAAAAAAATCTATCGCAATCAATTAAAATAAAACTGAAAATAATTAGAATTATGTTCAACTGTTCTGTCATAACCACCTAAATTAGAAGATAACAATCTTTATAAACATTATTGTGAAATTCACTCCTTCATACGTAATTAAAAATAATTTGACTTCTGTCACAGAAGTAAGAAGTCATGCACTTATAAAGGCAACCCTATGATTAACAAACACAACAAACCTAATTTTATGGGATAAAATTTGCGTTAAGGATGATAGTTCACAATTCATAGAAAATTTTTCAGAAAACCCTGTGTTCTGTGACAAAAGAAAAGCTATTAATATTCTTTCTAGATTATGCCACCATTAACTCCAAGAGCAGATGAAAGGTTCGTGAGCTTTTATGTGAGATTTTGAACACCACAAATTTAAATTGCAGAGTAAACTGAAGGTATTTTATGGACAGATGGGTGAACTCAGCCACAGAGGAGTTAAGCAACATACTAAAAACCACATAGAAAATTAGTGGCAGAATTCAGGACTAAATTTCAAAATATTGTCCCCCAATGACCTATTATGTCCTTTGTATCACAGTTTTTAATCGGAATTTCTGCACTCCCAAGCTGTTAAAAATAAGTTAATCATCAATTTCTGCTGCTAAGTTCATTTTTTAAAAATCTACAGGGGAAAAAATGTTGTGATAGGAGAATTTTGGAAGAGCCCAGATAAGCATGCAGCTTCCATAGAAAGCCTGTGGAGGAATGAAAAACAGCTATGGAGAAAATGATTTAGGGAACTGATCGTGACTCTGTCTATTTAAATATACAAAAGGAAGAGATCTCTTGATTACGGCACATCCAGGGGCTACTAAATGATTACAAGTGAACTTGTGTTGACTTCTTCAGAAATCTTCCGAAAATTTCCTTTGGGAAAAAATCTGTAAGCAGTAGGTTTCTTTTTCTTTTCAAGCATAAGTACCCACAGTCCACATGACACCTCTCCAAGTTATGAAATAACTAAAGAAATACAGATCCCTATTTTATCAGAAATACTTATCACTGTCATTTCAGCTAGGCTAATGGAACAGTGTAACAGATTATGTGTGAGAGTCTGGGATATTAAAAATCCTCATCCTTTGAACAACTCCTTTTTCAGTAATTATTCTCTCCATTCAGGGCCCATTTGTGAATGATCATGAAGAATTAGTTTTTTGTTTAGCTTCAGCAAACACTGTAGATGTAAAGACGACACTTGATTCCAAATTCTGAACAAACCGGTGCATCTTTAATTTTCCAAATAGTGCACGTATTTACACATGGGATAGCATCTTATATTCAATGGGATTGCAAAGGATGTGAATGAGTGGGAAATTTGTTGTGTCATGACTTTTCCTCCTCTCAGGAAGAACAGATTTCATTCTTGTGAGCATGAACACTTTTAAATTTAACTTTTCTTCTTCCCTTTTCTTGCCTTCAGCTCCCACACCATCTGGAGACAGGGATGGAAGCCCCTGGCAAATCCTTACTGAAGGCAGAGGGTGACTAGAGGCTATGCAGGATGGGAAAACGCTGCATTAAATTCAAAATGCATCTTCCTGTGCAACAGGGAGATCTTGCTCAAGAGCTGGCAGCTTAGTTAATGTAGAATTAACTAAGGAACATTCAAAATATCACCATTTTCCATTGCCAGTGCAAGGCATGTATTTTGACCTTGTCATTTCCAGCTTAAGCACGTGTCAGTATCTATGTATGAAAATTCAGAAACATAACACTCCACTGCACACACTTCTTCCCCTGGGGAGACAGTGAGCGAACAAACACATGCCAGATGGTAGCTGCATTGCTCAGTGCACTACTGGAAGGCACCCAGTTATTGCAGAGACAAACACAACATACAGCAAAAGCAGAAAGCCTCCACAGAGCAGTCCCTTTTTGGTGCTGCACGTTCATGGACTCCTTAGCACAACGGATTCCTGGTCCACAGCAAAGGCCATATATATTTTCAAATGAAGACTAGTAGCACTTCCTAGATTTTACATGGTGGATACAGAGGCTGAGAGGTAGAGAATAATCCGCAGCTCTCATTCAAGCCAGACATTTAATGCCGTATGCCACTATTACAACATAATGTTAAGAAGAAGACCACAAACACACAGATAAATGTCTAAACACCTCAAAGAAGTAAAAAAAAAATATTTTCAGGATCAAAGGCTGACACTGCCAGGCCTCAGGTTACAGAATTTCAAATGAAACATGTAAATCTGGATACCGTTTTCTCAATTCAACCTTTAGTATTAATCATCTTTTTTAAGGGAGACTTGGAAACATTTAAAACACTTGATACTTTCCACTGCAAAGAATTCTGTAGGAAAATTTACTTTGAGAATTGTATTCAAGGCCAGCCTTTAAAAAATCAGCAGTAGAAATAGTGGCACACATTATTTAAATTTATTCTATGCAATTTCATTGAAATCTTGCAGGATGGTTTGAAGGGGGGGAAAAAGGCGTTTTCTCCCTGTTGCTTGTGCTTCTTGAGAGGTTTTGCCAGCGTTAAGGCAACTCAAAGCAGCCACTAGAAATAGTGGAGATTTTGCACTTTAAATAGCTGTAGAGACTGCTGCAGGAGCAGGGAGACCGAATAAGACAGTGGAGCTGTGAGGTCCATCCCACAATTCAAGTGCTCTGTGGGTACTTACTAAAGTTTCAGGAATCATGGCAAGTTCTGAATTGCCAAGCCATTATTCTCAGGAGTACTCAACATTAAAATATGTGGTGATTACTTATTTTCTTTTAGAAAAACCACACAAATATGAGCAAATTCTGTTAAAACTGTGATGACTAGATTTCTCTTACTTTGCTATGCTAGTTGAATTCTGCTGGCTTTTGCACAATAGCTGAAACAAATGGTCAGTAAAGGGAGATATGTTTGGATGGACAATAGCAAAAGGGGCGTTTCCTTACTTCTGGGAATCTTATCTTTCTATCTAAATGGTAATCTTGTTCTAAGCACATTATTATTATTTATTTATTATTGATTATATTATTATCATTTTACTAATAATATTATTATTATTATTATATTATTATATTATTGTTGTTGTAAGTAATAATCTGTGGCCCCCTCACAGTTGATACAGGAAGTGTGTCATTCAGGACTTTCCTCAGCTACTAATTATAAAACATCAAGCTTTACAGTGAATTGAAAGACCCACGTTGTACCTGTATTAGATATTAAGTGTTTTTCATTAAAAGAGGCTCAGCTTTGGACAGCTGTAATGAATGGATAAGCTGGAACAAGTTTATAGGAGGACAGGTGCACCCACAGATGTCCATCAGGTGTTTCTCTGCACCTGTGTATTTTCAGTGTGGGATAAAACACCTTCAAAGCTCTAGTTCAGGGCCTGGACTTAGATATTATTACTTAAATATTACCTCCATCTCTAAAATGTGTGTATAAATTTAGAAAGGCATAGACAGAGAATAAAGCTAGCTTATTAAACCCCATATTTTTTACTTTTTATTATTAGAAAAGCTAAATTATAAAATTGTATATTATTATAAAATGTAGCTGTTGGCCCCCTGTCACACTTTTCTGCACGGAAGTGCAACAATGGTTGCACTTGGTTTGCGTCTTTTAGTACCACTAGCGTAAAATAGAGCAAGACATGCAGAGGGTTTTTCTCACGCTGATGTTCCTCTCATTCATTTTTTGGGCATCCATGCATTTCTGTTTGTCATCCTGTAATGGATTCTGCCATTCAACCTTTGTCAATATCACTTAACCCTCAGGAACTAATATACATATATATATATTTATTTATTTATTTAGCAAAAGCTTGTGTGTTACAGCTGGAATTGAAGAACAAGAATGTGAACATTAAATGCTGCAGTTGAGGCTGAGGTATTCACTGACAGTTTGGATATTTCCTGTGCAATTTCATGAACTCTACAACAAATAACTATGTAACCTATTTTAAATGTGTCAATGAATTACAGGCCATTGAAACTAATCAAAATACACAAATATCAGAAGTGGAGAAAGAAGAAAGGCAGACATGGGAGAATAAAAAATATTTTTAACTTTTTTTTCCTATTATTCTTAAAGTTTTTTCCTATTTTCCTAATTAAGTAAGCATTCCTTAAGTATTTTTCCTAATTTTCTGATTATTACCTTAAGGTAATTAGAAATCTAACAAGAGTCATAAACTCTCTAACAAGAGTCATAAACATTGGATACAAAAATAAAATGTTTTTTCATCTCACATATATTAGTCAAATCCTGCTAAATCAAGTTTTCTTTTATCTTCTATGGTCTTCCTTCTACTTTTGCATCGGTAACTGCAAAAAGAGCTCACTGAAGAATGACTGCAAAAACAGCTCATCGAATTTCCCAAAATGTCTCCTCCTCCTTCTCCCAAACAAAAAACCCACTGAACTCCTGGCACTCTGCATGATTTATTAAAAAGAAAAAAACCAACAGCAAGCCCAGTCAGTTTTGTTACAAAGGAGGCTATCATTTGATCAGATAGATGGATTTTTTTTTCCAATACCAGACTAGCTGATGTCATTACCCACAAGGTAACTGGGAGTTCAAATTTTAAAAATGCACTAGAGTTTATTTCTCAGCAGTGCACTTCAAAAGAGTTTGTTTATAATGAGCTCCATAGTAGTCTGGAGATGAAAGATGATGACTTATTAGAAGAGATTGTTTACCTGAGCATTACCACAAAGAAGGATTTGATGGAAGTGTCAACTCAGTATTCAGGGATTTACTTTCTTCTTCTCCAGCATGCCAGGGAAACAGAAGACTCTCTACAGGTTTTGAAGCTTTGACAACATGTTGGCTGCTTAGCAGTGTATTAGAAACTTAGAGATTAAAGCTTATTTTTAGAATTCATGGCTAGCAATATATAGAGAGAATGTCTTTGAAATGGCAGCCACTTCTAACACATACATTTCAGAGAACTGTTTCTCTGCTTTTCCTCCTACCAGTTAGAATTAATGTTAGAATGAGGAAGTTTTATGCAAACACTAGTCAATATTTCCCCCCTGAATTTAATAAAACAATCCCTTCAGCCTGGAACTTTTCAGAAAAGTATTTATATTTTTTCTTTTTTGTGTATATCACTGAATAAAATGATTCCATGGAACACACACACACAAAAAAAGGTAATATTTGGTCAGCATAAGGAATAATCTTTCTACAACCCAATTTCACTCAGCTAATTTACATAAAGATATAAGAGCACAATTTCTGAATTAAGGTGTGGGAAATAATCTTCCCTTTTAGAGAACTCATAAGATACCTCAATTTTCATCTACATTGCTTCATATTAAATATTTCTAAGAAGTAATAAGGTTTCACAAATGTCTCTCAGTTCTAGATGTGACAATCCTCGCTGTATATATTTTCATACAAATAACGAGGAGAAAGCTACAATGAAGAAGGAACAATATTAAAGTACCACCACCCCTAAAAGTAATAAAGTGTGTTAGCAGTGGGAAAAACTTGTTTTGGCCTTTCAGGGGCACTTTCTTTGCTTCTGGGGCCATTTAGCCAAAGGGCCAGGGATATTGACTTTTTGCTTTGACAGTTTTTGCCTTTTTTTTTTTCCAAAAATATTTTTTCCTTCTTTCCCTTCTTTTTTTTTTTTTTTTTTTTTTTTTTTTTTTTTT
>CM019236.1:11885214-11896054 GCA_009741485.1 Malurus cyaneus samueli | reverse complement strand
AGTTAAATGAAAATGTGGAAACTATCCTTAATTCTTCTCACTGTCCCTTTTTAATGGGGCAGAAAATTAAATGCATATGAAATGAAATGCAAATGTTTCATGCAAATATTAAACATCATGAAAGAAGATCTTCAAATTCCCTGAACTATGTTACCCTCATCTAAAGTTTAATTAACTCATTTTCATTAATTTATTATTTCTGCTCTGGACAGGAATCTTTCTCCTGTAGTTAATTTATCCCTGAGAAACTGAGTATTTGTGCCACAGGGAAAGGTTGTCTTAGGGGAATTTGGTTTATTAAAGAACAATAAAAAAAGAGCAGAAAGCAGACAAGAAGAGGACTCTGCACCCCGTGGGTGAGACATCACAGAGAAGAGGGATGAGAAAACAAGCTGATGTCTAAGGTGATCCTGATGTTCATATGGGGCCTCACAGAAATTAGACCTGGTTTACTCACCATTAAACCAGCTGACCTTGTGATATCCTACTCTGGTTGCAATCAATTGCAGTCATTGGAGTATTGGGATAAGCACAGTGATGAACCCTGATCACTCACTCCTGTCCTTCCAGGCTGATTTAGCAATAGGCATGAATTTATTTGTAGAAATAGCAGTAGTTGCTCTAATTTATTTGTAAAAAAAACTCCAGAAAGTCTCGTAATGTTGAAATATACAGAGTTGATTGGATTATTTCTCTGAAATCCTATAATAATCCAAAATGTCCTCTGAAGAATGGTTTTGAAATAGAGCCCACTCCAAAACTGACAGTCACTCTAGCAAGATATTACTCTTGCATGCTTACAGAGCACTGACTTTTTAAGGACAACTTCCCTTTCTTTGAGACCTGCCTGGGTAGATGTGATTGGAACTTTAATATCTAAAATTACTGACCCTTATTTTCTTGCATGAATAGATTACCCTTTGACTGCTAATGTTTGTGATCAGACAACACTCATCTACTTTCTCATTCATTTTACAAAGCAACTGTAAGTTTCTCCCTAGCCTCTAGCCCTTCCCCCTCCTTCTCAGGACTTAGCATATTAGAGACAGAATTGGAAGCATCAGATCATGCTAATTAATTACCACTCAGAAATGTGTGGAAAAAGAAGTGTTCAATGTTTAACTCAATGATTAGTGACAGCTTCATAGCTGAAGGTCCAGAATCTGAAAGAACTCAAGGGAGAAATCCAGACACTATTAAAGCGTATGGCAAAGTTTTACTGAGACCAATATTTTGGCCACAAGGAAAGTAAAGAAAATGAAAACAACTTTTCCTCTTGGCTCCTCAGAAAAGAATTTGTTGTTTCTGAAGAATTTTGCACCAATTTGATAAGCTTTTTCAAAAATCAAATTTTACTCAAATTTCCAAATGGTTTGAAACCATTTATTAAAACAAAAATTTCATGTCTTTTAAAGTATTATAACTTAGACCTTATGTTCTTCCAAAAGAACTGTTGTATTAATTCAAACCAAAGTCATCCACAATCCAGCAACCACTTCCAGTTTTTCCCAGACCATCTTTTCATGGTCACTTATGAGTCTAATAGACTTCTCATAATTTCAAAGATGTCCTTTGTCTGCTTCCCACATATGACTAACCCTCCAAAACCTGATCATCCTTATTGTTTCTCTCCAAACCTTTCTCTGTTCTATGACATCTTTCTAAGTTGGCAAGATCAGAATTACACACTTCGTTGAAGGTTCAGACATATCATGAATTTTTACACCAGCAAAATTAGATTTTCTGTTTTTTTCCCTTGTAATTTATAACATTTTTTGGGACTTTCAGGGAGGTTAAGTGTTATTGGATAAAGAGTACATGCTTCTGCAAAACTTTCGTAATTTAAAAAAAAAAAATCCTTTATGAATATTAATATTCACTCAGTTTCTGTTCTTTTTATGTGTAATTAATATATTTTCCTTTAATTAATTACTTTGCATTCATCTACACAGAATTTCAACTCTCACCTTATTCAGTCATTCAAAAGTGAAAACTTAGTTACATACTGCAAGAAAAATAAATAAGAAAACAGTTTTGCTAAAAATATTAAGTTTTTTCTCGCAGCAAACCAGAATTTTGAATGTTCTGCATAGTGGTGTAAACATTTGTGTCTCCTGGGAAAATTTCAACATTTGGATGAAATGTATTTTTTCATAATCCAGATAAACAGAGAAATATGCTGCACTGACATGCTGCAGGATATATGCTTAGAGAAGAATTGCACTGGTTCCTCTACTGGCATATGACAGAACCTGCATTCATTGGGGTCCATCTCAAACTAGCTGCCTTCTTCTTCTTTGAGGCCTTATCTAGGAAAAACACCGCAAACAAATATGGGCTCCACAAGAGATAAAACCACAGAGTGAAAACACCATCACCATCAAGAATAAAACCCAGAGCAATCCAGCTCTGGTCCCAGGAAGGCTGTGCCAGCTGTGAACAGCTCAGCTGTGACACTCATCCCCGGTGAGGATGGCTTTGCACAGCACCTGTAAGCATTTAGGGAAGCCTCTGCCATGCCAGCTGCAGCTTCACACACCAGCAGCACTGGAGCAGACCCTGGAGAATACCATGTGTCACTGTGCGGTGACAGCAGGGCTGGCGTCACTGAGCAATCTCAGTGATCCTTCTTCTGGGAAGCATTTTGAGGAAATGCAGAGAAACGCAGAAAATAACACTGCTTAGTGCAAATGAGAAAGTCCTTGCACTGCTTCCTGTGCAACTCAACTGAGTGCTTGCTTTTTAAATAGGTATAAATTATCAGGACAAACAGTGGATCTAACAAGCAATTAATATGTACTCTCATATCTTGTGTATTTGCATATATGAAAAGAAGAGTGAGAAAAACTCTCTGCACTTGTGCAAGTGCTAAAATACGATGGCCACTAATAATATTGGCTGCAGACCCTACAAAGAGCCTCAAACTCAAACCAGGGTAACCAAGAACTTGGTCACCAAAACAAATAACATGTAAATGCAGAAAATTTACACCTTCATGATCCTCATGTAAATCAGGAGCATATATTAATATTAACTAAAATATTGTAAACATTCCAAACATTTAATGCAGCAGGCTTGAAAAGAAGAGTAATTTGCTTACTGACTATAGGAAAACATCCAAGTTGCTTAATGTTGCCACAGGGTTTGTAAATCAGCCTCAGTTCTGCAGCCTTGCAGAACAGAATTTCAATATTGTTGAGCTTAATGATCTGTAGTGCAGCAGAAGTTTAAATGGAACAAAGGCAAAACTATAATTTTTGTGGATAACTCTCAAGACATGGTTTCGAAATCAAGAAATGGCCATTAATTGCTGACATACTGACACTGACACCAAAAGGTAGGTAGCATTAGTTCAAGATGAGAAGGTGCAAACTCAAAAGAAACCCTTTGATGCAAAGTCCTATGGCACAAATAGTGCTCAGGCCTATTAATTTGGTATCTGAGACTTGAATAACTGCAAATCATTGAAAGAGCATTCATTTATTGCAGAGAACATTTTCAAGGTTCACGTGAGTTACTGTGTTAATTTTCTTTGTTAAGAGAGAGAAGTTAACACTTTGGCTGATGGAGGAAAGCAATATAGATATCTAAGTGTATAACATCAATATTCTCTATAGGGTTCTGTCAAAGGAGTTCTGATTGGCACACCAATTTTATAAAAATTCACCCACACAAATTTACTAGTCAAAAATGTATTAGTCCCTGTGCCAGTAGGATATAGCTCCAACCAAGGTTCTCATGCACCCTGAGCAGAACAAATTAGGCTACTGCTGCAAAAAAGGGGATAAAATAAATTTCAGAATTGAGAAATATATTTTCTTTTGTCAGGCTGAACGATCTTGTAGAAAAGCTCAAGGCAGGGTTTCTTCATTGCAAATTCAGAACCCAAACCTTCACTGCAGAGCACTCATGTACGACAGGGCAGGGACAGCTTGCCCCTGAGTTGTCAATCTGCTGTGCAGAGTGGATGGAGTAAATCCAGCCCACCCTTGCGTCTCATTTGATTCATCTTATGCAAAGTCTCACTTTGCATGATCGGGGATTTCGAATTTAAAAAAAGAAAAAAAAAAAAAAAAGACAAATTCTGTACTAATATGGAAACATTAATAGAGACTTCCTCAATAACAAACCAAACAGCAAATAGACATGCAATACATTTAAGAATAATTTCTTTAATGCACAAGTTTCTTTTCAAAACTGCTGACTCTATTCTGAACCACATGGTGAGAAGTAGCAGTCTTTGTTGAGTGAAAAGTGACATTATACTTGTTTTAGAAGTGATTTGACTGTCTGATATGCCCCAGTGCACAGGAATGTAGCACAGAGACATCTGAGTTAGTCCCACAAGCAATAATCTTGCTGGCAGAAGTGGGTAGCTGGAGTGCACAAGGGGCATTTGTTCTCGTTTTCACTCTTCAGTCATCTGCAATGCAGACTTGCATTATGAATCATGGAACACAATGTTTATCTCCTTGTTTCCAGCCTAATTTTCATATAAAGCTTTACAAATACTTTGAACATGTTCACGCTTTTTAACAAATTTCTGGCTCTTTACTCCGTGCACAACTTCATGTTGCAAACCAAACCTAGAAGAGTTTTTGAAAAAAAATAAAGCAATGAGAAACTGTATGTTAGGTAAAACTGGCAATGAATCCATTGAGTATGCAACTGGCATACATTCTCAAACTCTAGTCAATTTTTGGGTTTATTTCAAAATTACCTAATAATTTTTAAAGTGTCAACTAATTTCTTCACAAGATTTAAGCAGCATATCATTTCTTTAACCTAAAATTTCCTGTGGCTTGGGATTTTTGTTAGACTCAATTGGTAGGTGGTTGTAAATTTCATACGTGGCATTTGATTTAATTAGTTGTTTTGGCACTTATTCTGCTCTGAATGTCAGACCAGAATGGCAGCTGATCAAAAGAGTAGTCTCTCTATTCCATCCAAAGGAATTAAATTAATTTGCATCCTCTGATGAATGGAACTCGGTATGTTGTCAGTGTCTATACAGAACTCCAGAATCAAATCCAAATACCGTGAAAACCTGTGTTGTGGTTAGATTTCCCCTTTTGTTCCTTTTCTTGGAATTTTTTCTTTCCCATTTGTGCTGGATTACACTAATTGCCAGGTCATCTCTTGGGTGATGATGATGACTGGGTGATTAATGAAGACAATGTACCTATGCCCCACCTAACGAGTCTTCCAAGCGCTCGGAGAGAGTGTTTTTGTGGGTGGGGGCGGGATGATTTCACTTGCTTGGCTGCTTCGCTGAGAGAAGGAAGTCTCCCTGCTGGCTGCTCCGGGGAGAGCTGGCCTGCCCTTTTTCTGCAGAGACCAGCATCTCTATTCTTGAGTTGTGCTTGCTGGATGGTGGTTTCTCTCCTGTGCCTTGCGGAACTCTGCAATTCCAGCTTCACGGGTGAGCTCTGCTCCATCCGTTTCGCAGCCGCAGGATTCCTGCTCGTCTCTTGCCGTCCTGGTTTCTTGCTGTCCAGAGGAGCACCGAGATCGGCGTTTCCGCTGTGAGTTTTACGAGAGACTTTCTCCATCACCTGCATTTTGTGTCAAATCATGGCCGTGGAGATCTGAGCCAGCCGGGACCCGCGCCACATCTACCAACATCCCCTGCAGCCTCCGGAGAATCGTGCACCTGCCCTGCCCAGCGGGAGCCGACAGCGTCCTGCCAACAGAACTGTAACTGCACCAAAGGGGAGGTGTATCTCTGTGTGAGTGTCACTGGGTTGGGACTGGGCTGGTTGTTGCCATTGTTATTATACTTGTTTCACCTTGTTATACATATAGTAAAAACTGTTATTCCCTTTTACCCATATTTTGCCTGATAGCCCATGATTTCAAAAGCTATAATTCGGAGGAAAGGGAGTAATATGCACCGCTCCAAGGGGGTTCCTGCCTTCATTGTCTTTCAAACCAAGACAACCTGACTATGGAAAGAAATCACGGTTTATGCCTTAGAGTCTGAGTGTCTTGATCGTGTGGTTGGTGACTTCATGTTTCCTGAGATCTACCCAGTCTGGAAAGGAAAGCCATTTTATGGCACCTATACATCCAACAGTCAGCCTTTTAAGATCTATTTTCTTAGTATCATTCTGCTTTTTCCAATTTCCTGAGGCCTCCTGGGAAATATTTTGATGTAACCAGAGTCTTGTTTTGCATTTTCCATGGTGCACAACAACAAAGCAATAACAACAACAACAAAGGACTGAATAATTTATATTCAAACTTAAAGTATAGAGAGAGACTTAAAAAGTATCATTCTCTTTCTTCTTGTTACCAGAAGAAAAACTGCAAGACTTTCCTAAGTACCTAGTTAATCGTGTTATTCTGAAAATGTATCTCTCTTTAAATACCCACCCACCCGCCACCCCCCTTATAATAAGTCCGTGGAATCCACCAGAAATAACTCCTACAACATGCTTAACTGAACCTTGGAGGTGCTGAGCAGTTCTGAACATCCTGGTGTCATGGTTTTACTTGGTCCAATTTTTGGTGTGGGGGCATGGGACAAGAAACCACAAAGATGTCTCCTGTGAGAGTTCTAGAAATTTTCTCCTTCTTCTCCAGCAAAAGGAGTCCTGCCCCTGTGTTTTAGAGCCAATCCATTATGGCTCTGAGGTGATGAACAGGCTGCCCAACAGGCCTGGCCAATTGCACAGTGTTGGTTACACCTCTGTGATGACGTATTGTCCTGTACTTAAGAAAGAATTCAAAACAAGATAGGAACGGCTGCCATGTAGCTTTTAGTTGTTAGTAGTAGTTTTAGTATCATGCAGAGGGAAACAGAGCAGGAGGGTGAAGAGATGTAAGAAGAAAAATGGAGCCCAAAGATCACAGCAAAGAGAAGATGGGATGAGTTGCTGTGCTTTTGCTGGGTTCTCGAGCATGGAGAAAATAAGTTGTTCTCAAAAAGACTATTTCATCAATGAGAGACCTGACATAGAAAAGGAGGGCGACCTTGCTCTGAGGAAAAAAACCTGGCCTTTGAGGACTGGACTGAACTGAACTGCTTAGAAGCCAAAAAGGGGGAAGAGGCTTGGCCCACCCCACCCCCCACCCCCCATTGTTTGAAACAAGTTGATGCTAAGAAGAAAATGAGTTCTGCAGGAGAGGAGATGCCCCGCTCAAGCAAGAAGTGAAGCTGTGTTCTGCCAGAGATTTGTGATAGTGGTCTCACACTGCTGAAACAAGCAGTTGGCCATGAAGGACATTCTTTCTTTTTCCTGCGAGGTAAAGAAATACTCCCTCACCACAGCAGTTATACACTGACTGTTCTTGGGAAGAGAACTCCCACAGCTTGGAGCTGTAAGAACGCATTCCTATGATGCTGGACAACAACTGTAATGAGTGGTTTGATTCTATGTTAGACTTTCATTCTGTCCCCTGTGTGTGTGGGAAAACATGGGGTTGGAGAGGGAGGACTTGGGAAAGAGACAGGTCCCGGAAAGGATAACAGGTCTCTAAAATGTCCGTTTTTTAATTTTTCTTCTCCTTGTAAATTGTCCCTATCTTGTTCTTCTCCCTGGTGCCGTAGTATTCTTAGTAGTTTGTAGTAATAAATCTATTTTTGCAACTTAAGTTATTCAGCCTGTCTGACCATTCTCTGGAGCATATACGATATTTCTCTCAATTACCTTATGTTATCTGAAAGCCAATAAATTTTCATGTTAATTGAGCTTTTGGTCTCCCTCCTGCTCTTCCGGTGGGGGGGGGGGGGGTGGGGGCAGGGAAGGGAGGGAATATCGTGGTGCAGTGTTTTTTGGCTTTCAGCAACAGTCCAAACCACGACATTTTTGGTGTCATAACTCGACTGGGAAAAATCAGGTTTAAACCACGACACTTGTTAAATCCCCGATCTAGCAAAGTGAGACTTTGCATAAGATGAATCAAATGAGACGCAAGGGTGGCTGGATTTACTCCATCCACTCTGCACAGCAGATTGACAACTCAGGGGCAAGCTGTCCCTGCCTGTGTACATGAGTGCTCTGCAGTGAAGGTTTGGGTTCTGAATTTGCAATGAAGAAACCCTGCCTTGAGCTTTTTCTACAAGATCGTTCAGCTGACAAAAGAAATATATTTCTCAATTCTGAATTTATTTTATCCCCTTTTTTGCAGCAGTAGCCTAATTTGTTCTGCTCAGGGTGCATGAGAACCTTGGTTGGAGCTATATCCTACTGGCACAGGGACTAATACATTTTTGACTAGTAAATTTGTGTGGTGAATTTTTATAAATTGGTGTGCCAATCAGAACTCCTTTGACAGAACCCTATAAGAGAATATTGATTTATACACTTAGATATCTATATTGCTTTCCTCCACTCAGCCAAAGTGTTAACTTCTCTCTCTAAAAAAGAAAATTAACACAGTAACTCACGTGAACCTTGAAAATGTTTCTCTGCAATAAATGAATGCTCTTTCAATGATTTGAGTTATCAAGTCTCAGATACCAAATTAATAGGCCTGAGCACTATTTGTGCCATAGGACTTTGCATCAAAGGGTTTCTTTTGAGTTTGCACCTTCTCATCTTGAACTAATGCTCCTACCTTTTGGTGTCAGTTGTCAGTATGTCAGCAATTAATGGCCATTTCTTGATTTCGAACCATGTCTTGAGAGTTATCCACAAATTATAGTTTGCCTTTGTCCATTTAAACTTCTGCTGCACTACAGATCATTAAGCTCAACAATATTGAAATTCTGTTCTGCAAGGCTGCAGAACTGAGGCTGATTTACAAACCCTGTGGCAACATTAAGCAACTTGGATTGTTTTCCTATAGTCAGTAAGCAAATTACTCTTCTTTTCAAGCCTGCTGCATTAAATGTTGGAAGTTTACAATATTTTAGTTAATATTAATATATGCTCCTGATTTACATGAGGATCATGAAGGTGTAAATTTTCTGCATTTCGTTTATTTGGGTGACCAAGTTCTTGGTTACCCTGGTTGAGTTTGAGGCTCTTTTTAGGGTCTGCAGCCAATATATTAGTGGCCATCGTATTTTAGCACTGCACAAGTGCAGAGAGTTTTTCTCACTCTTCTTTTCATATATGCAAATACCCAAGATTAGAGAGTACATATTAATTGCTTGTTAGATCCACTGTTTTCCTGTAATTTATACCTATTTTAAAAAGCAAGCACTCAGTTGAGTTGCACAGGAAGCAGTGCAAGGACTTTCTCATTTGCACTAAGCAGTGTTATTTTCTGCGTTTCTCTGCATTTCCTCAAAATGCTTCCCAGAAGAAGGATCACTGAGATTGCTCAGTGACGCCAGCCCTGCTGTCACCGCACAGTGACACATGGTATTCTCCAGGTCTGCTCCAGTGCTGCTGGTGTGTGAAGCTGCAGCTGGCATGGCAAGGCTTCCCTAAATGCTTACAGGTGCTGTGCAAAGCCATCCTCACCGGGGATGAGTGTCACAGCTGAGCTGTTCACAGCTGGCACAGCCTTCCTGGGACCAGAGCTGGATTGCTCTGGTTTATTTCTTGATGGTGATGGTGTTTTCACTGTGGTTTATCTCTTGTGGAGCCCATATTTGTTTGCGTGTTTTTCCTAGATAAGGCCTCAAAGAAGAAGAAGGCAGCTAGTTTGAGATGGACCCCAATGAATGCAGGTTCTGTCATATGCCAGTAGAGGAACCAGTGCAATTCTTCTCTAAGCATATATCCTGCAGCATGTCAGTGCAGATATTTCTCTGTTTATCTGGATATGAAAAAATACATTTCATCCAAATGTTGAAATTTTCCCAGGAGACACAAATGTTTACACCACTATGCAGAACATTCAAAATTCTGGTTTGCTGCGAGAAAAAACTTAATATTTTTAGCAAAACTGTTTTCTTATTTAATTTTTCTTGCAGTATGTAACTAAGTTTTCACTTTTGAATGACTGAATAAGGTGAGAGTGAAAATCTGTGTAGATGAATGCAAAGTAATTAATTAAGAAATATATTATATTACAACATAAAAGAACAGAAACTGAGTGAATATTAATATTCATAAAGGATTTTTTTTTTTTAAATTACGAAAGTTTGCAGAAGCATGTACTCTTTATCCATAACACTTAACCTCCCTGAAGTCCCAAAAAATGTTAAAATTACAAGGGAAAAAAACAGAAAATCTAATTTGCTGGTGTAAAATTCATGATATGTCTGAACCTTCAACGAAGTGTGTAATTCTGATCTTGCCAACTTAGAAAGATGTCATAGAACAGAGAAAGGTTTGGAAGAACATAAGGATGATCAGGTTTGGAGGTTAGTCATATGTGGGAAAGCAGACAAAGGACATCTTTGAAATTATGAGAAGTCTAATTAGACTCATAAGTGACCATGAAAAGATGGTCTGGGAAAAACTGGAAGTGGTTGCTGGATTGTGGATGACTTTGGTTTGATTAATACAACAGTTCTTTGGAAGAACATAAGGTCTAAGTATATACTTAAAAGACATGAAATTTTTGTTTTAAATAAATGGTTTCAAACCATTGGAATTTGAGTTAAAATTGATTTTTGAAAAAGCTTATCAAATTGGTGCAAAATTCTTCAGAAACAACAAATTCTTTTCTGAGGAGCCAAGAGGAAAAGTTGTTTCATTTTCTTTACTTTCCTTGTGGCCAAAATATTGGTCTCAGTAAAAACTTGCCATACGCTTTAATAGTGTCTGGATTTCTCCTTTGAGTTCTTTCAGATTTCGGACCTTCAGCTAGAAGCTGTCACTAATCATTGGTTAAACATTGAACACTTCTTTTCCACACATTCTGAGTGGTAATTAATTAAGCATGATCTGATGCTTCCAATCTGTCTCTAATAAGCTAAGTCCTGAGAAGGGAGGGA
>CM019236.1:11848221-11885189 GCA_009741485.1 Malurus cyaneus samueli | reverse complement strand
AGATGTGGCGCGGGGTCCCGGCTGGCTTCAGATCTCCCACGGCGCCATGATTGACACAAAATGCAGAGTGGATGGAGAAAGTTCTCTGTAAAACTCACAGCGGAAACGCCGATCTCGGTGCTCCTCTGGACAGCAAGAAACCCAGGACGGCAAAGAGACGAGCAGGAATCCTGCGGCTGCGAAACGGATGGAGCAGAGCTCACCCGTGAACTGGAATTGCAGAGTTCCGCAAGGCACAGGAGAGAAACCACCATGCAGCAAGCACAAACTCAATGAATAGAGATGCTGGTCTCTGCAGAAAAAGGGCAGGCCAGCTCCCCCGGAGCAGCCAGCAGGGAGACTTCCTTCTCTCAGCGAAGCAGCCAAGCAAGTGAAATCATCCCGCCCCCACCCACAAAAACACTCTCTCCGAGCGCTTGGAAGATCCTTAGGTGGGGCATAGTACATTGTCTTCATTAATCACCCAGCTCATCATCACCCAAGAGGATGACCTGGCAATTAGTGTAATCCAGCACACAAATGGGAAAGAAAAAATTCAAGAAAGGAACAAAAGGGGGAATTAACCCACAACACAGGTTTTCACGGTAATTTGGATTTGATTCTGGAGTTCTGTATAGACACTGACAACATACCGAGCTCCATTCATCAGAGGATGCAAATTAATTTAATTCCTTTGGATGGAATAGAAAGACTACTCTTTGTATCAGCTGCCATTCTGGTCTGACATTCAGAGCAGAATAAGTGCCAAAACAACTAATTAAATCAAATGCCACGTATGAAATTTACAACCACCTACACAATTGAGTCTAACAAAAATCCCAAGCCCACAGGAAATTTTAGGTTAAAAATGATATGCTGCTTAATATCTTTGTGAAGAAATTAGTTGGACACTTTAAAATTATTAGGTAATTTTGAAATAACCCAAAAATTGGACTAGAGTTTGAGAATGGTATGCCAGTTGCATACTCAATGGCTTTCATTGCCATGTTTACCTAACATACAGTTTCTCATTGCTTTATTTTTTTCAAAAACTCTTCTAGGTTTGGTTTTGCAACATGAAGTTTGCACGGAGTAAAGAGCCAGAAATTTGTTAACATGGCGTGAACATGTCACAAGTATTTGTAAAGCTTTTATATGAAAATTAGGCTGGAAACAAGGAGATAAACATTGTGTTCCATGATTCATAATGCAAGTCTGCATTGCAGATGACTGAAGAGTGAAAACGAAACAAATGCCCCTTGTGCACTCCAGCTACCCACTTCTGCCAGCAAGATTATTGCTTGTGGGACTAACTCAGATGTCTCTGTGCTACATTCCTGTGCACTGGGGCATATCAGACAGTCAAATCACTTCTAAAACAAGTATAATGTCACTTTTCACTCAACAAAGACTGCTACTTCTCAGCCATGTGGTTCAGAATAGAGTCAGCAGTTTTGAAAAGAAACTTGTGCATTAAAGAAATTATTCTTAAATGTTGCATGTCTTATTTGCTGTTTGTTTGTTATTGAGGAAGTCTGCTATTAATGTTTTCCATATTAAGTACAGAATTTGTCTTTTTTTTTTTTTTTTCTTTTTTTAAATTCGTTCAGCAGCTTTTGCTCAGCTTTGTGCAAACTCCTCCAGAATGTCTTTGAAAGAAATGTTCTCTGCATTAGAGCTGAATGAAATGTGTCCCTGATAAGCAAGCAGAAGGAAGGAAGAAAAAGATTTTAGGACAAGTAATGAATAAATACTGTTAAATGCAATCGAGACTATATGCTGAATTACAGTACTGAGTCATGTTTCAGTGTCGTGGCCAAGGTTGCTTTATTGATCTGTCCCTCTTCTACCAGTAAGCAGACTCCAGCTGGGACTTTTCAAAGCCATCTAAACTTGAACATGCACGTTTAATTTCAAATAAATGGGGTGCCCAAATAATTTAGACTTGTTTGAAAACCATAGCCTGATTAGGCTGACATCTCTTTTCTTGAGGAAAGCATGAATAGCCTTGATCTGAGGAGAAACTCAGAAAGATGATTTTGTGAATAGATAAGGCATTAAGAACCACTCCATCTCCAGGGGAAGCTGATGCATGGGAGGGAAGTACAGGTTTAACCTTCCCCCAGCCACTGCACCAATTTTCATGAGAGGAGTCTCCAGTCATGCTCAGAAGAAGGCAAGCTAATTACTGACAAAGCTGAGCTGTGTACCACGTCCCCACGCAATTTAATTGCAGAGGGCAATATTTACAATGACTCTGTGGTCCCTGCCCGAGCACATCTTGAGTTAATACAGAATGTACCCATCAGAAAGCCCTCCTTAGGTGGGCAGGATAATTTTGGTTTCCTGCCTGCTGCTTTTCCCCTGCGCCATTGTTTATTGTACTCTCTACTTCCTGATGATACAAATGAAGTTTGCTTTTTTCAAGCATTTCATTTCACTGATAACATTTGCTGTACAGCCCCGCAATTACCTATTACAACACAGGTAAGGGAAAGGCAAACAGAGGGCAAGGGAGTTGGATGGAAAAGTAGAAGAGGATTTGGACAAATATGAGAATTCTTCCTCAAAGCCAGCTTTGTCACTGCAGCCAGAGACATGTCGTGAAATGGCAGAACAGTCACAAAAGGTACGCAATAGCCACTGCTCCTCAACTACATATTGAAAGAGCAGATGGCTAAAAGGACTCAGCAAACAGTGGGAGAGAAGGAAATAGAAATGCCCCTGAAGCAAGTGTTAATTCTCATCATTCCCCTCACAGGTATGGAAAGCCACCTCACCTTTTTCAAGATACAGGTAACACTCAACTGCTTTTTACAATATTTTAAAACTTGCCCTGCAGCAAAAGAAATAAATAGTTACCAGCACTGAGAACTAAAACTTACCTAAAGATGGTAAGAAAGAGGAGGAATATAAAATGGTAGGGAAAAGAAAGGAGAATACAGAAAAATAAGTGCAAAGCAGGACAACGTGATGGAGAGGAGCCGCAGGGCTCACAGGGCAATGGACAAGGCTGCGCTGCCAGGCTGGCAGAGAATGCTGCTGGGAAGCAGCAGGGTCTGTGCCCAAGTGTCATGCTAGGTTAGGGTATTAATCCTACACACTGCCACAGCCATGACAGACAATGTGAACACAGCCAAGATGTACCTCTGTTTAAATCCCAGTAAAAAAAAAAAAAATGGATTTATTTACATATTAAATCTGTACTTAAACTTACCTGATGGATGATGAAGTCAGCACTTTCAAGTATGAATATTCTGCTTTCCACCAGACTTGCCTACTGACCACTTTTCCCTTCACTTCCTTATCTGCTGCACTCATTGCCTCTTTTCCACTTTCATTTTTAGCTTGAACAAGATGAGGGTTACCATGTTTCTGTTGAGATGCACACTCATGGAGATCCACACCAAGATGGATGCTATTTTTTCCACACGTGTAGTACATTTCATGTGACCATTTCAAGAGGTCATCAATCTCAAATTTACAATCAAAGATACTGGATAACTACAAAAAAAGCTGTCTATATCAAATTTCAGAAGTGGACACTTCCTAGCAAGCCTACATGCACAACTACTTATATTGCAGGCGAGAGGAGGAGGAGAGAGGGGAGAGGAGAGAGGAGAGGAGAGGAGGGGAGAGAGGTAGAGAGGAGGAGAGGAGACGGAGGACGAGAGAGGAAGAGGAGAGGAGAGAGGTTCGGAAGAGAGTTCGGAGAGGAGAGTTCGAGAGAGGGAGAGGTCGGAGAAGAGGTTCGGAGAGGAGAGGTTCGAAGAGGTTCGGAGAGGAGAGAGTTGGGAGTTGACGGAGAGGAGGAGGTTCGGAGAGGTTCGAGAGAGTCGAGGTTCGGAGGAGAGGAAGGAGAGAGAGAGAGGTTCGGAGGAGAGAGGAGAGTTCGAGAGAGTTCGGAGAGGGTTCGGAGAGGTTCGGAGGAGAGGAATCGGGAAGAGGTGAGAGAGAGGAGAGAGAGGAGAGAGCAAGGAGGAGAGGAGAGAGAGGAGAGGAGAGGAGAGGGAGAGGAAGGAGAGGAGCAGGAGTGGGAGAGGTGAGGGAGGAGGAGGATGAGAGAGGAGGAGAGGGATGGAGAGGAGAGGAGAGGAAGAAGGAGAGCGGAGAGAGGGAGACGGAGAGGAGAGGAGAGAGAGAGAGAGAGAGCTGAGGAGAGAAGGAGAGGAGAGAGAGCGAGAGAAGGTCGGAGAGGTTCGAGAGGTTCGGAGTTCGAGGAGGAGAGGAGGGAGAGGAGAAGAGGGAGGAGAGGAGAGAGGAGGGAAGGAGGAGGAGAGAGAGGAGAGGAGAGGAGAGGAGAGGAGAGGGAGAGAGTTCATTTTCCAAATGTAAGATAAGAAAAAATTACAGAAAGTCAACATACCAGTCTGGTTTTAATTTTGTTTTTTCGGGTTTTTTTTTTTTGGAATGCCCAGTCTGCTCTTGTTGCTTTAAACATCGAGTAATTCAACATCTGAGCTGAACTGCTCCACAAGCTATTTTAATCACTAGGCATGCACAGAATTTTAGAGCTTGATTTTTGATTCAGACTTCTGATTTAGACTGTTGCTTAGAATATACTTAGCCCTCCCTAGTATTTTTAATAGAAGTTTAGGGTTATTAGTTTCATACAGCCAGGTGAGTATCCACATGATGGCCAGAGCCACTGAACCGTGCTTCACCAGCACCCAGCTGTTAGAAACAAAGTGAGTTTCACCTGGTTTTGACCCATTCACTGTCTGACTTCAGACAAGTTCTTTCTGTGTCAGTTCTCCTGTAACACTTGCCTTTAATCTGTCACCCTCTTTCTTAATACTCAGGAGATAAATAAGCATGTACCTGATTATCATGAAAGCATTTACCTGTTTATCACAAGCCTGTTCTGAAAAACAGGAGCTAGTTTACCGTTGTAATCGTCTGCATGTTTCGTTCAATCTGTGAATAAAATAAAATGGGGTCTTTTTTCTCCAGTCCAGCTGGGCTTTGCCCGTGTTGAGCATTGGGGTCTGCACAAGATATCAGCCAAACAAATAGTCCCTTGAGGGCAATAACGTGTCCTTGTGATGGACATGACCTCAATAAGGAGTTCTGCTGATGGCACTTGGGAGGAATGAAGGCCACAGCTTTTTCCTACAGCTGTGTCAGTTCAACAAAGTTAAGAGAATTAAACTGGAATGAGAGCGCTGCATGAGGCAGTTGCTGAAGGTAGATCTGGATGAACAAGAAACTGCAGTAGCTGCATTATTTCTCCCATTAAGACTGAATTAATTCTTCCAATACTTCCATCTCCCTGGGCTTTAAAAAGTGATAGTGCACC
Source organism: Malurus cyaneus samueli (assembly GCA_009741485.1). Classification (NCBI taxonomy): domain Eukaryota; kingdom Metazoa; phylum Chordata; class Aves; order Passeriformes; family Maluridae; genus Malurus; species Malurus cyaneus. The sequence goes on along the minus strand of CM019236.1, from coordinate 11,879,911 downwards.
TTTCTCTACAAGTGCTGGAAGATTTAGAAAGGTTTGGGAGATGTTGGATCATATACACAACACATAGTTCTTGAAATGCAGATAGATTATTTCTAGGTGCAGAAATTTTGCTGCCTCGGAGCAGAGACAACATTATTGCTGCAGGCAGGGAGGAAGGCACTGCTTTATGCCTTAGAGAGCTGTCTTGTTGCCCTGAGAGCAGTGGAGCCTGCCAGGTTGGGCAGGCAAGGGATTGCTTTGGCAAGGGATGTGGAGCAGAACTGGATGATTTGGGCACACTGCAACAGTCATTTGCGTGAGCATCCATATTGTTTCTTTAAAGTTCTTTAAACTATAAAAACAACCCCTGTGTAACATTGACCTAAATGCATTTGAACTGCAGCAGGCTAGGTGAGATGACTCTTTATATCACTGTTGGCTGCCTTTTGTGTTAGGAAGGCAGATTCCCAAAGTGCAGATGTCTGCCACAGCAGGTAGGACTGGGGGCAATGGCACTTTTATGAGGCATTTAAAATCTGCAATTTTACATTGCCTTAGGGAAATGGCAGGCAATATTCACCACAGACCTGCAGGCAGATTTCAATAACCACACATATTTGACTTCCCACCTCTTAGGTTTTAATCTATTTCTAGACTTTCCTTCATATGCTGTTTTATATTTTTGACATTTCCTTTTCAATTCTGTAATCATCTTAGGAATTTCCATTGTCCTTCATTCACTTCACACAACAATAACACCCTTTCTTCTCCATTAAGCCAGGCACAGCAAGGGTGTCGATGTTGGAGCAATACAAAGCTTTTAGAAATAGCTATATACAATTGTTATTCCTTTCTACACTCAGAGTACTGAGAACTAACAGAAGTTCAGGTATAACCACATTATGGTAACTATAATGGGATTTAATTTACTTATCTCAGTGGTCATAGTACTTAAAAAAAAAAAAAAAAGCTTTGCCTTTAGTGTATTCTAATAATCTCCTTTTTCTCATGGACCTAATTTTGCCAGTTTATATATTTAGTCTGATACAAAAAAACTCTGATGTACATGATTTAAGTCATGTTTGCTGTACAAGACTGTAATGTAGCACATACTTCTCATATTGTAATTTCCAGAAATACGAGCGTACCAATAGAGAACTATATGCTAGAGACCCTATTTTGAAATTGAACAGAGAAGTTAAAAAAAGTAATTTAAAACGTTATTAATTTTCAATACCAGCACTGAAATCACAACTGTGATTAGTGACATGTATTGAATTACAGCATTGTAATGTTGTCCTACTTGTTCTGCAAAAAGCATCATTTTGTTGAGAAGTCAATATTTCTGAGCAAATTAATTTTGAAAAGGACAAAGCAATTCAAAGAATGAAAGAAGTCAAATACTTAGGAATGTGAAAATGCTGCCATTTAAGAATTGAGGGGAAGTTTCACAGGAAATAGTCAGCAGCCTTCATATTGTGACAGAATTTCAACAGCAGCATGAAGACAAATAGAAATGTAAAAGCAAAAAATTATTCAAACTATAATGAGGCATGAGCAAGGCTGGATCCATTTCATCTATATCATTAATTTGCTTTTAAGAGGAAGATTATGACTTTGGTCATAGTTCTGATTTCTCATATTAGTGCTGCACTTCACATCAGTACTCCAAGACCTCCTTCTAGGCAAATATCAAGTTTAACTTGTGCATGTGACTTTTTCATATATATAGTAGCCTGTAGTTAGAGTTGATGTGTGTCACTTATATCTCAGTGCCCCTCGATGTTACTCCTTGAGGCTGAGGGAAATAGATTTGCCCAAAGTCAGAAATATGGGTGGGTAACATCAACCTCTACTTAATAATTGTTTTTTTTTCCTAGCTTTAATACAATTGCTTTAATATAATTGCTTCAATATTGCTTCATTTTGTGCTATAATAGTTTTATAGAGCTAATATTGTGTAAATAATTCTGATTAAAATTTTTTTGTCTAATTCTTATCTTAATATACCTATATTTATAAACATAGCTGATTTTCCATCCTTAATTCTTCAGTACAAATCTGTATAAAGGTTCAATTACCCCGGTACAATCCTTTAGACATAAACCATTGACAAAATTTGAGACTGAAATTGGATCCAGGTACACACAGGCTTCTCTCTGAGCAGGAGTTTAGAAAGCAAGGTGGTCATTTCTGCACCCTGTGACTCACTGGGAGGAGGGCATCTTTAATAAACTTAGACTGCAGCCACTCTGCCCACAAAAGCTTTCCTCTTTTCACTCTCAGCTATCTTAATGCAAGTTAGATTGATTTGATTTTGGTTTGAGCTTTTTTTGCAAAAGCCCCAACAAATATTCAGGTGCCTTATGCAAGATCAACACACAGCAGTTCTGATAAAGTACCATGCATTCAGAACAAAAATATGACAGGGTAAAGCACTCAGAAAATAATCCTGACTGTCATCCAAACTCCAGGCTGTCATCCAAGTTCTAGAAAGAGGCTCTAGGGCTGGAGTACCTCAGACCATCTCAGCAGAGTCTCTGTACTGGTTAGTCCTGTTCCACTACCTGAATTATTTAGTGACTCCACTGTTTCAGCTGGGGTTGTCTGATCTGACTGAAGGCTACCAAAAGGAATACCAAAAGGAATAAAAATAGTAAGAGCAGATGTCTCACTTCCCTTTGGGATTGCAGCTTCAGACCACTCATCTACCTTGCCTCAGCTCCAGGGATTTGCATTAAATTAGTGCCTAGTGAAGTGATCTTGTGGTCTGAACCACTGAGGTACACATATTGGTAGCACCAACACAACAGTCTTTGAATATTCTACAGACCCCAAGCATCTCCACTAAATTTCACTCAAAACAACTGCTCTCAGTAGATGAGAAGCCTGTCTCTAGTCTTTGTTTAGAAACAGAGGCAGAAAGATTACAGGACCAAGCTGTTCTTCCAACCGAGGCTGCAACTTTAAGAAGCTTCTCAGTGACAGATGGTAGAGGAATATAGAACCATCACACTCGCTATATCCCCAATCTGATCTGAAATTTAAATAACTTGACTCATTAAAGGATAATGCATATGCACTTATACAACGTAAAAAAAACAGAACAACCTAAATCAACAAGCCCGATTTCAATGCTTACTGATAGTCTGTGATAGGTCATTAAAGAGAATCATCTTTGGCAGAGGCTAAAATTTCTCCGATAATAAAGACAGCAACAGGAGCTTGTCACAGGCACAAGCAATCTCTCCTAAAAGACTGAGACTCTGTTGCTGCAGTCAGAAATCATGTCCCCTAAATCATATAGGAAGGATCCAGTTGAGAGTTATTTTTTGTAAAAGCAGGAGTACATACCTGCAAATTCTCTTCTTGACTAACACATTCAGTTAGCTTGAATTCCATGTCTTGCAAGGCCTGAATCTGAAACAGTCATTAAAAATCTTTCCAGTGCCACACTATTTAATTCTCACTTTTCTTTCCTCTGCTTCTCCTCCTACAAAGCACGAGTAAATTATTTTAATTTAATAAGGCCTCAAGAGTGTTGTTATTTACATACACTTTATTGTACCATGGGAGTCAGTAACATTTGCAATAGATTGAATTTGGATAGCTGACAAAATTTAGACATCAAGACAGCGTTCAAGTCAGTGTGCAGTAATATCATGCCAAACACTTTGTTAAGAACAGTAATTGCAGTGTAGAGGAATCGTCTCTCAGAACATGAGCTCCAGGTGATATTGTTTTGCTTGTGAGAGCACAGCAACTTCTTTGTGGCAAAACTGACCTGGCTGATGTTATCCTCTGCAAGGGAAGGGGCCATGTGAAGGGGTAAGAGAACACATGGAGAGGAAGGGACAGACTATTAATGTGCTGTAGAAATATATGAATGAACTGAATTAGTCAGACAAATAAAATCGGGCAAGGTTAAAAGGAGGTGGCCAGGACTTTCACAAGGCCAGGAACCCGGAGAGGTGAAAGGAGATGAAAAATAATTCCATGATCCTGTCATATTTACTGTGATAAATGCATATGAACTAAGAAATCAGGGCAGACATTTTCTCAAAGATATCATTTCAAAACTGCTTAATAAAATTCTGAGCCCATTAAAATAATAATGATCTTATTTTTTTAATCATCCTTATCAACAGAAAAGGGTTTAACAGATATGCCAGCAACAGGGGGGAAACAATGGGGATTTTTTAGTTGTTTACAGTTGTTTTTAAAATTTACATCAGTTACTTGGCTGATTGTGACATTTTTCTTTGAACATTGTACCTTGATGTTAAATTCCATTTTCTACAGCAGCCTCTAAGTCATGTTTCCTCCTGTAGTGAGCACCCTGCTATTTTTTTCTTCCTTTCTTAGATTTTTTTTATTAACTCTGATTCAAGAGTCTAATCCAATTGACTATTTAGTTCTTTATCACTTTTAATATGAGTCATTGTACTTCATGTCCTTGCAGCTTCATAGAAAAGTGGCTATTACAGAAAAGTGTTTTATGGGGTAGGATGACCACTGTAGAAAGAAACAAAGCAGGAAAGTGGAAAATATACCAGGAGTTCAGTAAGAATGCACCGGGAATAAGAGGAGTAGCTACATATCGACTGAATCTCCTGAAATAATGTCCATTTCAATTTTGTCTGGATTCAGAGTCACTTGAAAAATAACCATAAACCACTGCTGAGAGAAAACAGAAAATTAAACTGGAGAAATCCGTGGAGGGGGAAAAACCAAAGGTATTTTACATTGCATTTATTGAGCAAAGTGCTTTATGGAAAAGAGGAGAGGAGGGCAGGACGGGCCCTGGTGTGTTGCACCAGGATGCACCACGGGCTGTCTGCTGGGGCCCCCTGAGAAACAACTTCCAAACGTAACGGGAAAGCTTCATTCTGCTTAGACGGTTACTTGTTGGGGTTTTCTTATCCTTTTAATTAAGAAGAATGTCTAAGTCCAAAGCACACTTTTACAGGTTAGCAGATTTAGCGCTGCTTCCACCCACTTCTGGCGAGCTCACCTTGGAGGAGCTGGGAGATTTGTGGAGTCCAGACAACAACGTTCCTTTCTAATCCTTGCTTGAGTTAGCCGCCAGGAAAGGCAAGTCAGGTATTTGTGACAGATGGTGGAGAGATAAAGGCACAAGTTGCAAGTGCCAGGTGAGCCAGGTTAGCCTTGGGTCCCCCAGCAATTCCTGCAGGCCAGTGCAATCTCCTGCACTCGCATCACAGGATGGAGAGGAATCACAGAGGTCTTTGGGGGGATGCACCTGCTCCTCTCAACTGCATAAAGCAGGATGTGACTGACAATTTGAATTTATACATCAAACTGTAAGCATCCCCTGCATCTAAGTGTAGTGATGAGCACTTAATCTTGAAATAGGTAGAAATAGGAGGGAAAAAAAAACCAAAGAAAAAGAGTGTGTGAATGCTTTTTTAACTTTGGAAAATACTTCTGGTAATACTACTGTTTCACTATTAAACAGACTTTAATAAGAACAGAAAATGTGTTTCAATTGTTCTTCCAAAATGCATGTGTCCTTTTGAGGTTTGTGGGTAGTTTTTTGTTGTTGTTTACACTCTAAGCCTGCTATGGTAAGGCCTCTGAGAATCTAGCTTTCAGCCTGCTGTGTGCACATGCACGTGTGGAAAAATGAGTTCCCAACTTAAAAGGCCTTTGAAGGGATTCATGGCAAACATATGGCTATTTTGCACCCTGACACACCCATTTTTCTTCTTCCAAGTGTTTAATCAGAGTTATCCTGCTAAGCTTCTAAAGAGAGCTGAAAAAAGAAAATTTAGCTTTCCTTATGCTCTTTTGTAATTTCCCTTCCCTATTTAGTATCTAAATTCCGGAACTGTCATTACATAAAATGATCAGCACCCTTGCTCCAAGTTTTAGAAGGCTATTTTTTTTTTAATAGCAGTATATATAAATGGACTTCTGGCTTTATTTATAGTTTACATAAAGGAAAGGAGAAATCTTTCAAAAACATCTTTCCAGGAAAATGTTGAATACTGCTGAATTTCATAATATAAAATTCTTTCTCTTTTTCACAAAGTTTCTGCCAGGAGGAAGAACTATCACCAACAGTAATATTATGCATCTTTATTATATCCAGAAGTCCTCATTCTCTTTACACTTCTGAATTACAGAGATTTAGGAGAGGCAAGCAACATAAGTGTTCTGAATATTACAAAGTGGCATGCAGATGACCAACTATGGAGAAGTACAAAGACAAAGGGGTGGTTTCCTTGGATCTTTCAGGTGGAGAGTGAGTATTCCTCTGTAAATTATTTTCTGCTGGTTGGGGCCATGCTCTTTCCATGCAGATTAAGCTATTTGAAAGTGCGAGATAGCACAAGCAATGGACAATTGTTCCAGCCAAAATACAAGATGTAAGGCAGCTTATTTACTTTAAATATATCTGTGCCAGGCAAACAGGAAAAAATAGCTTCAGTTATTCTCAATCACACAGGTCCAGACTAACTCTTCAACAAAGAAGCAGACATGTACTACTTTTCTAGAACTAAAATACAATGAAATTTTAAGTATGCCTTATTATTTTATTCATAAATTTTAGGCTTGAATGTTTTTAGGTGAGCATACTACTGAACTGAAAGCCATATAAACTTTGTCTCCTTCTAGACAGATATTAAACAGTGGAAGTAGAATACAGCCAGATAACAAAAAAAAAAAAAACCACTCTAAAACCTTATGAACAACAAGTCCTTCCTGTTATTTTCTCTGTTTTCACACAGACTTTCAGAATCAAATTTCATCACAAGGTTATTGAAGTGAACCACTGGAAGGAGTTCATGAAAGTAGAAGTCACTTTTAATTTCTGAAGGAATATTAGAAGATAAATAAAAATCCTCTGCACAGAAGTGTAGACAGACTATTTTAACTTGATTGAACTTTTACATTCAGCAGCAAGACTTTTCAGTTTGGACCCACAGGTGCCAGCAGCTCTCTGAGGATATTCAGCTGAAAGAACTTTGGGTTTGCTCAGATGTCCTGTTTTCAGGCAACTGCTTAAAATCCTTCCGTTCACAAATAGTTCAAGTTCAGCCTATCGATCCCTAGAAGAAATTCCAGACTTTGGAAAATAGAAACCATTGAATTTCCAATTATATTCCTGACCAATTAAAGATTTTTTTGTTCTTTCAATGAGAAAAAAAATTCTTTAAAAACCTGCTCTTTGCCCATTTTCCAAAGCTTGTTTTTTGCATTTTAATTGTAACAAACTGTCAGACTCTAAGTGCTCTAAGGCTTTGTTCTGTGTAGCTGTAATAAATGCAAAGTTCAAAAACAATTATAAACCCAGGATGCTGAGATGAGGATTTTTAGGAGTCATTAAAAAGTGGGCAAAAAGTATTAGATACTGAAAAACATAAATAATTGAATCCGATGACAATACTGCCAGTATATTAAGAATGCAAAGATTGGATGGCCTACTTGTAATGCTTCTTAGCATAGATATAGTGGTCAAAATCAGATAATTTTTGACATATAAACGACTAAAGATGACTTAAAAATGTCACCAGCTCACTGCAAGTACTGGCTAGTATTTTTATGACATCTTGAGCATGCACAGTAGAAGAATCTTCAAGTCTGCTGGATTTGCTGGTGCTTCATGACCCCCAAGAATCTCTAATTAGATTTTCTTTAAAGCAATCTCCCTTTTAATTTCCACGATTTAAAAGAACAAGAAAAAATATTTCAAGAAAAATTCCTTATTCTCCTATAGCTGCAGTTCTTCTGAACAAACACATTTTACAAAAATAACATCCCTTTCACAAACTAAATTCTGTGAACCACCACTGAGGCCTATATTTAAGTCAAACGTACATGTGTAACTTTCTCACAGAGCATTACACAGAGAGTTGGATTTGATGGGTGGACTGTTGGATAAAAATGTGTTTGCACGGTCACATCCAGAGAGCAGTGTGGTCAATGTGGTCAATGGCTCACACTCCTGACGGATATCAGTGACCAGTGGGGCCCCTCAGGGGTCTGTATTGGGGCTATATTATTTAATACCTTCATCAATGACATAGAGTGAGATTGAGTGCACCCTCAGCAAACAAGCAGATGACACCGAGCTGAGTGCTGCTGTTGGCATCCCTGAAGGATGGGATGCCATCCAGAGGGACCTGGACAAGTGGCACATGGGAATCTGATGAGGTTTAACAAAACCAAGTGCTGGTGCTGCTCCTTGGTTGGAACCTTCCCTGGTATCAGCCCAGGCTGGGGATGAACAGACTGAGAGCAGCCCTGCCCAGAAGGGTTTGGGGGTGCTGGGGGTGAGAGCTGGACATGCCCCGGCCATGGCACTCACAGCCCAGAGAGCCAAACGTGTCCTGGGCTGCACCCAGAGCACCGTGGGCAGCAGGGGAGGGAGGGGATTCTGCCCCTCTGCTCCGCTCTGCTGAGACCCATCTGGAGCATCCAGCCCTGGGGACCCTGCACAGGAGGGACAGGGAGTGCAGAGGAGGCCACGATGATCAGAGGGGTGGGGCACCTCTCCTATAAGGAAAGGCTGAGAGAATTTGCATTGTTCATCCTGGAGAAGAGAAGGCTTCAGGGTGACCCAGTTGTGTCCTTCCAGAGCCTGAAGACAACCTCCAAGAAAGATGGAGTGAGACTATTTATGAGGGCCTGTAGTGACAAGACAAGGGGAAATGGTTTCAGACCCAAAGAGGGGAGGTTTAGATTAGATTAGATATTAGATAGAAATTATTTACTGTGAACGTGGTCGGGCACTGGCACAGGTTGCCCAGAGAAGTTGTGGATGCCCCATCCCTGAAAGTGTTCAAGGTCAGTTTGGATTGAGCTCTCAGCAACCTCGTCCAGTGAAAGGTGTCCCTGGCCACAGCAGGTGTGCTGGTGATTTGTAAGGTCCCTTCCAGCCCAAACCATTCCATGTTTCTGTGATATAAAGGAAGCAAATGGATATATTCAATGTGCAAACTAACCAGCCATTGTCAAAAACTACAGGACAAAAAGTTGTTAGTGTAAAAGTTCTTTGTTTACATGGAAGAAACTAATTGGGGAATGTAGATTGTATACCATAAAGAAAACAGAACATCTGATATTGCAAATCTGATGTTAATTTTTTTTTTCTAAAAGTAGCTTTCCATTTAATAAAAATAATGGAAATACAAAGAACATTGCTCAGAGAGAGAAAGCAAGTGATGAACTTGTTTCTGGTTCTTCTGGTTCATCTTATCTTCTACAAAACTCCACTAAATGTTCATTAGGCCCAGGGTATTGAAGAGGTAATAGCCTGAAGCTGTGTCAGGGGAGGTTTAGGGTGGGTATCATAAAAGGTTCTTCACCCAGAGGATGTTTGGACACTGGAACAGCTCCTCAGGGCAGTGGTCAGACCTGACAGAGTCCAAGTGTTTGAACAATGCTCTCAGGCACAGGGTGGGGCTCTAGGGTTTGTCCTGTGCAGGTCCAGGGGCTGGACTCGATGATCTTTGCAGGATCCTTCCAACTCCACAGATCCTGTATCCTGTGAAATAGCTGTCAGTCACAGTGTACAGTAGAAAAGGTCTGTGCTCTTCATGAAAATGCATGTTTCGTAAAAAGAGACAAGAAACAAACTTTGCAAAGGGAAAATCCACCAGTTGCCTCCTTGTGTCTCTTTGCTACCTCGAACGCCCGTCCCGCATCTCCCACAGCAGAGCTCCCTCGCACAGGAGGGATTTGCTCTGGTGTCACCGAGGACACATTACAGAGGTAACAGGATTGCAGGAGTGCAGCTGAGGACAGATTTTGGCTCACAGAATCTTTCTTACTGGTCATGTAATGTGTGATGGAAAGATCCCAGTCCGACTCTGACAGACTGCATCAGCTTGTCAAAGCTGGCAGCTAAGGAAATAAAAACCTTGCTTATTGTAACCGGAGCATTTGATAAGGATTGATTGAGACACAGCAATGCACACAGACTCCCGGAGTATAATATTTAGACTCTTTCTGTTCAAATAAACCAGCTTCAAAGAAGCATTTGGGGTTTATAACCTCCCCTATCTCACATTCATCCAGAATAAACATTTTAATTTGCATGCCCAGATCTTAATTGGTACAGCATGTGGAATTAATAGAAACCATTATCAGCTAAATCAGCATGACCCTTCTGTGAATTAAAATATGTCACATATTTAGAACACCGAATGAGAGAACAGGGCTCTCTAACAGCAAAATTCAACAATTTTCTGTAAACTCATTACAGGAGTACAGTACTCAGGAGCACACTCAGTACACTGCCACAGAGTTTCTGTCTGTGAAGTAAGCTCAAAAAATTAAGGAAGGAACAAAGATGCTAATGCTTTCTCAGTCCCTCTTCCCACTGAAAACAGTGTTCAGGAGAAGGAAAAAACCAAAAACAGTGTTCAGGAGAAAAAACTAACTCTTTAAGGCCCCAATGTATCTGAACAGAATTCTTAAAGAGTGGTTATAGATAGAATTGGGAGCAAATAGAAAATATATATAATCAACTGAAAAAATCGGAGGGAACAGAAAGGATGAGATTATTTCTGAGTAATAAAATATGCCAAAAATTGCGATGATTCCTTTCTACCCAAAGGTACTTTTGAAATGGCATTACTGAGAATCTAGGATGGTTTGAAATGACTGGAAAACAACACAGTTTAAGACCTCATTTGGGAAATTTCCTGCTAGCCTGTCTTATATAACTAATAAGAGGATTATATACTTCAAAGCTGGGTTTTATCGTCCTATTGTGCTGACCAGGGCCATCAGTTCACTGGTTTGGCTGATAAACTGGAATTAGATGTCAGAAATGGACCTTTTCATAATGGTAAGTAGTTATATATCCTGAACAATTTATAATTCAAATAACCAGCAGAAGCAATTTGCAGAATATGGTAGTGAAATTCAATAGCTAACTGAACTTTAGACTCCATTAAATAATGGAAACACTTCTGACTAAAATTAGAACAATGCCAAGATGCCACAAAAAAAAGAATGATACTGCAAAAAAGAATGATGGCATTACCTGTCACCAGAAGAAAGCCAGTATAATGACCTTCAGTTTCCAGAGCTGAGCTCCAGATGTAATTTTTACATGAAATTGTAAAGTAAATGTCCTGTCTCTATCCAAACATCCTTAGAAAGTGATCTTTCCCATTGCATGGAAGATGCATCAATCTGCTCTACACTTCCAGCTACACATGCATGAACACAGTTATAAAATATTTTATAGATATGTGAGGATGTTATACTAATGCAGGATTTAAGAAATTTATTCTCTAAGATAAAAAATCTGAGATGTAACAGAGATTACATCTTATTCTCCAATTAGTTATGCCTTCACATGCAAGGAGATGATCAATACAGTCAACCTGTGTTGCTCGGGCCAAGTGTCCCAGTGAGATTGTAGCCAAGAAGGAGTGGTCAGGTAGTCCAAATCTCAAGCTGTGGCATGAAGCAGAGTAGCAAAACTGCTCAGCTGATATTGTTATGTGACTCACTTACATGCAATGCAGCGATAGAACTGTTATCTGTCATGCTATTCTGGGAGCTCTCCATCTCCTTGGCTCTCTTCTTCGATGGAAAAGGTGATGAGGCTCCCAGCCAGACAAATATTCTGGTTCATGGCTCTAAGGGTCAGCTGGAAACATGGCCATCCCCTCCTTTAAATGAGAGTAATTTTAGCTCAACAGAAACTTGGGTCATTAACCTCCGATGTTATAATTCTTCCAATGTTTGTTTTAAAAAGTAGTGTACACTCCCTCTGGAGTTTTCTAAAATCAGTGATTCTGAGAAACTAATTAGATTGGGAGATTTCAGACTCATCAGCATGGTAGTGGCACGTCATTTGCTTCTTCCTACCCTCATCATTCCATATCACCCTTGGTCACTCAGATTTGCATGGTGAGTGGCCAAATGTTATCTTGTTATTAGAAGTGAGGACCAGTTACCCGTGAGGAAATGAAATCTTCAAAATTCAGATCTAGGTTAAACTTGTATCTGAACAGGCATTTTCTCCTTCACCATTAACCAATGCACTTACCAACCATGGCTTTTACCATGGAACAATGGTACACCAATAGCCAGGCAAGAAGCTGACGTGCTTCCAACCCATTGAGCTTCCTAAAACGGCAATTTCCCAGTTTCATGAGGTTTGAGGTTTTATCCCTAGTTAGATCACACTCACTTTCTGTGATACAAAAACTGATTTTTTTTTTTTCCTTAGGAGAAAACCAAAATTTTGAGTGGGTAGCAAGTGATGTGCGCAGAACAACTTATGAGTAACTTCTGCATGATGTAAATAGGCAGGAGCTCTTCATAGAAAAAGAGATGACTGAGTGAGTAGCTATGCTCCAGCTGCCAAATTGCAAATGTCACTGCAAATTAACTGTGAAAAGAAGTTTTCCACTATGAGATTTCGAGGCTGTAGGTTTAAACAAAAGGAAAATTTAAAATAATTTTCAAGGGGGTTATTACTACTACTACTATTACTGTTATATATTATTATTATATATTTATTATATTCATTGTCAACAAGTTCTAGATTAAAAAAATAGGCTAATTGACTTCAGGAGTTAATGAGTACATAAATATAGCAGAACAGATGCAACTCCAGGAATTTTTTTTAAATACTGACTGCTGAGCCTGAGAAATCACAAGAGGAAGAAAAATTTACAACTGTATATTTTCCAGTTTCCCTAACCATCTGCTGCTGACCACTCCAAGGCAAGATACTAAGCCAAGCAGACTACAAGTCTGTTTGCTTATTAATTCTCTGTTAAAAAAAAAAAAAAAAAACTAATCTATTTTTTTACCTATGTTTCACAGATGCAAAATAATACCAACCAGTCATAAAAAAAATATGCCTATTCATAAAATAGTGTCATTCATAAATCCAGGGAAATTATAGTCATTAGAAATATTTGACCACTTATGTGTCACCTTAAGCACAAAGAACAACTTCATATTTGGAGCATCACACAAATATCTAAGCTTTGGCGTAGAGCTCATGGGGAAGTGCTGAGCAGAACTCCCACATACTTTGTTAGAAAAAGGGGTAGAAGATCCTTGAGATGAGCAAATAAACTCTTCTGCCTCAGTATCCAACAATGCTTTGTGCTTGCCTCCACCTCCTACACTCCTCCTTTTTATTCAACACTGGGAAGCTTTGCTTCACATTTGTGAAAATGTGGTAGAAACTTGTAATACCGAGGGGAGGAGTGGATGGTAATCCAGATTGCAAACTGGAAAGCACTTGTGCTTAATTCTAGTACAGAAATTGGGTTCTGCTTGTATTGTTGGGGAAGTCAAATTGCCCACAGAGGGGATTTCCCTTCCTGTTAGGTGCAGGAAATTAAATTCTGAAAAACCATGATCTAGCTGACCATAGTTTCAGTACATCAGGGAAGAACAAACTTGATTTAACCAAGCAGTCTTTGCAGAGACAATCTACAATTAGGGTTTGGGTTTCATTATTGCTTCCTTTTTATTTTTTTCATTCTTTTAAGCTGAGTACATTTGATGAAGACTTATTGCCTTCCTTTAATTCACACACTCTTTCATTGAAATTACACTTTGTCAGTGAAAAGAACTCCAAACATCGATGAAAAAATCAGAGATAAGGGAAAATTTTGTTATGCATTTTTCAAGTATATGCACATATACAGTCTGGTTGAAAAGAACTGCAAATCTACAAAGTGATAAGAAGTATTGTGCATAATATTGATTCGTTTTTCCTTTTGTACCACTTACAAACAATGAATAATTCCAGTTTAAGTGCTCCAGTTTTGGGCACCATCTATTAGACAAGCTAAAGAAAACACAAGAAAGACCAGCAACAATTAAGAGGCTTGAAGTACAGAGCACAAAAAGAAGGAATCAGGTTTCCATAGCTTAGGCAAGACTAAAGGAGAGCATAACAATAAAATTCAAACATGAAGAAAAGTGAAATAAAGAATTAAGTCATCCTCCATGTCAACCACAGACAGGGAACAAATCATTTATTTAAAAAAACAGAATTTGCATAAGATATTAGAAAATAATTCCATCCAAAGTATGGTTAAATACAAGGACAGGTTAACTAGGAAAACAGTAAGACCTTCAGTGCCTGCATTCAAAACCTTGTAAGATGAACAGCCACTGGAGACAGTCTAGGTATATTTAATCTTTTCTGAACCCAAAACATGTTTCAGTTTGGAATGAACAGGGATAACATCAAAATGTAAATATCTGTATTTTAAGGCAGGCAGAACCATTTCAGTTTTCTCTTCTGAATGTCTGAATAAGGAAGGCTGGGAAATTCCAGAAAATGAAGACTGCCATTGAATAATGGAATCTGGAACGAATCAAGGCAAAAAAAACAAAAAAAAAAAAAAAAAAAACAAAAAAAAAAAACCCACCAATAATAGTAATAAAATATTGTTATTATTACTATTTACTATTACTATTACTATTATTATGGTTTGGAAAGAAATTAGAACTTTTAGACTCTGTGATCTGTAACTGAGTTCCCAGGAAAAAAAATACAGGAAAAGACCATCCAACAAAGTATTTATTGATACTATTTTTATGTACGTGTGAATTGAAAAGGTAAGCAACTTATGCCAAACCACTCAGTGGGAAAACAGAGCTTGTGAATTTAGTCAGGAGTCTGATCCTGATGACCTGATATTTTTAAACGCAAACTAAAAAGTGTCCTAAGCCCCCTACAAATAATTTGCTGTGAAATTCTGTTGTGGGCTTGGCACTGATAAATATTTTCCTCAAAGAAAGACATGATGAACCACAGAATATCTTTAGAGGTCAACTGTTGCTGCCCAGCAAGATGATGGAGCCACCATCCCCAGAGAGTTAAAAAACCAAAACTTGTGGGGGTGACACTTGGGGACACAGGTTAGCAGTGAACAGGACAGAGATCGGTCAATGGTTGGACTACTGAGGTTTTTTCCAACTTTCGAAATTCTGTGATTCTGTGAAAGACTGAAAATTCTCCAGACATTATAACTTAAAGAATTTTGAAATGCCCTAATAAACTGCAGAAACAGGTAGGAAAACGTTGCAGCTAAGTTAGGACAAATAGCATATGTACCATTTCAGCAGGAACTGCCATGACAGCTAGATTGAAAGTAAATGAAAAAACAGCAGTTCTAAAAAAGAAAGAAAAGAAAAACCTAACCAGTATTTGAATACATGAAAGCTAAACATAAATCAGTGTTGCCATCTTTTTAGGAAAAATAAAACCAAACAAACAAAAAACATATTAAAAAGTGTATTAGATGGGAGAGTTATATGCACAATTGATAAAGTAACGCTTCCAAGAGTGATAAGGTATGATTTTAGGGTACAGCCCTAGGCCATATGTTTCAAAAAGATACTGAGAAAGTTTTGATGGAGTCAAGAAAACAAGACATAGAAAAATAGTAGAAAAAAATGCTTTCAGTTATAAGTGATAAGAGGTTTTGAAGAAGACATCTCAAAAGTGCAGACACATTGGTCTCCAAGTTTATTGAGAATAAGATTCAAAGAAGGCAAAGTCAAGCATTATACAAACTTTTAAATATAAATATGGAATATAATTCTAATGAAAGTTCTGGAATTGTCATCAGTGGAAGGCTTTGGAAACGGCTTCCAAAATGCCAAATGAATTGAGATAGGAATGCTTAAGAACACCAGGGCATTTTGGACATTTTCAAATCTATTCATAAATGTCTGAATGTATGTTGGTGTTCAGGAGATTTCACATTTTATTCATACATATTTGCCTGCATTTCTTCCCTGACAACCTTCTTATAAATAGAGATATCAATTCTAATATAGTTGTGGGAGAAGCATTTACTAAAAATCAAAACAAAGTCAGTGGGTACCTTTAGGAAATTATTATACTCCAGCAGGACTGAAAAATTTTTGGGAAACCGTTTCCTTACAAAAAGACAATAAAGAAGGATGTTAAAGTCATCTGCCATCCAATAAGGGCATTTTTTTAGTTTCAAAGTTTAACTGGAAACACAATGGTAGATTGAGCACAGCATAATACAATTACTATCAAGGACATAAAGAACAAGCTGAAATAGCTTGTATTAGTAAAATCAAATCACCAATATTTTAATTTAGATTAAAACCCTTTTTCAGAAACACACTCTCCAGAGAAGTGTTTGGTATTAAATAGTGGCTCCCATGAGTCTATTGGCTCTCAAGAAGCAGTGGTAGCTACTGTGATTCCTGAACACATAATTTCTGGCAACTTCTCTTTGTTACCACAATTCCATTCTTTGTTGGGATACATAGCTTTGTTTTCCATCTGTGGCAGTCCCATAAAGAGCCACAGAACAGAACTGAGAGTTGATACATATGTGGATATATCTAAATCTGTAAGTACCTAATTCAATACTAAAAATGGCAATACATAGGATTTATTCTTTTGCACAAAAATTTGGATTTTTTTTTTTTCCTTAGGCCTTGTGCAAAACCCAAACTTCTGAAAATCTGTCCAGCATTTCCACTTGTGACCAGCATTCATGCACTAGCATGTGTGTTTAACTCCTTGTGTGTCTTGCACAGGCTTTCGTCCATGGATTTATAGCTTTTTACCAACACAATTAATAGAGCTCTCATCATGATGAAGCCTGAATGCTATTTCCAATATGAAATATACATTATGGAAGAAAGCTGCCTTGTCCTCAAATTGTAAGATTGAGATTCTGAATACATGCATCCACTTGAAAAGACTAGGTAGAGAGATGTCTTAATTGGCAATGGTGTATAAAGTCATGATGAGGGCAGAATTGAGGGAATAACACTTTCGATACTTAGTCTTCCAACAGAAAGAAGGAACAACCATGTTGAGATTCATCTCCAACATATTTGTCCACTTAAAGGATCACATGCAACAAGAAATAACCGAACAACCACTGTGCATCTATACATGAAAAAGTCCAGCTAATGCATCCCTCTGGAAAAAAAAACCAAAACTAAAACTAAAACCCCTAACACTTTTTTTTTTTTCTTTTTTTTTTTTTTTTTTTTTTTTTGCATTCTGGTATGTGCGGGAAAACTTTTGGCAATTATTTCACCCTTCCCGTCCATACCATTTCAATGCAGAATTAAATGGAGTAGAGAAAGCATCTAAGTATGATAGTCATCATTTTTTTGTTTCTTGGCAGCAAAGGGAATTTTCTTACTATTCCATCTGTCTGGACATGAAAAAAGCCCCACCATAATAAATTAACAGTCAGATGAAGTTTATAGTGCTGACTTTTTCAAAGTCACATAAGGATGGCCAGATGGAGTCTGCAGGAGTTACTTTAAGGACAACTGACCAGAACAAAAAAGACAAATATTAACATTCTTTGTCAAGTATTTTATGTAAGGCCCTGGCCTGAAATCTCCCAGTGTGCAAGTTACCCTTTCACAAAAACATGAAAAGATAAAGCAGTACACCATACAAACTCAATGTATCCTTTCATAGGCCTAACAAATTCTGCAACTTTTCCTATAGCTGCTGCCCTCTCAAGCAAGGTGGAGCACACTGATATAACATTCCTGGAATTACGGATGTACATGGGACCAGATGAGCTCTCAGCTTCTCATCAGTTCACTTTATCTGGATTCACCTTTGACAGGCTCTGTGCTACACCCAGACAAAGTGGCAGTGACTTTTGCATCCATAAAGAACGACTGTGCCTATAATGTCAAGTTCTCGCTTTCACTTCTTCGTATACTGTGGAATGTGTTCTGCTGCCTGGACGAAGCGCTGTGCCAAAAAGCTCTAGGGTATATATCCAACAGTAGACAGCGCTGATCTGATCATCTTGAAGAGATGTCTCCCTTCTCAACTTGCATAATACTACACATTCATCCCGATCCTCTCAGGTCTTCTCAGCATTATCATGATATCTCACCCATCCCTCGTAACTCTCACAGCTCTAGATACTCTTCTTATCTCTCTAAGAATTATCATACTGACAGCACCTAAGCTTCTGCCTATCATATCCTTGTTGTTAGCGTAACTGTACACAGCTGTTATCATCCAGTTCCTCTTACACCCACACGATGTTTAAAAGAACAACAATTCCTGACCAAGCACTAGAGTCTCTGCGCTGTCGCTCTGGATAAATCCCACCAGGCATTATAATCATCTCTTCATCTCGGCGATAGGAATGCAAAACTGTTCTCTTGCTCTGTCCTAACAAACTTAACCCTACGCGGTAAATTTCGAGTGCCAAGTATGCTGTAGTGAACTCGCCGATCTTGATCATTTTCCATCATACACATAAATTGCGTGGAGTCGTCTTCATACTTTGTCATTTGTCACTGTAAAACAATTTTTGAATCAATATGAACTCTAAAGTAAAATTTCTGATTTTGATATCTGATTTCAGAATATGCATGCATTTTTAACTTAATACATCCCATTTCATCATTTAGAGAGGTTCAGATTTTCAATTATCTCAATTTCAAACACAGATCAAAAACATTACTCTCCATTCCAACCTGAAAAAAAACCTTTAACCAAATAACAAAGCAATATAAAGTGTAAAGGAGAAAATTAACACGGGACTGACAAAAGAGAACTAAACATCTCATTTGCCAGCATTTCTAGTGTATCGTGCTAGACTGAATTACCATTTTGATGCGATGGTGCCACGGTTCGTCTATATCAGCAAATGTATACGACAATAAATATTGTAATCATCTTGATACTTTTTAGGCTACCAAAGTTCTCTATAGGCTTGACTTGACTTCACAGTGAGCAGCCAATTCCTCATTCATACATTACAGCGATATCTCTAAGCCCGCATATTGTCAACACACAACTTCCCAGCATGGACGCTTTTGAGTCGGAATAGTCCCTCATGTTTGTAGACCTACATACAGGACACATTTAGTCAACTACAAACACACTCTTCATTGTGAACACTTGGCTATAAACGCACTTCAAGTCATAGATTAGCCTCATATCTGAAGACGATTAGCACCATCATATGAAGTCTCTGGCAATAACTTTGGTCCAGCAGCATTTAACTTGTATCTTCCATCTGAGAGAAATGAGAATCCTTTTAGGTAATCAAAGTCAATCCTTAGGACACAATCCACACTTCAGAATATGCCCTTAGCATTCCACCAAGTGTATGACAACCCCCCCAAAAAAATTCTAGCTGTGAACATTTGTGCTGAGAGTAGCCCATATCATGGCACCAGACTCAGGGCTGAGCTCAGAAGGATCTCTGTCTGAAGGGAATGGGAATTAAATCCTCACAGATCTTTGTCTTAGGTCTAATAAAAGTTTCTGTTTTCTCCTTCATCTCATATAAACTTGAAACAACACAACTCACTTAGACCCAGACACTTGAAATGATAGAGTTCCAACCTGGCATGTAAATGCCAGCAAATGCCAGCAGAGGGGCATGGACCTCTCGTCAGCCTTCACCAGTACACACTGGTGTTTCCTGGGCTGCCACTTCACCACTCAATTGTATTCAAGTTCCTGCCTCCTTTCCCGAGCAGGCAAAGAGAAACCCCAAAGAGCAATGCACTCTGCACCCCCTGCCCCAGCTGTCGGATCTTGCCCTCCCATTGTCCTAGCCCGTGCAGCAAGGGACTCCACTTATGACACACAGGATTCTTTTCCCTTTTTTTTTTTTTTTTTTTTTACGAAGCTTGGCTGATGTTAACTCATGACGATAAAGACATAAAGCTCCTGAGCCTAAGGCTGTGCTGCATCTGTCAGAGCAGAGCTAAAAT
Organism: Malurus cyaneus samueli; assembly: GCA_009741485.1. NCBI lineage: Eukaryota > Metazoa > Chordata > Aves > Passeriformes > Maluridae > Malurus > Malurus cyaneus. The sequence continues at coordinate 11,860,198 of CM019236.1, read as the reverse complement.
AAGGTTCAATATTTTGGCTTTCCTATACTGTACAAGATTATTTGGCACTGTGTTTTCCGAGTTTGTGAGGTCAGGCCTTCAATGTTGCTTTGTTATTATGTGGACTTAAGAGGTCAGTTTAAGGTCGTCTGAGCTTTTAATTTTGGAACATTGTTTTGCTATCCATCCACACCCTTCCGAACAAAATGAAAGCAGCACAACAAATATTCAGTGAGAATCACAGCTCTATCTGTGCGTGCCACGGGGAGACAAAAATCTCCTTTCAGCTTGAGTATTCATCATGGAGATGCCTGTAAGCTCCAGATACATTTTCCAGGCATTTAAGACTTGCAAATTATAAAACTTTTCTCTGAATCTTTCATAAACTTTGACTGTATTAAAACTGTTTTAAACATTGCTTTTTGAAACTAAAGATGCAGGAACTTCCACCTATCATCTTTAGTTGAAACACCTGAGCTCCTGAAGTGCTCTCTTCTTAGACAGACTGTGTAGTAAGTTTTTAACTCATATCTAATAAATTAGCATTATTGTAATGCAGATCATAATCACTTTCACAGAGAAAATAAATGCCTGTGAGGTTAGGTATTTACTTCAAGGACGGCAGAACTTGACCTCGCACCTCATTCACATGTTATCGAGCTGCAGGGTGAGTCACTAAGCAATTTACTTCTTTGTTTGCCAGGACAAGAGCACTAATGAAAAAAATATCCCACTGAAATTCTTCTATTAAGAATATACCAGCTGCTGGAAGTAGGATCATTCCTGAGCCTACTGAGCTACTCACTTTATGTAAACTTTTGGTTTAGTACTGCACATCAATTTCCACCATTTCAGGAAGATGTATAGCTAAAATTAAGATTTCTTGCTCACCATGAGAGAGAACTTAGTGTTTGATTTCAGGCACACCTGGGATAGATCTGTGTACTGGTTTCAAGAAAAAGTCTTGAATATATCATATTAAATAAATAAAACAGAACACCCTCAGAAGAAATAGACTGCTATTTGTTAAATTTGCTGAAAATTTTCTTATTTCATGTTAGCCTGGTTTGCACAGCATCACATCTTTTAACTATCTTTGCACATGTCAAAATATAAAACAGAGTGTAATTTCGATTATGCAGTCACTGAGTTCTAGAGCATTTTGGTTAACTCTGCAGGACTTTCTGACATTAAACATATTAAAACCACATGAGTCTATTATTATACGAGATACAAATGCAGATTTCTGAGGCTGTTGTCTTTTATGCTCTGCTGGCACAAACCTAGGAGTTACTCTAAGTACAGCTCTATTGCAAAACACTTCCAGAGGCAAGCAACATCAATGACATTTTGGATGATAAATTATTTTTCTTAAAATGTCTCTCATGGAGCCAATGACATATTAATTTTTAAATCTTAAAATCCATTTCTTCACAAATATATCTTTTTTATCACTGTTGTTTTGCCTACAGGAATGGGACTATTATTGAAGTGAACTTGTATGTTTGTTAGCTGAATTTCCATTTACTGAAACAACAGTGCCTTACAAGGTCCTCGGGAACTTTCTGACACTGAAAAGCAGTGGCCTTTTCAGGTAGCCCTCTCCTCTGGTTACCTGCTTTTTGGACTCGAGAGTCTGGGAAAGATGTTATTTTAATCATTTTCATGCCTTAATCCAAGGAACATTGGAACATTTCCTTTTTTTTTTTTTTTTTTTCTTTGAGTATGTATTAGTTACGCTAGTTTTTAGCAAAGAGATTAAGCTAGATAAAACAATTTATTGCCAAGTACACTGGAGTATTTGGCACCAGCTACCCTAACCAACAAATTTTGTGTTGAGCTGTTAAATAATCTCTTGTCCTACTTCTCCATATGTGAGCCTAGAAATACCTATCTGAGATTATCCTTTTCAGATGTAATCTTCAGTGACCCAAAATAATGAGAGAGAAACATTGTCTTTCTGATTCCTGGGGCCTTTATTCTTCCTTGTCCCCAAATAACATCTTGAGTTCATACTTCAGAAACTGTTTTCCAGCACCCTATAGATTCAAATAATCATAAGATCTTCCTAAACCAAGGAAAAAATACAGTTCACACTGTAGAAGTAGCACAAAAATTCAACACTGCACTGTAATTTAAATTCTCTTTGCTATTCTTAGCTATATTCTTATTCTGCGCAGTGATATTCTGAACAGCTCTACAGCCTCTAAAAGAAATGCTTCATTATTTCTTTGATGGCTGCCAAATGTCTACTACTGTCTTTACTACCCTGGAGATAACTACATACAGAAAATCTTTAAAAAAAAAAAAAATCCAAAGATCAACAAAAAAAAGGAGACAAAATATAGAGAGACACAACATGACATCCTTGATCAAAACAGAATGGACATTTTGTGTTCCCTACTTCACAATGAATAGAGTACTCAGAAGTACTGAAACTTTATAACTAGTTTTATCCTTTTCATAAAAGCACCGCCCATCTAATAATACACATATCATACAGGGTTTTAGCAGTATGCTAAAAAACAGCTAGAAAAAAAATGGATTGATAGACAGTATAACAATAAAAAAACAGATTGAAATAGCATCCTGTAATGAATATATGATAAATGCATTTTTTTCTTAGTCCTTTTAAACTGTATTTCCGATGCAAACCATGAGCATGGCACTTCTGCTAGTCCATATATTTTTCTGTTCTAATCTATAGGAGTTCTTAAACCACAAAGAAGAACTTTGTGGTTTTTGTGTTCAGAAAAGCAAAGAGTTCAAAACCACAACAGCTCAGGGCTTCATTGTATCACGTTATCATGCGTTTGCTTTCCACTGGTTCACAAAAATGTGTTTCCTTCCTAGATTATGAATCTCCTTCATCTGAGTTATATGGAACAAATTATGCGGCCCTAACTCAGAGTATGATTGTCCTCAATGAAATGAAATAACATTCCCCACGCCAAGGTAATGAAAGTCTTTTCCTAATGGCAGTGGACCCTAAACCATAGCTATAGTTTCTAGCTGAAAATACAACATGTGATGGTGGCACTGCCATAAATGAAAGGTAAAGGAAATATTCCATATTTCTCTGAATGGGAACTGGGAAGCTGCAAGAATTCAGGCTCCCATCTGCATCCCATCATGACTGGAATACAATTCTGCAATTTTTCACCACAGCTGCAGCCAGCCTAAAAAAATATTCTCATATTTAACAAGTTTACAAAATTACAATTCTCAACCAATTGCTCTGTTTAGTTGCCAAATAGGCCATCTGGATTTGCAGATAAAGTCAAAATCAAATGGCTAAAGTTGATACAGTTTTCAAAATATGTTTCCAGTAACCAAAAATATTTAGTAACATCACCTTTCCTGCCTCCTTCTGGAATTAATCTCTGCAATGACCTCTTTCCTTGGCACTCCTGGTTGTGAATACAGTTTCAGAGACAAGAGATATTTACTAACCAGAGGTAGCATTGTCAAAACCTATGAGATCATATGATCTTGGAACAGAAAACAGAAAATGCTCATATTTATGTAATTGATTGGGGAACAAAACAGTTGGTAGGGTCCCACATTTTGCTGTCTTTTGCACTCAAACATGACATGCAGATAAATTGAAATTTAAAGTGCCTCCTTCCCATATTTTTTCTCTTAATCATTGATATAACTTGGAATGTTTCCCCTATTTAGCTCAAGATGCTTTCTTTAAATCTTACTAGAGATCAGCTATGTGTGGGATAGCTCTGGTTTCTATTAAGCTTTCAGAGGTTAACAATAATGCAAGGCAACAGGAAAATCTACAGTGAGGATTCCAAATTCTGATAAACAGGCCAGACTTTTCCTGTGCCAAAGGAAGTGGCAGCATGCACAAGTACTTCACTGACCAGTAGTGGGAGACCCTGCACCAGACACCAAAGGTTCAGCAGCAATTTTCTGCATTTAATGGTTATTGACAAATGACACTTCCGGTTAATGAGTTGATTGAAAATAACTTGCAACTGTGTGCAGCATCCCAGCTATCCAGCAATACAAAGGAACCTGGTTCCAGGCAATGGAGACAAGTGTTTCCAAGAAAAATTTGACCCCTTGAATGGGATCTTGAAGACAAGGGCTTCAGAGGAGAACTTGTCCCCTCGAAAGGGATCTTCTTCATAGACTTGACTGGGTTCCTTCTGTCGGAAGGAATCACACGGTGTGCTTAAAGGAGCTAGAACTGACACTGATCTTTGTCTTTAAGAGAAGCTGGACTGATCTCAAGTCATGCCTTTTCACATGGACAGCTTGGAATGACCCGGAAACTATATAAAGCACATCATAGCCAGCGACAGCCTCACATCTATAATCTTCAAAGGCTCGTAAAACTGGAACAAATGATTCATAGTTCCTATTGCTGCATGCTAATCATGCACAACTCACAGTTCTTCATGGTTTGGGAGCAAAGTGAAACTTCACAGCTATGAACAAGTTGCTCTTGAAGAGTTTGAATTTATTCAAGCTCTAAACTTGTATCTCGAATGTTGTAGTTCTGAATGCAAACCCACATTCCCCCAACAAACATAATTAAAGAATTTGGATGAGAGCCCTCAAACCAAACTCAACTGTTTCAGGCTGCAATGGTGTGATATACACAGTGCTGCTTGAGCTTTCTGTTCTACACAGCAAAAAGCAGGAAGCAGATACACAAATGATGGAGTTGAACATTCAGCTCTGAACATCCCAGAAGTCAGTTCTGACCAGGCCATCTTAGCTTGTGAATCAAAACACCTGAGACATCTCTGGCAACGCACCAATCTTCTGTTATAGAAGGGGAAGAACCCCCTCCCTTTTGTTATTTTTAATCCCAAATTTATTAAAAATAGTTCTGCTGAAAAAGGATACAAAGAGAAGGTAATCTTACCCTAATTTTGCCCTTCACTTATTTAAATTTGCCTTTCTTTTAGTAAACAAGAAGTAGTTTAGCCCATCTGAAATTAAGCTACTTGGCGTAAAGTCAAATATTTAATAGCCTGAAATGAAGCCAAATGATTTCCTTCTTCCTTTGCATCTCTCTTCTATCTGCTTTTATATCGCCTTGGCTGGATCAAAGCCAAGAGAGTAATATTAAAATATTTCCAGCTACTCAAGATGTCTGTTGGAAAACACCTCCCCTGACTTATAGAACAACATACAACCTGGGAATCATATCCTGAACTTCTCAGAGAAAAATTAAAAGCATCTTTTTAAACTGACAAACTATTTTCTAGCTAAGAGTCCTACCTAAGAGTCATCTTATTTTCACAGACTAGGAGATGATCATAAATTATGAATAAACTTAATAAAAAATAGTAATTTTGTTTACCTCTCTGTTCCCCTGGCTGTGAACTGTGAGTCAGATCATTTGTCTTCCCCTGGACTGCTGAACCAGTCCATCACCAGCTCTGACCAAACATAAATTAATATACAGCATAATTCAAAATAATACAACATCCAAGGAAAACCGCCAGCTACTGATTTTATATGGTTAATAATATTTGTAGTCAAAGACAAACAGAAACCTCCTTGGATACAAACCCAGGGACTATTTATTCCATTAGTGTCCAATCCACTTGCCTTTGAAATTACCTGATAAAATCAAAGTCAGCTTGGACCTATTACAGCATAGACATGTCACTTCTGTTTGAGACCAGAAGGAAGGCTTATATGACAGAAAGATAACATCTCACTACCCCCCAGGCCCTGTCCCCAAATTTAGTAATTTTCATGTGCTTAAACATATTGTTTATTCTCACAACAATCATCCAGGACATAAGTAAAAACCTTAATGAACAATGTATTGCTGTATAAGACTAATTAAATGAGTTACTAAGCTAAACATGTTTTGCACAGCATAATCACACCATCAGAAATTCCTGTGATTTCAGATGCTCTGAAATATAGCAGGATTCTGCATATTCATCTCAGTTTTTAAATATTGTTTTCCTGCCTTTGATTTAAAAAAATAAAACAAATAAAATATAAGATATCACTGACTAAATTTGTTTTCAAATAGGTTTGGCAGTTTGCTTATAAGGTAAAATTTGCTTTTAAATTACAACTCTCATTGTCAGAAATAATCAAATTCCTTTAAAATGCTGCGTGTAACTGAGTGACAAAATGTCTGTGGAATTTATTTAAGTCAAGATTATTTGAAGATATGACTAAATAGGCATATTAGTGTCATATAGCTGTCATTCTAAGAACAGTTTCTTTTTGAAGCTGACTGGAAGCACATATTCAGCTCCTTTGTACGGTATCACTCCCAGTAAATTAAGTATTTCTTCTCCTTAAGCTATAGATTTCCTTTCTCAATTAAGCATTAACCTTAGACACAGAAGCAGCAAATAGATTTTAATATAGTATCATAGTCTTTTCATCTTAATAAAGAGCTAACTCCAACTTGTAAATGTTCTTTCTTAAATAAGCAGAAGTAGGTCACGGCATGTTCTCATCTCAAGAGTTAATAGAGACTCACAAACCTTGATGCCTGCTTCCCTCATTGTTCATGGGTATGGTGCTTCTGTTCATAGGAAAGTCTTAAAAATTTTAATACAACTTTTAGTGTCTGACAAAGTTTATCTAGTCAAACTTTTTCTATGAATGAATCACAAAAGACAACCAACCCTTTACCTTACTACATCAATCTATTTACACTCATCTGACATAACCTTACAGATATCAATCATCCCCATCTACCTTTGCACATCCAACTATTTATCTGCAACACCTCCCTAAATAACTTGAAATTTACATTTCTCTAAATTTGGCTATTTTTAGAAACTCTAAAATCACTGAAGGACAAAAATAGTCATCATCATTAAGTCTTGTTGCACCATGAGTCGGTAGGTGTAAAAAGCATCTTTACAAATAAGCTCTAGATAATATTACTTCACTCAAAGCACCCTTACAAATGGTTTGTAGAGAACATTGCCTCTGTTGGAATGGTTTGTAGAGAACATTGCCTCTGTTGGAATGGTTAATAAGGGGAATTTGGAATTTGTGACAGTAAGATGGGCAACAGGCACACAGCTGGCCAATGGCAAAGCTGATAACAGCAGGCAAATCTACTGGATCCCAGGTTATTCCAACACTTTCTGATGAAAATCAATAAAAACATTACCTGGGGATTAGTGACTGTGCTCGGCTTGGCTGGGATAGAGTTAATTTACTTCCCAAGAGCTGGTGTGGGGCTCTGTTTTGGGTTTATACTGAAAGCTGTGTTGGTAAAATATGATGAGTTCATTATTGCTGAGCAGGGTTTACATGGTGTTAAGGCCTTTTCTGCTCCTCCCATCTCCTCAGCAGAAATTAAGCTCTGGGTGCACAACACAATGGGAGGGGACACAGCTGGGACAGCCAACCCCAGAGGACCACAGGGATATTCCATACTACATGGCATCATGCTCAGCATACAAAGCTGGAGGGCAGTTGGCAGAAGTGCCACTGCTCAGCCATTGGCTTGGCATCAGTGTATTGGGGGTGAGCAACTGTTTTCATTTGCATCACTTGTCTTTAATTTCCCTCTCTTTGTTGTTTTCCTTTTCATTAAAATTATTATTATTATTATTATTATATTATTATTATTATTATTTACTACTACTACTATACTACTACTACTATACTACTACTACTAACTACTATTTTCATTTAATTTCATGCAATTCTATTCATTACAGTTATTAAACTGGTTTCATTTCAAACAGCATTTTGCTGTTTGCGTTTGCTTTTACCCTTCCAGTTCTCCTCCCCCATCCCAGTGGGGCGGGAGTGAGAAAGTAGCTGTGGGCTCAGTTGCTCTCATGGATTTAAACATAACACTGGGCTTTCACAATAAATTTGGAATGTGGGAGAAATGCATACTTGCAGGTTACTGATGTTGAGAGGAGCAGCTCAGGGGAATGGTATGAATGTCAGTTCATGGTGGGTAGTTAAATTGAATAACGCCATGAATGAGTAATAATGTGTAAAAACGTAGTAGTTTTTTGCAGCAGCATGGAAGCTGATCCAACACTTCTATTAGATCAATAGAAATCTCTTTCATGAAAGGATGCAAAGAGTTTGAAAACTGTAGCTAATCTTTATAACAATGCATCCACTCTTCATATTTTCTCAGGGTTAGCTTTAAGAATATGAGGACAGGTACCCACTTATGGTGACCAGCAGCTAAAGGAAAAAACAGCAACAGAAAGAATCCTCACCATTGAACATTCTTTATAAGTGGAAGGTAGACCCATGTATATTGTAGCCACTGACACCAGCCACCAGGCATTTAAACTCCCATTTTGAGGACAATTGGTTTGGAATGGAACACAGTGTTATTCAAGTCTTGAAGTAAATTTAGAATAATTTGATTTGTCTAAAACAATCTTATCTTCTCTTTGCTGAAATGCTCTTCCAGAGCAGGAAGAGATATAAGAGAAAATAGGCTGATTTCCTATAACTTTCTATCATCTGACATTTAAGCTACCTGCCTGGAGCAATAAGGCATTCTTCACAGCTCTCACATATTCATTGTGAACTTCAAGAGATGAAATATCTTCTTTCCCTAGGCCCTGGTGTATTACAGTTCTACAGAAGATGCAATTCTTCATAATTGTTTGTGAGGGGCATGTGGCATATATGAATGACAAGTCATATCCAAGCACTGCGTGACGTGCCCTTTATCCAAAGAAAATAATCAGCCCTAAGAGAATGCAGCTGGTGTATCTTCACTTAGAATATTTCACAGATGCTGAGACAATCTAATCACTTTTTGTATCAAAATGGTTATAATACATTAGAGTAAAGCATGGACTCATCATAATTTCAAATCCTTCCCAAAGTGCTTCAAACCACAGACCTTACATTGTACAAAAAGAAGCATTTACACATCTTCTTTTCAAAATCACCCACCTACACTCATCCTATTCCTATTGGAGAACATTAAAATCTAAAAGATTTAACATGATTCATAGCCCTGCAACAGGAAACCAAACAGAATTTTCAACATTGGCATGCTGAGGTTGCTGCTGTTCTTTCCTTTGTAAATGACTGAACCTTAGTACACAAGTTTCAAGGGTCCGTGAATGTGAATACAAAGAAATTTGTCAAAATTAACTGTACCATACGGACCTTTAAAAAAAATAGAACCTAAAGGAGAAAATTCCTTTGAAATACATTAAACTTGGGGCAGTGAATGCAGACAGCTATGGTACATATTTATATTCACACTGAGGTATGCAAAACTTGCTATGCAATTCAGAGAAAGAAATCTCAGAGAATGGGTGAGACTCATATTAACAGACATTTACAGGAACTCACCCTGTTGCAGCCACTCAGGCAACAGGATCTCTTGGTGAGAGCCACTTTATCCTTTGATAGCCATGGAGTCCCTTTATGCAAGCACGGGGTACATTAAACATAAATGTGGCACTTATAAAACAGAATTACATAACTGCAAGCTGACTGAACCCTCAGGTTTTGATAATTTCCATCCACTGCAGGGGAAACACTAGTGAAGGCAACAGCCTTTTTTTCTGAATAAAAATATTAGGATTTGACTCTCATAGCCAGTCTCAAGCCAAACATATTTGAAACCTGAAAGCTAAGATGGAGGAACAGCAGTCATATTCTGATTGTTGAGTCTACCATATATGAAAAAAGATGCCGAATTTCCACTTCAAATGTCACCAAAAAAAGACCCAAAGAGGGAAGTGAAAGTAATATATGGCTGCAAATTTATTGTATTCCCTCGGAGTCAGCTTTGCTTGGCAACCTGCACTGCTTTTAAGGATCTTGGGGGAAACCTGCAGGCTATGGAGAAATTCTGCAGGGACTCTTGCCAAATTAGACTTCTCTCACTGAACTCAGACTGGTTTGAGAAACTCTTTAAAAAAATCAAAAGCTTCCTAACATATTTGTTTATGTTGACAGCCTCGTTCAAATATAGGTGATGTGTTTAAAGAAATTTGTTGTAAAGCCTTTCAGAAGAAGAAATGCCTTCAGTCATCTCACAGCTCCTGTCCCGCACTATGCTTCCTACTTCAATACTGCAAAACACCCCACACAACCAAAGCATCAAATAAACGTGGTTTGCAACAGCAGAACCATACCAAATATCCACAGACTGTTAACATTCCGAGCGAAACGTTCTGTCTCACACATGGTTTCTTTGTATAGCACCAACTGCTTTCAGCTTCATACAGGCTCATATGCAACATTTTGGAAGTGGAATCAGACGTGTTCTTTCGTGCACTCAGCACACTGGGAAGTAATCCTGTCTACCTTTGTGGAACAGGAGGCAGCATTCCAGGGCCAGACACTTTCTTTACCACATCTTGTTTCAAAATGCAAGGTAGCTGCAGAGGGGAACCCTACACTGCTTTATTTTCTTGGACAGTCAGGCAATGATTTTTCAACAAATGATTCTCAGAACCAGAACAGCCATGTATTTTCTACTGTGCATTTTAATATTTTCAAAATTAAGACTTCAGCAATAACCTGACTTGGTTCTTGAGTCTGAATCAGCATTAGTGACTATTGCATCTTTACTGTGGATCTCATTGAACCATCTTCATGAAATGAGCCCACCCTTATGAAATAATAATACAGTAAAAACATACTTGCATATATGTACATTAGGGCACTATCTATCTTAGATGCTAGTACTGCATTTTATAAGGCTACATTCCATATCATGTAAGTGATGCAAGATATAACAGCATGTTCAGTTTTATCAGTATACTCCCAAAAAAATTCCCAACCACAACCAATCACAAAAAAACCCAAAAAACAAACAAACAAAAAAAAAAAAAAAAACCAAAAAAAAATCCCCCGAACCACAAACAAACATTTTTGCAAGGAAAGGATTACAGACCAAGCTAGACAGATATTTCCCTCCAAATTAATGTAGTTAATAAAAGAGAGGATAGAAATAATGAGAAAAGGTATTGGTTAGCATCCAGGAGATATGTAAATTCAAGAGATAGTGAGGAGTCCTAGAAGCCAAGCTGAGTAAAATCTAACAGAAAGTAAATTAAGAGAAACAGAAGGTACATCAAACACAAGCACCAGAGAAAACAGAGTTTTGTCTTATGACAACTAGTGCAAACAACAATATTCTTCTGGCTATTAGCCAAAAAAGAAAATATTTGATATGAAAGTGAATTGGGGTCCTAGGAGAAAAACAATCAAGAGTTCAGTTAAAATTCTGAAACAATATTTGACTGGCTTCTCAAAGGTATCCTGGCTGTCTACAATAGTAGAGAAGAAACTCAATGAGCTCCAAAACTCCCTTCAGTTCCATGTTTCTTGATAAAAAGGTATTTTATAACAACTAATGGACACAGTAACTCTGAGAAGAGTTAGGTTTGTTCTTCTGAGGCACTGCTCTTGCCTCTACATGAGAAGAATGTGAGAAAAGGAATAGGACCTTCCTGATTCCACATGATCCCAGTGTTTATCAGACATGGATAACATCTGTGTCTTTGCAGCCTCACACAGAGATCCAAGGCTCTGAATTTGCACTTATGTGCTGACTTAATATTCCCTGAGCAATGGTGCTTAAGAAAAGTATTTAAGTTTTAAATATGCTGAAGGCATTTAAAGAGGCTGCATATAGTTTTAAAATATATTTTGGAATATATCTTTAGCATGCCCTCTTTTTCTAGAACCATGTTCTTTATCACACTATTTCCCAAACTATAGCAACTGAAGTCTGTCAGTCATACTGGGGGATCCACAGTTCCTTCTGCATCTGAGAGAGGGTACCTGTTCTTGACCCCAATAGAGCATTCCCATTGCAATTCCAGTCTTCTTTTCTTCTCCTCACAAGAGCCTCTCACAAGATATATTTAATTTAATGAACTGCCCTATTTCCATTTTCTGAGTCTCTCCAGCTCCTCGTTTTCCAAGTGTCCTTCCTTTTGCATGACTGTAACCTAGTTGCAGTGACTGCTGGAGTCCAACACTAAAGGTTTCTAAAGTAAAAGGAACAGAATCAGCTCAGGCAGGC